>CM050166.1:84401651-84764151 GCA_027410445.1 Discoglossus pictus | reverse complement strand
TTTAATTGCAAGATAAAATAATTTGCACAATGGCCCTTCAAATGCTTAGGAACCAAAAAAAAACAAATGCCAGTGTTTGTTTGTGGGTATCGGGCGGGCACACCCCTCACCATAAATACACATTTGTGACCAGGACAACAATACTGGCACGTTCATGCATGGGATGATTTGTCTCCGTAAAAACCTAAATGATAACCACTCACATCATTTTGTGTTTGTATAAAATTATTATGGCATTGGACTTTTTCACAACCACTTATATGGTGTGCCTTTTTTATGAATTGGGCACAAGTTTTCAGAATGTCTTACTCAATCCAAGACTGTAAACATAATTACTGGAAGACTGAAACTGAGGACACAAAAGTGAAACCCGAAATGAGGAACTGAAAAGCCTGAGAAACCAAGGGTGTATTAAGAGTGGAAATGATATGTGGATTGCACTGAGAAGATGGGAGGACTAAACATGCGGACACACGCCCAACAGCAAGAAATAAACACAGCTACTAGCAGGAGTATATACCAAGTGCTAAATGTGTATGGGAATGTAATAAAGTCACTGCGGGCTAATGAAGACCAGGGACTAAAGGCTGAGAGTTTAGATAAGTTGTCACTTCCGTAAGGATTCTCTGAGCACAATATTTTTCAGTTGTGTTATCGCCAGCTTGAAATTGGGAATGAGCTTTGTTACGTATTGTAATGAGAGGATGTCCATTTCAGAAACAACTAGGAAAGGGAATCAGGGTAACACAATATCGCGGCTTGCAAGACACCTTATCAGTCAAGCTAGTGCGATTTGTCACTTATCACAAAATCAGAAACACAATACACACACACAATTTTTTTTTAAATAAACAAAAATGACAACTATGGCATAATTATCACATGCCATATGTACTGGGGATGGAGTGATCAGAATGAAAACCTCCATCTCCTGTCTCCCAGGCTGGCACTGTATTATTATATCTATCCCTAAAACCGCATCAGTTGCACAATAACCTTTTCCCTGATTTTTTTCTCCCAAGTAGTGCCTTTTGGGGATGCCATTATATTAAAATATCAATGTATGGATCTGTAAATATTGAATTAAAAGATCCAGATGTATATTCACAAATACATATGGACCTTGGTGAATATCTATACAAAAATAACTTACTAGAAGGTATATTGGAGATGCCTAGGACATATATACCCCATAGGATAATATAGAAAGAGAGGAGTTACCCCTTTAGCACATCTGGCCCCTTGTATTGAGAAGTCACAGTACACGACTGCATAGTATAATATGGTACTGTATAAATGAAAGATAACTACAAATACAAACTTACATCCACCCTCTAACTTGCTTGGAAACGCTCTTTTTTCTACCAACACCATAGACTAATTTTATAACTATTCAATGCAGGCTCATATAATGCCCTATACACATATTTAAAGAAGAAAAATGCTTTATCAAATAATAAATCAAAGGAAGTTAAATAGAAAAGGCATGTAAAGCACTTGTTTATGAAACTGGAAGATGTAGAGTAAGACAATAGTTACAATTCCAAGAATTCCTATTATTTTAATGTAATTGTATAACTGCTACTAAACTAGAGAGTACTATAGGACTGAAACGTGCTCCAAATGACCCACAATGCAACGGGTAGAGAGTGGCTGTATAGTACATTTCCAGACTTTTAACCCTAACGGACCTCGTCTGGATCACTACCTTTTAGTGATGAGGGGTCTTGTGTACCTCAATGAAGCTGTGAGCTATACCATGTAGGGTCACCCAAAATAGGCAGGTCATGGTAGAGAGAGATCAGACCATTCATGCTCCATTGGGGAAGGAGCTGAAAACTCACCCCAGACACGGCTGAACGACTTAACAACAACCTCATGCAACTATGATATAAAATAATGCAGGTACTTATGAAACAAATAACCACAAATGACTTGCAGTATACACATGGCACTAGTTTTTACACACAAAGCTTCCCATGTTTACTTTATCAAAACTATTGTTCCAATATTGAAACCACAAATCCAATTACAAATACAAAAGCACTTTAAGAAAGCAGGCCCCTACAGCTCAGGGTGCTTAGCACGGATATGATGGTTCTCTTTCCTTGTAATATCTGTAGTCATCACGGTCTATATCCACTAGGATGCAATATTCCTAAATAGTGGTGTAAGACTGTTCTAGCCTATTAATGGCCACTGTAGTACTAAAACAAGAGCAATATTCAGTATTAAACTCCAGCAGACAGTGCTACATTTTCAGGTACAACATTTTATTAAAACAATGTTCTCCACTGGCTGGTGACTGCTGCGTTAAAGTGGTTACCATTAGTAACAAGCCTTGTCTGCGTTGAAAGCCCATGAATGATCTTTTGGCAAAGTGACCAAATCAGCTTGTTCTTAAAGTACTTTAACTTCAGACAGACCCTTGATGACCTTACCAGGGAGGAGACAAATAATTAAACTGAGGCTGATGCTTTGTTCTAGATTATTATTTAATATTTAATACAGAATATTGCTAGTATAAATCATTTTTACTGCACAATGCATAAAACTATAAACTTGTGTTGGGCATTACAGTGGTCCTATACAGTGTGAAAAGACCCCACAAACTTGAAAATGAGGTTCCATGTAATGTGAAATCTAAAAGACCTTACTTCACTAACCAACAAGATACTTATCACAATTCAATGCATTTCTCATATGTAATTTAACAAATAGTATTACCTTGCTCTTTGATCTGGCGAATCTGCTTCACAGTTTCCTTCAAAATTGCACATTTGTCAGGTTTAAAGTTAAAGTTGTCAATATCATTAAAATTTGCAAATATCAGCTCTGCAAGCTCCTCAATGTATTTATTCTCCTGCTCTCGGTTACGCTTCTCGGTGCTTCGTTTAGGGCTGAAAAGGAAATGGAACAAGATTACAGGATAGCCATGTGAGCCGGTGTAGAAAACAAGCGACAACTGCAAAATCATACACAATTGTGGCTGCCTAGTGGCTAAATTCACAAAACTATGCATTTAAAAGAACATTTTTTAAACATTACATGAACAGGGTGTAAACTTATGGAAAACGTGTCTTGTGAACCTTGGGTCATACCAAATGGAAAACCCAGAGCTGCATAGCACAAAGCTAAAAAATACATTATGACGAAGTCCCTTCCTGTATTTAAACATTTATTCTTTTTTTAAATAACCTGTGTGTTTTTCTCTCAAAAGTATACTCTGCATGATTTATAATTATAATAAAAAAAACAAAAACACAACAACAACAACTGGATAAAAGGGGGAAGAACAATTACAAGATCTATCAGTGGCAACTGAAAAAAAAAAAATATATCATGCCTACCTTCACTGACATCTTAAAAAGTCAGTACTGTGCAATGACATTTAAAAGGTAAGATGTATATAAAAATGTCCGTTTTGGCTCCTGTTAGATGAACAAGACTACAAGTATGTAGTAAAAAAAATGTCAACAAATTATCAACATGACAGCTTCTGAAAACCACACTGTTTGTCAAGAAAGATATTACAGAGTGACTCATTACAGCTGAAGAAATACACAGGCATCTTGAAACTCGTATCCCTTCTTACATCTGGGAAAATATTCTGTTCATTTAAAGAAACTAAAAGACAAGCTAGGAAATTATATAAAACTTAAGAAATGGTGTTTACTCATAGATGGAAAATGAAAATACACTAGGAACCAGATGTAACATTTTAAAGAGCCACAGTTTAATCTAGCCTGGCTCCTAAAATTCATGGAAGTGTGTGTACATGCAGAGAATGGTCTGTACACAATGTGCATGTAGTGTGTACCACTGTGTATATATATATATATATATATATATATATATATATATATATATATATATATATATATATATATATATATATATATATATATATATATAGTTGAATAATCAGAGTATTGCAGTAAATAGTGATACCGTTTTTATTGGGCAAACTTATTCATAATATACCGACAAGCTTTCTAGAGAAGATATATATACATATATATATTACCCACACACAGGTATACCCCGCTTTGCCCCGATTTGCGATAACGCTGTTTGCACTAAATCTCGTGATCGCTCTTTCAATTGCCTTGCGAACATTTAAATCCCTGCCTAGCTCACTATACTGCTGTACATCACTATGGCGATAAAATGCCTCGCTTAGCGCAGTTTTCATATTGCGATCCTGCATGCAGGAACGCATATGCCGCGCAAATGAGGTATTTTTATAAATATTATATATATAAAAAAAAATATATATATATAAAAAAAAAAAAAAAAAAAATATATATATATATATATATATATATATATATATACACACACACATACATACACACACACACACACAAATACATAATCTCCATTAGTCACCAATGCTTAACCCAATCAGGTTACACAGATCAGATTTCCAAGAGCCAACAGAACTACAGCTGCAGCTTTAAGCTGGGCAGTTCCATTCAGCAGCTCATATAACCTAATATACAAACGTCTTGCAGCAATAACAGGGAAGTACTATAACTTTTACGCCTTTATAACTTCATTCATTCCATAAAAAAATTGTGTAAGAATTACCATACATAAAAACAGATCGCTCACCTGAAGCCCTAAACAAGTCACGTATCGTTCGCTGTCAATTGTATGTGTAAAAAAAATGTGTCATGTAAATATTAGCTGGATGACTAAAGCCACAAGGATGTATAACCCAGCCCTAGCCACATTCTTCCCGTCTTCTTAACCAATTACTATTAGACCTAACAATCTTGTGGTTATTTTTAAGATTTTACAAACAAAAACTGGCTACTATGTTTTCTTTCTTTAAATGACTAATTTTGGTGAACGGACCAGATTCCACACAAAAATTGTACTGAAAAAAATTCCTATAATTTTCCTTGATGTGACACCGTAACCGTCCAGTTATTGCAGAAATGGAAATCACACATTTACATTCTAATAACAGATTGCAGTGGAAGTGTTAAGATATCTTGAAGGTTGGGCATTTCAAGCATAAATTTATATGAAGAAATCTTCCCACACTTCTAAATATCTTGATCTCACACTTGGGTGGGGGTTTAACCATAATAACATGTCAAGTTAATGCACATTAGAAAACAACTAATACTTTTCATTATAATAACCGGGACATTGGCTGGGTCACATTAACCAGAAGAAATTGCTAAATGGATGTGGCTTGGACAAAAAAAGGTGAATAAATAAGAGCTCTGTATCCCCCAACATGCACGTGGACCCTAGTAGGATTCCCTATGGAGAGTAATCCCAAACAAAACCTATAAGTGAATCACACACCACCGGTCACAAGACTAGCGTTACTCAGAGGCAGTCATTTCATTCGTGCACCATCCCTGCTCTTTAAATCGAATGACATTTAAGTTTTCCTCATTTAGGGATAACTGGCGTGAATCAGTTTGAAGACATTAGGCAGGGTCATATTACACAGAGGCATATTTCCTTTATGTACAGGTACTTAATAATAACATATAAACTCAACAGACATATTGTTTGTTAAATAGCTACTAAATGGCTTTGTTTTGAAGCTGAGCGGTTTAGGATCTGAGCAACCTCACTCATGGTAATCTACTATTTGTGCAAACACTCTGAACCAATTCAGACTTCATATGTAAGTTACAGTTCACTGGGAATCTACATTCTTCCTACCCAAACGAGAACTCATTAGGAGTGGTGCGAGGACGGTTTAAATCCCTTTTATATTTTAGTTTTTAGGTGGCAGGCCTCTGTAATTTACTGCAAAAATTGGTATATATCTACAAAGGTCTAGATAAGCAAGTTTTACATTTTGTTAATAATGAATGACAATCTAGTGTAAGAAACATCACTTTGAAAATGGCCTTTTCGGAGTTGAAAACAGGGAACCACAGTCACCAGATGGAGTCTTAGAAGACACTTTATGTCCCCAAAAAATAAAGATATATTCCACACGTACGGATTTACAATTAGGCTTCACCAATCCTGCTGACCAGGGAACCACAGCTCATATTTTTGTTTGAGTTAGGATACATATATACTCCTGTAGAGAGGTGGAGAGGGTTCCCTGGTGATCCAGTGGTTAGGATTCGGTGCTTTAACAGCTGTGGGTTTGGTTCCAGTCAGGGAACCAAGAGGCCACACCACCCTGAAGTCATGCAGGGTTGTGCCTGGTCAGTACTTGGATGGGCTACCACCTAGGACTACCAGGAGCTGTATACTGTAGCCCACTGGAGAAGAAACTGGCAACCCACTTCAGTATCTCTGCCATGAATACCAAGTGGATCAGCAGGTTTGCTGCGGTCCATGAGGTGACGGAAAGTCGGACACGACTGAACAACGCAAGCGCACACAGAGAAGTAAATGGGAGCCCAGATTCTTTTCCATAGGTGAATTTCAATGAACACACACCATGCCAGACTCCTAAGTAATATAATATATGTATGTATATAATATCTATATAACCCCTCTTTCATCATACACCGAATTGTCACTTTACTAGAAAACATCTGCCCGACTCCTAGGTGTAAGAGGCCTCTGTAGCCAAAAATGTATATATTTTGTAAACAATCCAAAACATTTTCTTTTACTAAAAAATAAATAAATAAAAAAAGTGGTCCACCTTCATATTAAAGTGAAACAAGACGGGGTAATTTTCTTTAATCTAGTGTAACATGTTAATTAAATAGAGGAAAAATATAGGACAATAGCGGTGCCGGTTTCCATTCATTTAAATGGAAATACAATTAAAAGGCCCTCCATGAGTCCTTGTTTACACTTCCTCTCAATTTACTAGTAAGGCAAAAGAAGTACAAACACATTGTTTTTAATCAGTTTGTGTTGATTTGGTGCTAATTTGCTTAAATGTATTTTCCACACAAAATAAACATGCTATACATAAAACATGGTCTTTGTAAATGCATGGATGAAAGTTTGGCCAGTTTAACCTTAACTGGTCATATTCCCAACTAAATATAGCATTACACTGGTGTTACAAACACAATGTGGCGTGTGCTTAGAGTCCCTGGTTACACAGGAACCCAGTAACCAACTTCCAAGCCATTCCTTACTAATGATCTTACCTGGGGCCAAGCTGATCAGGGCTTTCCTTGCGCTTCCGAGGCTCTGCCCTGGAGGGGTCAGAGGGATTTTCTCCCATCCCACTCATCTTGAACACATATCAGCAACTGTACAAAAAAAAAGAAAGAAATGGTAAACAAAAGACGTGGCAGTCTCACAATGTCTCATAAAAAACTATGTAACAATCCTTATCTATGTAAACAGCCCTCAAAAAAAGATTCACCCCCTCCCACCCTTACTGAAAAGAAGGTACAGTATCAAGGCTGGAGAAACATCAATGTGCTCCACTAGACCAGGGGGGAAATACACTAGTAATAGATTACATTTTGACATTATATTATATAGATATATATATATTATATATATATATATATATATACCGTATATATATATATATATATATATTAGCACTTGTCACAAGATTGTGTACTGATCTCACACTTGTACATACAAGTGGACATATATAAGAATATCCACATTTCTTATGTTACATACTTGCCAAACCTGAAGTACATATTTGAAATTCCAAATATTATATTTTATGAACTGACTGTTTTTAAATGATACATTTTCTTACAGTAAACTTAAAGGGTTAAGCCCATTTTGTCTACTCTAAAGGAACCACTACAGTAAAAAAAAAAAGACACTTGTCTGTTTGGATGGGAGACTAACCTAGGAATTACAGGAGCTGATGTGGCCCACTGGAGAAGGAACTGGCAACCCACTCCAGTATCTCAGCCACTAAAGTATGATCATGTGATCATGGGCATAAAGATGTGCCTGGTGTGTTACAGTCCATGAGGTCACAGATAGCTGGAAACGAATGAATGATGAAAAAAAACAAAAAAACTGGGGCATAAAGTTTTTTTTTTTGTGAAAGTGTGATTTTTTTTTTTAGCCTATGAGTATAGCAAACCCTTTGTGTTTGTTACATCATTTCCTCAGAGCTGAATCATGAATCATGTGTGTTTTGGCTATTCATGTAGAGAGAGGTGGGGGAACGAGGGGACAGAGAGTCATTCCCACTTACTAGTCCAGAAGCAGATCCCTTGCATTATTCACTGCAACAATAAGCTCCCTATAAATGTAAAAACACACATACACCCAATGTGTAATGATTCTCTACCAAGTAAGAACTAGATGTATGACCCCTTCCAGCTTAATTAAGCTCCAAGTCAGACTTAACGTTTTCAAACAAAATGTTTTATTTAAAAAAAAAAAAAAAAAAGAATAAAGAGATTTAAAAATACACACATATGCTTTTAAGAGAAAATTCCATTGCCCCTCTGTTAAAGGGACAGTGCTGTGTTTTCAATACTTAAGGATACTGTCAAAAACACGCCTTAAAGAGTAGTGATCACATATCTCAAATATCTGGGCATTACTGCAAAAAATAACACTAGCAAACACTGTGTCTGTATTTGTAATATGTAACATTTAAAAACATTTTTATTACCGGTAAGTAAATTCATCCCCTATTACGGATTAGGACATACTATCAGACTTAAAGTATACATACACTTGTCATACTGTATTTTATCATGTTCACATTTACTATATTCATGTCTCTTACTGTACTCCTGTAAACAGTGCAATGGAATAAAAATATGTTTTATTAAAAATAAAAAGAAGGAAGAAAAGGAATAATAATAATAGTGCTGTCCCCAGAACTTTATGCCAGCGGTTGGCATGAAGGAGTACCCCGGGGTGGGTATATAGTTCTACAGTGTATTTGTGTGTTATTTTCCTCTCACGTGTAATTAGGTGGGTGGAGCGCCGTCCTTAAATGTGGCTGGGGAGACCACTGAATAGTGTACCCCCTATAAAACATGAAAACTAGCACTGTGACACTGGCCATATTGATTGCCATGTAGAGATCCAGGACTAAGCACGAAGGTCTAATAGTCTGAGAGAGTTGGCAAACTGGTTCTGTACTAAGTACAATCAGACTGAGAGCAAATAATGGCAGAGAGCCCTGGCAGCGCAAATATATATATATATATATATATATATATATATATATATATATATATATATATATATATATGACACTAGAGTATGGAGCCACAGACCCGAAAATGTTACTGCTGGCTCCTAACTTTTTAGTATAATATAAATATGTGTGTGTGCGTGTATATATATATATATATATATATATATATATATATATATATATATTATATATATATATACACACACACATATATATATTATATATATATATATACACACACACACACACACACACACTTCCCTGCTCTAAAGCTCGACACTTCCTGGTTACGTTGTCAAGTACCAAGAATACTCCTCCCTCTTAGAAGTATTTAACTCATCCACCTACACCAGCCAAAAACTTTCCTTAGTAAATATATAAGAAGGGAGACACATTCCAGGAATAATTAAAGATGCCAATCTATGTCTGACAGGACCTGTTGCTCCTGGAACTTCAACTCGTCATTTTTTCTTGAAATAATCTCATAAAAGCACTTGTGGTAATGATTAAAAAAATAAATCAGATCTTACGTCTTGTTTGTACATGCTCATTTAAAGGATTTTTTCCCCCCTCAGAAAGACATAGTGATTCTCAAAGTAAATAATCCCAATATTAACTAGCAGTAATAGAGAAAGCCCCCTGTTTGGGGCTGTACATTAACCAGTTCATAGCCCGCCTCGCCGTTGACCACATGAAGTGTGAGAAATCAGGGCCTACACGATTACCGTCAGCCGATTCTTATAAGTATCGCGACTTCTCTAGGCTGATATTATTTGAGCCCGGTCTGATAAAGCAAGAAATAAGTGAAGCAATATTGTATAAAGAGAAATGGTGACCAATATTATTGGTAGTGTAACATAGGGTTATTTAGAGGTCAGATGCAGCGTCAGCACACGTATCTGCTGCTAAAAAGTAGGAGCACAGCAGATAACCCGTGTGTGGTTACATACACATCCGAAATACCACACACACATGTATGTATGTATGTATCTAGTGTATATTTATGTATGTGTATAGATATATATACACATACATATACATATATATATATATATATATAAAATATATATATATGTAAATATATATATATATATACTCACACACACAGGGTGGGGGATTTCCGAGGGGAACTTGGGGATCCTAAAATGTGTACTTCTGGCTCCTAAATCTTCTTCTGAGATATAATGTACCTATATGAAGGCCTGCCTGCCAGATTCTTAGGAAAAGCCTACCTGGCTCATATACATTAGGGGCTGAGAAATGTGTATGAAACTTAGGAGCCAGGTTACAATTTATATATAGAAAGATATGTATAAGTGAAATGGAGCATTTTAGGAGTCATGTCGCCTGGCATTGGTCATTGTATGTGTGTATGTATGTATGTATGTATGTATGTATTTTTTTGTACATGTATAGGGAACCCCAACATTGGGCGATACTACACATTTACCAGTTCTGTATGTTTAAGATGACATGGTTTATTTGTTCTTTGTTTCGGGAAGCTTTAATTATAGCCATGAACTCAATATAAGGTCATGTTATATCCTGAATTATATTCCATTTCTAGTTTGTTATAATACACACAGTGACCATTGTGTAACATACTACACATGTGAAACGTTCTATTTCACAATTTGTATACAATATAATATTTTAGAAGTTGGTTTTATTGGCATAATATTGTGTATATTGTTACATTTCTGAATAGTGTAGTAATGACATCAGAGCTACCTATTACATCACTATACAACCTTAAGGATAACATACTGGTGAAATTACAGGTGAATGTATAAGTATTACAGGGTGTAATGACAGTCCAGGTAATATAATATAATATACACCCTCGAGCAGAGTCTGTACACAAAACACCCCGTCGCAGCGACCACACTGTGGGCGCCCCAGAAAACCTGCTCTCAATCACTACTCACAATTCCTACAGGACCGTCTTGAAAAGACAAGAAGATAATCATTAAACAAAGTCATTATAAATAAATACAGGAGTCAAACTGGTAACTCAGGTTCAGCAAAAGGAAACCAGCTGAGTATCTGCTAAACCCAACTCCACCTCATTACAGCAAAAAGCATCCCACATGAAGTGCAAAGCCGAAAATCATATTATATATAGCACATATACCTTACTACTCTACATATACACCGCAAAACTGCCATGACTGAGCGCTTGTGGGATACATGGGACCTTACAGGCAGGGACATGTGCTAATGTACCCAGACAGCATCCTATTGATGATTACCGGATTATAGACACACCAGTTTCGAGGGGAAAGTCATTTAGTAATTATATATATATATTTTTTTTATTTACTAAAAGGCCACTTTTTGTCTTTATGCTGGTTAATACACAGGCCAATTTATTTAGATTTTCACTCTCTGGACTTGAACCAGTTTTTTTTCCAATGTCCTATTCATATGTAAAAGTAAGTGAAGTCCAGTCTTGTTTTGCAAATGTACTGGCAATGCTGAAAGAGACCCTATCCCCTAGTGGAGGGGGGACACGGGCAGCCATGTAAGCACAACGCTAATGCTATCTGACCCAGGGGGGCAACAAAAACTAACAATAATAGGTAAAGGAAAGCAAGTACTGGGATATTGTAAAAAGGTACAAGCAGAGTTCTACAATGTTTCTACAAAAAAAATAAAAGGAGGTTGTGGTATAGAAACATACAAATAGAGAATTTACACACACAATGGGTGTAGAATATATATATATATATATATATATATATACACACACACAAACCAGAGACCATGACTCTTAAAATGTTTGTGCTAGCTCCTAACTTTTTAGCCATCATACTGTACATCTATACCCTGACCAAGAATCATGGACCCAGTTCCTAGGTTTCATATACATTTGTCCTTAACCCCTGAGGTTATACATTATATATACACATACATAAGTTAGTACATCAGACAGCCTGGCCAGTGTCCCGGTGTACAGGTTACTAGATCACCCTGGCCAGTGTCCCGGTGTACATGTTACTAGATCACCCTGGCCTGTGTCCCGGTGTACATGTTACTAGATCACCCTGGCCAGTGTCCCGGTGTACATGTTACTAGATCACCCTGGCCAGTGTCCCGGTGTACAGGTTACTAGATCAACCTGGCCTGTGTCCCGGTGTACAGGTTACTAGATCAACCTGGCCTGTGTCCCGGTGTACAGGTTACTAGATCAACCTGGCTTGTGTCCCGGTGTACAGGTTACTAGATCAACCTGGCCTGTGTCCCGGTGTACAGGTTACTAGATCAACCTGGCCTGTTGTCCGTGTACAGGTTACTAGATTAACCTGGCCTGTGTCCCGGTGTACAGGTTTACTGATAGTTCGAACCTGGGGGGCTTGTGTCCCGGTGTACAGGTGTACTATGATCAAGCCTAGCCTGTGTCCCGGTGTACAGGTTACTAGATTCAACCATGGCCTGTGTCCCGGTGTACAGGTTACTAGATCAACCTGGCCTGTGTCCCGGTGTACAGGTTACTAGATCAACCTGGCCTGTGTCCCGGTGTACAGGTTACTAGATCACCCTTGCCTGTGTCCCGGTGTACAGGTTACTAGATCAGACATCCTGGCCTGTGCCCGGTGTACTTGTTAGGAGATCAGCCTGGCATGTGTCTTGTGTACATGTTAGTACATCAGACATCCTGGCCTGCGCCCCATATACTCGTTACTAGATCAGACATCCTGGCCTGTGCCCCATGTACATGTTACTAGATCAGACATCCTGGCCTGTGCCCCGTGTACATGTTACTAGATCAGACATCCTGGCCTGTGCCCCATGTACATGTTACTAGATCAGACATCCTGGCCTGTGCCCCATGTCCATGTTACTAGATCAGACATCCTGGCCTGTGCCCCATGTACATGTTACTAGATCAGACATCCTGGCCTGTGCCCCATGTCCATGTTACTAGATCAGACATCCTGGCCTGTGCCCCATGTACTCGTTAGTAGATCAGCCTGGCATGTGTCCCCATGTACATGTTACTAGATCAGACATCCTGGCCTGTGCCCCATGTACATGTTACTAGATCAGACATCCTGGCCTGTGCCCCATGTACATGTTACTAGATCAGACATCCTGGCCTGTGCCCCATGTCCATGTTACTAGATCAGACATCCTGGCCTGTGCCCCATGTACTCGTTAGTATATCAGTCTGGCATGTATCCCCATGTACATGTTACTAGATCAGACATCCTGGCCTGTGCCCCATGTACTCGTTAGTATATCAGCCTGGCATGTGTCCCCATGTACATTTTACTAGATCAGACATCCTGGCCTGTGCCCCATGTACATGTTAGTAGATCAGACATCCTGGCCTGTTGCCCCCATGTACTCGTTAGTAGAGTCAGCCTGGGCATGTGTCCCCCATGTACATTTACTAGATCAGACATCCTGGCCCTGTGGCCCCATGGTACATGTTAGTATATCAGCCTGGCATGTGTCCCCATGTACATGTTACTTAGATCAGACATCCTGGCCTGTGCCCCATGTACTCGTTAGTAGATCAGCCTGGCATGTGTCCCCATGTACATTTTACTAGATCAGACATCCTGGCCTGTGCCCCATGTACATGTTAGTATATCAGCCTGGCATGTGTCCCCATCTACATGTTACTAGATCAGACATCCTGGCCTGTGCCCCATATACTCGTTAGTAGATCAGCCTGGCATGTGTCCCCATGTACATGTTACTAGATCAGACATTCTGGCCTGTGCCCCATGTACTCGTTAGTAGATCAGATATCCTGGCCTGTGCCCCATGTACTCGTTAGTATATCAGCCTGGCATGTATCCCCATGTACATGTTACTAGATCAGACATCCTGGCCTGTGCCCCATATACTCGTTAGTATATCAGCCTGCATTTATCCCCATGTACATGTTACTAAGATCAGACATCCTGGCCTGTGCCCCATATACTCTTTAGTATATCAGCCTGGCATGTATCCCCATGTACATGTTACTAGATCATGACATCCTGGCCTGTGCCCCATGTTACTTGTTAGTAGATCAGCCTGGCATGTGTCCCCATGTACATGTTACTAGATCAGACAATCCTGGCCTGTGCCCCATGTACTCGTTAGTAGATCAGCCTGGCATGTATCCCCATGTACATGTTACTAGATCAGACATCCTGGCCTGTGCCCCATGTACTCGTTAGTATATCAGCCTGGCATGTGTCCCCATTTACATGTTACTAGATCAGACATTCTGGCCTGTGCCCCATGTACTCGTTAGTAGATCAGCCTGGCCTGTGCCCCATGTACTCGTTAGTAGATCTAGGCATGCAGTGCTTACTCAGCAGCCTCGCACCAAGTTCCCGGCCAGTCACGTTATAGTCCCGTGTTACCTCTCAGTGTGTGCGTATAGTCCGAGCTGGGCTTCATGTCCTGGGGCTTAGCCCTAGCGCCCTCCAGCCTGCTCTTGGGATCCATGTGAGCACGGGATAGGAAGCGCCGCAAACGTGATCAGCTGCTGCTGCTGGGGAATGCTCGGTGCTACTGCTGAGCTTCCCGTGTCACAGCCCCGCCCGCTCACTCCCTGACAGCCGCCCAATCAGGGAGCAGCTTCCTGTGTTTACTATGCACTGAGAGGGCTGAGGGGGAGGAGGAGGAGAGGAAGGGAGGGGATAGAGAGAGCTGAGGAGGAAAAGAGGAAGGAGGGGATAGAGAGGGCAGAGGAGGAAGGAGGGGATAGAGCGAGCTGAGGGGGGAGGAGGAGGAGAGGAAGGGAGGGGATAGAGCGAGCTGAGAGGGAGGAGGAGGAGAGGAAGGGAGGGGATAGAGAGGGCTGAGGGGGAGGAGGGGATAGAGCGAGCTGAGGGGGGAGGAGGAGGAGGAGAGGAAGGGAGGGGATAGAGCGAGCTGAGGGGGAGGAGAGGAAGGGAGGGGATAGAGCGAGCTGAGAGGGAGGAGGAGGAGAGGAAGGGAGGGGATAGAGAGGGCTGAGGGGGAGGAGGAGGAGAGGAAGGGAGGGGATAGAGAGAGCTGAGGGGGAGGAGGAGGAGAGGAAGGGAGGGGATAGAAAGAGCTGAGGAGGAAAAGAGGTAGGAGGGGATAGAGAGGGCAGAGGAGGAAGGAGGGGATAGAGCAAGCTGAGGGGGAGGAGGAGGAGAAGAAAGGAGGGGATAGAACAAGCTGAGGGGGAGGAGGAGGAGAAGAAAGGAGGGGATAGAGCGAGCTGAGGGGGAGGAGGAGGAGAGGAAGGGAGGGGATAGAGCGAGCTGAGGGGGAGGAGGAGGAGAGGAAGGGAGGAGGAGGAGAGGAAGGGAGGGGGATAGAGCGAGGCTGAGGGGGAGGAGGAGGAGAGGTAGGGAGGGGATAGAGAGGGCTGAGGGGGAGGAGGAGGGGACGAAGGTTGGGGATAGAGCGAGCTGAGGGGGAGGAGAGGACGGGAGGAGATAGAGAGGGCTGAGGGGGAGGAGGAGGAGAGGAAGGGAGGGGATAGAGCGAGCTGAGGGGGAGGAGGAGAGGAAGGGAGGGGATAGAGCGAGCTGAGGGGGAGGAGGAGAGGAAGGGAAGGGATAGAGAGGGCTGAGGGGGAGGAGGAGGGGACGAAGGTTGGGGATAGAGCGAGCTGAGGGGGAGGAGAGGACGGGAGGAGATAGAGAGGGCTGAGGGGGAGGAGGAGGAGAGGTAGGGAGGGGATAGAGAGGGCTGAGGGGGAGGAGGAGGAGAGGTAGGGAGGGGATAGAGAGGGCTGACGAGGAGGAGGAGATTAGGGGAATGAGGAGGGGAGAGGGGAGGAGGAGGAGGGAGGGAGGAGGAGGAGGGAGGGGGGAGGAGGGGAGGAGGGAGGGGGGAGGAGGGGAGGAGGGAGGGGGGAGGAGGGAGGAGGGGAGAGGGCTGAGGAGGAGGAGGGAGGGGAGGGCTGAGGAGGAGGAGGGCTGAGGAGGAGGGAGGGCTGAGGAGGAGGAGGGAGGGGGAGGGCTGAGGAGGGGGAGGGCTGAGGAGGGGGAGGGCTGAGGAGGAGGGAGGGGGAGGGCTGAGGAGGAGGGAGGGGGAGGGCTGAGGAGGAGGGAGGGGGAGGGCTGAGGAGGGGGAGGGCTGAGGAGGGGGAGGGCTGAGGAGGAGGAGGGCTGAGGCGGAGGAGGAGGGAAAGCTGAGGAGGAGGGAGGGGAGGGCTGAGGAGGAGGAGGGAGGGCTGAGGAGGAGGAGGAGGAGGAGGGAGGGCTGAGGAGGAGGAGGAGGGAGGGCTGAGGAGGGAGGGGAGGGTTGAGGAGGGGGTGGCTGAGGAGGGGGGGAGGGGAGGCTGAGGAGGGGGGGGAGGGGAGGGCTGAGGAGGGGGGGGAGGGCTGAGGAGGGGGGGGGGCTGAGGAGGGGGGGAGGGCTGAGGAGGGGGGGAGGGCTGAGGAGGGGGGGGGAGGGCTGAGGAGGGGGGGGGAGGCTGAGGAGGGGGGGTGGGCTGAGGAGGGGGGGAGGGCTGAGGAGGGGGGGAGGGCTGAGGAGGGGGGGAGGGGAGGGCTGAGGAGGGGGGGAGGGGAGGGCTGAGGAGGGGGGGAGGGGAGGGCTGAGGAGGGGGGGAGGGGAGGGCTGAGGAGGGGGGGGAGGGGAGGGCTGAGAAGGGAGGGGAGGGCTGAGAAGGGAGGGGAGGGCTGAGAAGGAAGGGGAGGGCTGAGAAGGAAGGGGAGGGCTGAGGGGGGAGGGGAGGGCTGAGGAGGGAGGGCTGAGGAGGGAGGGCTGAGGAGGGAGGGGAGGGCTGAGGAGGAGGGGGAGGGCTGAGGAGGGAGGGGGAGGGCTGAGGAGGGAGGGGGAGGGCTGAGGAGGAGGGAGGAGGAGAAGTGGAGGGAGGAGGAGAAGTGGAGGGAGGAGGAGAAGTGGAGGAAGGAGGAGAAGTGGAGCGCAGAGGAGGGAGGAGGAGGGCTGAGGAGGAGGAGAAGTGGAGGGCTGAGGAGGAGGAGGAGGAGAAGTGGAGGGCTGAGGAGGAGGAGAAGTGGAGGGCTGAGGAGGAGGAGGAGGAGAAGTGGAGGGCTGAGGAGGAGGAGGAGGAGAAGTGGAGGGCTGAGGAGGAGGAGAAGTGGAGGGCTGAGGAGGAGGAGGAGGAGAAGTGGAGGGAGGAGAAGTGGAGGGAGGAGGAGAAGTGGGGGGCGGAGGAGGATAAGTGGAGGGCTGAGGAGGAGGGCTGAGGAGGAGGGGAGGGCAGAGGAGGAGGGGAGGGCAGAGGAGGAGGGGAGGGCAGAGGGCAGGGCTGAGGGCAGGGCTGAGGGCAGGGCTGAGGGCAGGGCTGAGGGCAGGGCTGAGGGCAGGGCTGATAGGGCTGGGGGGAGCAGTGAAAGGGCTTGGAGGGGAGGGACCCCCAGAGTGGGGTCTCACACACACTACAGTGAGGGGGCCCAGAGAGTAAGGGTCACACACTGCATGGAAGGGGTCATTAGGACTGTGGTTACACTGTACATATTGGGTCACTCTGTAATAAAGGGGCCACAGGGAAGGGATCACTGCAGGGACTGCCCTAGGCCTGAGGTTACACTTGAAGGGACCTTCAGACACAGGGCTATCCCTTATGGGCCAGAACACTGCAATATCTTATAGTATATCCAAGCCAATGCTAACGAACTTCTATAGCACTAAGGAAGCCAGCATTACTACTCCATGTGCAACATCATCATATTGTACAGCTAACCATACCAAATCCATCAATCCCCTTTAGGACACATATGGTACCGCTAACCCTACTGAACCAATAGAACCCCTCTAGGACAGAAAGCAGTTATATTAACCCCACAAGAGCAGGGTACGCCATACGATTAGATGTCTAGGACAGGCCAAGCTAGTGTTAATACCCCTCTATAACAGGAGATCACAGTAACCCCATGTTCCTAACTCTTCCCATAACAAGTATCACAAAATTGTATGTTTACAACAAATGACTGTCATTGCACTGGTGAGAAACACGTCTTCTGGGTCAAGCTCCATCTTGTACATGAAATTTGGGTCAATAATATATCTGATTTAGAGACCTGCACCATACTCTGCATCTATTTCTTTGGTACTAGAAACCAATTATGCTATTGTTTACAGAGTGAAAAAGCAAAAATACCAATATATTATTTATTTTCATGTACAGTGCCTTGCAAAAGTATTCACCCCCTTGACTTTTTACCTATTTTGTTACATTACAGCCTTAAGTTCAATGTTTTGTTAATCTGAATTTCATGTGATGGATAAGAACACAATAGTCTAAGTTGGTGAAGTGAAATGAGAAAAATATTTAACTAAAACAATTTTTTAGAAATAGAAAACAGAAAATTGGCATGTGCGTAAGTATTCACCCCCTTTGTTATGAAGCCCATAAAAAGCTCTGGTGCAACCAATTACTTTCAGAAGTTACATAATCAGTGAAATGATGTCCACCTGTGTGCAATCTAAATGTCACATGATCTGTCATTACATAAACACCCCTTTTTTGAAAGGCCCCAGAGGCTGCAACACCTAAGCAAGAGGCCCCAATAACCAAACACTGCCATGAAGACCAAGGAACTCTCCAAACAAGTAAGGGACAATGTTGAGAAGTACAAGTCAGGGATAGGTTATAAAAAAAATATCCAAATGTTTGATGATCCCCAGGAGCACCATCAAATCTATCATAACCAAATGGAAAGAACATGGCACAACAGCAAACCGGCCAAGAGACGGCCGCCCAACAAAACTCACGGACCGGGCAAGGAGGGCATTAATCAGAGAGGCAGCACAGAGACCTAAGGTAACCCTGGAGGAGCTGCAGAGTTCCACAGCAGAGACTGGAGTATCTGTACATAGGACGACAATAAGCCGTACGCTCCATAGAGTTGGGCTTTATGGCAGAGTGGCCAGAAGAAAGCCATTACTTTCAGCAAAACACAAAACTGCACGTTTTGAGTTTGCGAAAAGGCATGTGGGAGACTCCCCAAAATGTATGGAGGAAGGTGCTCTGGTCTGATGAGGCTAAAATTGAACTTTTTGGCCATCAAAGAAAACACTATGTCTGGCGCAAACCCAACACATCACATCACCCAAAGAACACCATCCCCACAGTGAAACATGGTGGTGGCAGAATCATGCTGTGGGAATGTTTTTCAGCAGCCGGGACTGGGAAACTGGTCAGAGTTGAGGGAAAGATGGATGGTGCTAAATACAGGGATATTCTTGAGCAAAACCTGTACCACTCTGTGCGTGATTTTAGGCTAGGACGGAGGTTCACCTTCCAGCAGGACAATGACCCCAAACACACTGCTAAAGCAACACTTGAGTGATTTAAGGGGAAACATGTAAATGTGTTGGAATGGCCTAGTCACAGCCCAGACCTCAATCCAAAAGAAAATCTGTGGTCAGACTTAAAGATTGCTGTTCACAAGCGCAAACCATCCAACTTGAAGGAGCTGGAGCAGTTTTGCAGGGAGGAATGGGCAAAAATCCAGTGGTAAGATGTGGCAAGCTCATAGAGACTTACCCAAAGCGACCTGGAGCTGTGATTGCCGCAAAAGGTGGCTCTACAAAGTATTGACTTTAGGGGGGGTGAATAGTTTTGCACATTGACTTTTTCTGTTATTTTGTCCGGTTTGTCGTTTGCTTCACAATAAAAAAACAAATAAAAACATCTTCAAAGTTGTGGGCATGTTCTGTAAATTTAATGATGCAAATCCTCAAACAATCCATGATAATTCCAGGTTGTGCGGCAACAAAAAAACACAAAAAATGCCAAGTGGGGTGAATACCTTTGCAAGGCACTGTAGGTAGAAAAAAAGTTAAAACTTACTATTTATGTAGAGTACAGAAGGAGAGTATCACAGAAGGTAATATAAAAAGAGTATGATATCTGTGTCATGGGGGTCATATGTTATGGTGCTCTGTCAAAACACAGGGCAGAAGTCCTATATATGTCTCTGAAGGTAGTCCCAAAACACAGGGCAAGAGTCCTACACATGCCTCTGAAGATATGTAAGTAATAACCATTGAAGTCCCAAAATAAAGTGAGGCCCTAAAGAAAAAAAAAAAAAACACTGGATTTACAGTAGAAGCCCCAAAACAGTCTCCATTCAGATAAACAGCAACTAAACATCCCAGCTCATCATTATTGCAAATCATCACCTATCATTGAATTATTTTCTACTTTCTAGAAACATTTGGCAAGTAAGCAGAGTTCTGAATAAGATTTAAGAAGTGGTCTTTAAGAGAGATATAGAATATAGTACCCACAATCTCTAGAGAAGACTGGTGGAGATGGATAGATGAGCTCATTTAGGCAATGGATCTTGAGGGACAGTGCCTGACAGATGTGCCTGGCCTGCTGTTGTCCATAGGTTCACGGAGAGTTGGACACGACTGAAATACTAAACAAGAACAGCAAAGTACCTACTCTTATACATATACAACTAGATTTACTAAGTAGAGATTTCTATCCAGCAAGAGAAAGCTCTCCAAATCCTGTTATACTACAGAGCATATTCACTAAAGGGCTCTCCATGCCTTAGGGAGTACCTCACTGACAAGGCCCATGGAGGCCGAAACGTACGTCTGGGGTTTGCCGTTTCTCCTGTTCAGGGGAGAATTACCTGGTATTTTGGGGCTGGAATACTTGATACTACAGGATATTATCTCCCTGTTTAGGACACTGGATAAGGATAGTCCGTTTTCTGCCTGAGCACTTCCATTGTTGGTATTGCTATCCACTAAAGTGAGTAGAGACCATATACAAGTAATGACAGAGAGACCATATACAAGTAATGACATAACACCAATTGGTGAGGTTTCTCTCTCAGTCACCTTACTCAATATAGCCCAAAATAATTCCTGAAAGTTTGCAAATTAAATTATTTATATCCTTTAAAAATGTGAAGAATTCACGAAGGGTTAGGATTATATAAATTATAGCAAATGGCAGTGGGTGGTAGGGTTCTTTATACAAGAGACTACAAAAATAAATGTAGCAATGGGCTGTTAAGAAAAACAATCGTCACAGGGAAAAGAACTAAATAAACACACTGCTAAACCAATACAGTATACTGTTCACTTACCGACACTTGCCAAAGGCAGCAAGCCACAAATAAATTGTTTGCACAGGAGCACAACATAAAAACAGAAATAAATAGAGAGAGGAAAAAAGTTTAAGAAGCGTCTCCAGGAAATGTGAGGAACAGAGTAAAGTTACCCACACGAGACGATGGTCACAAGAATCAAGTGATCGGATTCTAGAAACTGTACAGAATTATTTTGTGTGTCCATCCATAATAAGATACTTGACTCCAGTAGAAACACCAGTAAGGCGGCTTGTCCCTCAGGAGTTGTTACAAGCAAGTTATTACATGGCTACTGCAAATTATCACCTGTAAACGTTTCTAACTTGCGGCGGATATTGCTAATCTAACGTGTGTTAGTGACCTGCCTTACATGGAGTCTCCATCAATGCTATCCACTATCAAATGTGATCACACTACGCTAGCCGTAACATCCTCCCTCTCATATCCCTATCTATCAATAGATACATACAGCCCAATCCATAAATAATAACCTCTCTACCTATGCCTCGTTATATTCTGATCCTTACAATGATCCTGGGTGTGGAGAGAGGGAACAACTCACCTAAGCCCACCATCCGCTAAGGACCCCTATAGTGTTATCATGGGGTAAATATTAGGTGGCCTAGGGGGACCCATGGTTAAAGAAGATAATGAAATATCCTTGGCGGTGGTCTGTAGGGCCCCCATACAGGATAGGTAATACGGGGGCCAATGGGGACACCCATATTGTGGGTATAAGGGGGGTTAATGAGAAATTAATGGGCACCCACACTAAAGCACAAGGGGGCATATGGGGGGGGGGGGCATATGCAGAGTGGTCATTAACCCTGCCATATCCATTTTTATTTCTATTTAACCCATTCCCTGTCGCGATCGCAGCAAGGAAGGCTATAGTTTAAATTATAGTGAGGGCTAAAAATGATCACGTAACCGTTCTCTGTAGAGGTTTAGCTGCTGCTACAGGTGGATTATGTTATCTTACTTGTACGCTGTTCTACAAAGGCATATTTTACGCGTTGGAGAAACGGCGCAGGCACATAGTAATTGTGGATATGTTTACCTATTTGTTTTTCAGAGATCCTTGCAGCATTCTCTCTTCAAAGTCCCACTAAGAACATAAATAAGCAGTAAAAATTCATATAGCTAACTGGAATTTTTTTTTTTTTTGATGCTTTTACAGGACCCTGGATGGGTCCATCATACATTGATTGAAGTTTTATGTGAGAGAAGCCATGTGTGGGACATTTAGAGGGAAGGGGTGTGGTGTCAATTTCAATCTTATCCAGTGATCAAACAATGGTTGTTAACTTCTGACTGGTTCCCTCCCCCTGCACAACTCCCTCACTGATAAATATGGACACTCCCCATGATCCAGCTCCCAGGATGTGATGCAACAAACACAGACAGATTTGGGTACTTCAATAATTCAGATTTTTTTCAAAAAAATAAATAATTGCTTTATTATTGCTTTAATTGCAGCAGTCATGTTATCTTTTCATAACAGTATTAGACGTGTGAGGAAGGGTAGCGACTGTGGATTCAGATAAGACCTCAATTCCAATGTAAATAGTCACTTGATAACATAATGAGACCATAGAATAACCCTGACTGGGACAATCCTCCCTATCTGTGTAATAGGGGATTCCACCTGCAGCCATCAGCTACATCAAGAACAATGTGTTTTATAACCTATACTAGCGACTTGAACATCAAAAAATGACGGCAAGAAAATTGTAAGGCAGGTAATGCTGTTTCGTGGCTGACGCACAGTGAATGTTTATTGTGGGGGGTTTTTGGGGGTGGTTTGTGTTCATTAATTATTTCATTCCATACAAAAACAAATACATAAAAAAAAATATGCTTTACCTATTTGGAAGTAATACATGCAGGAAGCATTGTGCTGAAGAGCTGACAATCTGTTTTGCTGTTCCTGCAGCATACAATGTAGGTTTTCACTGTTGTGGAGCGGAGGTGAGTCAGCAATATGTGCAGTGTAAATAGGCTGCGTGCGCAAGGAAAATCAGTTAGGGTAGCTGTGTACTTCCGCATTGTGTAAGTTAGTGTTGAAAAATGGCGGCTAATGTGTATGTGCTAGGCGCCTGTGTATGATGTAGCGCCTTGCTAATGGTGTATCTTGTACCTCGTACGGCTTTTTGGAAAATCCGTATGTGCTTGGTGGTGCTTGCATGTTTAGGGTTGTGTAGCCTCATTTTCTTTTTTTTCGGCGGCCATTTTTTCTCTTACTTAGGGGATTTTCATGTGTGTGTAAACTCTTGAATTTGTACTTAAATTGAGGTGTAACTTCGCTTACAGAGGTCCTGGGTGACTTCCCTTGCTGTGGGTAAGCTTTTTATGTATTTATTGTGTGTATTTATTGTGTTTTTAATGTTTTTATGTGCGCGCGGTTCAGGCGTTAAGGTCGTATTTTTGTGAGCTCGTAATAATTTTTTTTTCCAAATCTCGCAGCTCGTATTTTTGGATGGTAAGTCCGGAAATTTTCCGGTGTAAGTCCCGCCTGTGGCTCATTGCAACCGACGTGGGAGCCTCCACCTCCGCAAATGCGGCCCCTCGCTTTGAGAGTGTCCGCATTTGTGGCCCGAAAGTCGTAGGGGGCCGTAGGGATGAGCGCCTATTGCGCTCATCACCAGCACAAGGAGCGCCTTTGGCGCTCCTTGCCAGCAACTATTGCTGCGGGCTCGCTATGCAGTCACGCAGCGTTAGCAACAACCCGCATGCTCACAACTATATATGTGATATCTGATAACGTTTTTGTTAATCACTTAACAGATGTGAGTCAATTTTTCGTAGCACAAATACGTCTGTTGTCTAAGAAAAAGCGAAGCCAAATGAAACGGCAACTGGCACCTACAACCAAAGACACATACAAGCAGAATTAATAAGGAACCAGGAGTATTGAATAGCAGTGGGTACCAAGTACATTTAATCAATCCATACTACAAGAAATCAAGCCACACTGTTCAATGGAAGGTTTGATCATGAGGCTAACCTCACATATGTTGACCATATCTCGAGAAGACAGGATTCCCTAGAGGAGATGCTGGGAAGGCACCCCGACCTTTGCTCTGTGGAGAACAGCATACCGTCATCAGAGCGCTAACAAATGTGCACGCCAACATCTGCGCGCTAGAAAAGAGCGTGCCCGACAACTTCGTGCCACCCTGCATCTCATCTGTGCGAGAGGCTGCAGGTTAGAAGGCATCAACTCTCCTCTTCTGCACCCCATCTCCACCCTCTGTCACCTGCACCCATAGTCGTCACGCTGATGATGGTGCGCTCTTCTCCAACGTGCAAAAGACGTGCTACCAGCTGGGAAAGATTGAAGACACACAAAGAAGGAATCTCCAGAGGAGGAGATGGAAAGATGAGGACGCCCAAGAAATGCACATGAGCTTGAGGAAGCTCAAAAGGGACGTGGCTGACAGATGTGTCTGATGAGTTGTGGTCCATAGGGTCAAACATGACTGAACAACTAAACAACAACCAGGCACACAGGTAAGAGCTTTACCAGCAGCCTTGGCAAGACTGCAAACTACTTGCCAGATGTTTGACAGATCTGAAAGGTCAGTGTAGGGGTGAGATGCAGAGTTTGAGTCACCAACTCAACACTTCCTGCTAAGAACGTCACAGCACCCTGAGCAAAAATGTCAAGAAAAGATACTAAGGGGGCAACAGGAAACCCCAAACATGTAGAGTCTTCTGTAAAGGTCTTGTGGTAATCACAGCCCCCGTTACTTTACTATGTAGCATGATCGTGCTATGGCGTCAGGTTTTTATTTGTACAATTAACTGAACATGAGTTTTATAGCTAGTTTTTAAACCAATCTGAGAAAAAAATCCAAAATGAGCATTTACAGAATAATTGTAGTAAAAATGGTAACAAAACCACCTGTTAAGGCTCACTCTGGAACTATATGTAAAACATATTCCTTTGAAGAACTACACTTGGAAATAGGCAAAATGTTTTTTAGATTGTTAAAAAGAAATACATACTCAATTTATTATCTTATATCCAATTCTATGTTGCAGCGAAATTTACTATTTTGGTTTCTGCTGACCAAATTCCTGGGTTGGGAGGAGACTTTGAATGCAGAGGAAGTTTCTATTTGCTCCATAGGAATGTGGTATCAAACCAAACTGGCAGTGCATTTGTTAGGGCTAATGGAAGGCTCATTACTTTACAAAGACACTAACTCCTGAGAAAGTAGTCAACCAAATTGGCTGAGAGGTGAAAATGGAACCCTGCAGATACATTTATTGAACAAAACAAGATTTGCAGCTGTGTAAGCCTTAACATAAAACATTTTTTAAAGAAAATCATAATTTTTGAAGACACGGTTTATATGTAGAAGATTTCATCTTGCCTGGTCTCACCGTATGAAGCCCGGGGAGCGTGGTTATCATCATTTATCAGGGAGGGGTGGGGGAGCAGGGACAAGGAAGATGAGGTGTTAGATTTGTTATATAATTGGATCTTTTAGAATTTGGCACCTATAACTTTTCCCCACAATTTTGAACCAGGCAGCTTGCAACTATAACTGCCCCTCCAAAAATGTAAACACGCCTCTCACACACACAACCTTCAAATATCATGGATGCCTCCAGGAACCAGCAGTCAACAAAATTATTTTTTGTGATTAATAACTAGCATTATGACTTTTCCCCTGCTCATTGTCAGACACAAGTTTTCAGACATATTTTACTATTTCATTGCTTTAATAAGTTCATATGGAAAAAGAAAAGAAACTATTGGTCAAACCTGGGGCAAAGCCAATAGTGTCCCTATCCAGTACCTTATCAGAAGAAAAGCAAATTGTGGTACTATCCAGTAATGAAGGGCCCGTAGCCCACCTCAGGCTTGCCTGGGGTTGGGGGGAGGGGCCACCTGACATGGCAGGCCCGGGTAGGGGCGGGGAGGTGGCTGGCTGGGGGAGGTGGAGCAATGTAGGCGTTTGGCGCCAATTTTCCTCCAGTCCGCCCCCAGCTAGCCATGGGAGCAGATGCCCACCTACCCATCCCTAGAGTATTGTTGTTAACGTGTTGTATATGTTGTACTGTAAAAAAAAAAAAAAAAAGCAGCTGTGTATTAAGTTGTTGTCTATGTATTCATTGTGGTAGATGTATCATTGAAGTGTATATTATATGGTATCAGACGTTTGTTTATTTTGTCACAGCGGCGGGCGGTGAGTGGAGTCGCCGGGACAGTGGAAATTGGGGGAGATCCTACCCTACGGTGGTACGGATGTTCCAACACGGTAGGCCCTGGATGAGGCTTCTGGGCGTAGGATGTACTGTCTCTGTCCAGGCTCCTCCCCTCGGGGTTATGTTTATTTATTTATCGTTATGGTTATTACATCATGTTGTATTTACCAATAAACGCTGTGGCCAGGTATCTCCCAAGAAATGGTCTGTGTCTAATTTTATATTCAATGGGTGATGGGGTATAAATTCTTATATGCACCTACCAAATGGGCCTTGCTTAGGTCATGCTTTTGGATTACAGCTAGTAACATTTCTCAGACAAATCATGTTAAAGTACCAATTTTTATTACTTTTCTCTAATTCTAGACACATTTGTCAAGTCTGTGCCAAACTAATAATAATATCTGCAGATGTGTAAGACATGGGCATAAAACATTTTTTGTGGTAAACTAGAATTTTTGAAGACTCTGTTTATAAGTAGAGGAATACATTTTTTGTTTGTTACCTAACATTTTTTAAGGTGGATAATGAAGTGTGTGGTTGTCAATGGAGAGAGTGGGGGAAGAAAATAGACCAGAGAGCCTTTGTTAGGATAATTGGATGAGATTGAATTGTCACCACATATCCTTCCCTCTCCCTGGCAAAGATGCAGACTCCTTGCTTCAGGAAATGCAACCATAGCACTCACCAGAAAAGTAAAAGCCCCTCTCTCTCTCACACGAACACACAGCTTCCACCTATGGATCAGGGATTCTGTTGCCCATGGGCATGGGTGTAGGAACTGGGGGGAACCCCAGATTTTTCAATGTGTTTATTTCTGTGTAGAGAAGCAGTTATGTGTTTTTTTTTTTTGTTTTTTTTTTTATAGTATATACAATATCACTCCTAGATTTTCTTTGGCTCCTACACACATGGATCATGGATTCTGTTGCCCACAGATGAGGGATTCTGTTGATCCTGGTTGTCCATCAGAGGTTTCAAAATGTATTTCTTGAATTTCTGCTTGAAGGCAGTAGTTTCCCTGTTTCTAACCCTTTTCTAATGTAACTTATAGCGCTTATATCAGAAACACGCATTACAATACACGTACAGATTTATTTTATTTAAAAAAAAAAACAATTGGCTTCCACACCCCAGAGATGCCTACATAGGCACCCTGTATTAACCAATAGAAAAACTGCATTCAAGTACGTTTTTAACCTTATACTAACCTTCAGGCCAAAAGCAGCACAGTGGTGGCAAAAAAGACTACACATCCCATGATGCTTTGAGGCAGAGACTGATTCCCAGACGTTGCAACAAAGTTGTAGCTGTCTCTGACTAGCCAAAATAAATTATGAATTTTATGCCAATTTAGCTTGGCTTTTCAGGGGCATTCCTTCTCAAAATCAACTGCCAGAAAACTGAAGACATTTGCAAGCTCTAGTGTAAGTTTATTAATGTTTATTTTGGATTTTTTTTCATACCAAAAGGTTTCCTTACACTACTGATTCTCCTCTGTCAGATGCACTCATGATCCATACCGTTAAAAAAATGTTCTTAGTTAAAACTGGTCCTTTAAAGCACATGCCTAATGATATTTCTGAAGCAATTCCCCTTTAATTTTAGCATTTATAAAGAAATAAACAAAATACAATTTCTTCACAATGTTTCTATATTATTAAAGACTCATTTAGCATATCCTTGTTATGCCTCACGAGCTGCATGTGGAGAAATGCTCCGTCTAGTTATGTCATCCCAATGCTTCTCTATTGTTATTAGCCGAGCCTCTCTAGTTCCCCCCACTGACACATAATGATCAGCAGCCGGCAAACAAATCAAAGCTAATAAAATAGCACACTTGAAAACTCCCATTAGTCTGTTAATCACTTGTGCCCTCTCACTGTTTGGAGTATCAGCCTGCCATTTTATCTGCTTATTCGCCACACAGGCAGCGGAGCAAAAATCAGCACTACCAGAAATGCCCTGCTGTCAAGTGCTTAGTCCACTCACGGCTTCTAACAAGCACTTGCCAGGTGCCCAAAGCAGAACTAGGAAGCCAACAAATGAAGCAGATTGCATGGATCCCTCAGAAGTTGGAGGTATGACGTCTCCTGAATCCGATTATTTAGTTGTATCTGACTTTCCTTGACCCGATGGACTGCAGCACGCCATCACACCTATTGTTTACGTCTCTGGTCATGCTTACCCATAAGCTTATCTTGGCAAATATACTGGAGTGGGTTGCCAGTATTTTCTCCAGTGGATCGCTCTGCTATGACCAGCCCAGATATTTTTTAGGAATCACAGTATTCATAAAAATACAAAAAATATTTGGATACATACACACACAGGTATACCCCGCTTTGCGCTTCCCCGCATAGCGCTGATTTGCTTTGTGCGCAGTTTCGGTTTCAAATTTCCAGCGGTTTTGGTGCCAAATCGCTTTTACATTTTTTTTTTTAAATCCCTGTTCAGTGTTTTTCACCGCCATAGCGCAGAACGCATGTACACAGCTAAACAGTATATATATATATATATATATATATATATATATATATATATATATATATATATATATATATATATATATATATATATATAATTTTGGAGCCACCCCAGGGGATTATACTAATGGTGTATTTATATAATTATAATAATATAAAATAAGTTGCTGGGAAAATTCATGGTTGATATTACACTCTTGATATATATTTTTTAGTATGAGAAATATGTTTTTAAGTTGTGTATTTACATACAAAGTAAACAGTTAAAAAGAACTGCAGTATGCACTTTTGAAGAACCACACTTTATTATGGGAAACATGTTTTAGAAAGTAAATACAGCCATTAATTATTTGATTATATGTGATATATGTTAGGAACTGGCAACCCACTCCAGTATCTTTGCCAAGAAAACCTTATGACGAAGCACAACTAATGACACAACAATTGTGCCTGGTGTGCTGCTGTCCATAGGATCACAGAGAGTCGGACACAAATTAACAACAACAATATATGTTACAGAGGCAGCTGTGTTATTGTTTGAGTTGCTTTATCAGAAGGATGAGTCCTTATGAAATAATGATTTATATGATTTTCAAGCTGCAGTTTTTCCATTGAAAGGTTCTGTGCAGATAGTGTCTCTCCCACTTGTAGAAGCAGATTACAGAAACAACAATGGCAGCTACTACTGTGGCATGATTGTTTATATTAAAGAGACACTTCACACCAACATGTTCATTTTATCTTTAAACAGTTTAAAAAAAATCTTATGCATTTACTATTCTTTTCCTTTGTAGTAAAAACAGTTTCTAAAAGACTTTGCATTGTTTGTGCAACTTTATGACAAGATGCAGTTCGGTATGCTAACTTGTATCTTTGTGAGCTTGATAAGTGTGGGGGGGTCTTACTACAAGAATAACAATCTTATTATGCAAAGCCATATAAAAAAACATAGATAGGCAGTTATGCTAATTACACAATCAGAGCAGCTAACTAGTATACAATAGTACTTTTGTGAGCGCATTCCTGAGATATTCAGCCTTGTTAGTGTAACATTATGATGCAAATCTGTTAAACACCACTTTCACACACACAAACCACCAAAGCGTCATGGTGCCTCCAGGATAAAGCAGGAGCATCAAACTATTTTTTCTAGTTAAAAACTAGATGTATGAATTTTCCCTGTTTCATTATGTTCTTGGAGATAAGGTTTTAAAACAAATATCTTTTCAAGTCGGCCACCGATTATCCGGCATCGGATAATCCGGCAGCCTCCCTAACCAAACTGACAGTGATACGATTCAGTGCCCGCAGAGCCCCACGCCTCTCCTCTTGCCCTGGTGTTGCAACAAGAGCACACAAATAAGGGAGGCAGTAAGTGTTAGGGCAGCTTTAGCCGATTAACCTTAATTTTCCGTCCCGCCGCTGGCAAAACCATTTAAACAGCATGCTCCTGAAAAAAGGAACATGCCGCATTATCAGTGTCAGACCTGTATTTGTTTTCAGTGTACAGTGGTCCTTAAAAATATATTTTCTTAATTAAACATTTTGCCCAAATGTAGTAAAGTAGTTGTAAAAGTAGTTCTACACTAAAGTAAAAAAAAAACATTTATATTATACAAACAAGAGGGGACAGAGACTGCCTTATGTACGTACAAGGAAACCAACAAGGCTTGCACAAGGGCTATTAGACTGGCTAAAATAGAAAGTGAAAAGTTAGTTGCTAAGGACAGCAAGACTAACCCCAAAAATATTTTTAAATATATACATGGGAAGAAGGCGAGGAAGGAAGCTATAGGAACATTACCGTGTGACACAGGCCGTCTGATAATTAGTGACCAGGAAAAGGCAGATTAGATAAATAAATTGTTTTCTTCGGTATACACAAGGGAGGTACCAGTGGTTGGGACACTGCAATATAATGGGGCTACAATCCAAAAGAGGTTGGAATAAAGCCCCGGGTCCTGATGGAATACATCCAAGGGTACTGAGGGAATAGGGTTCTGTAATAGCAAAACATTATATATAATCTACCAAGATTCACCCAACACAGGGTCTTTACCAGATGACTGGAGGAAAGCAGAGGTGATACCTATTTTCAAGAGAGAGGCAAGAGCAAATCCAGAGAATTATAGACCAGTGAGCCTCACTTCTGTAGTGGGAAAACTTTTAGAAGGGTTAATAGGGGATAATATACAAGAATATGTCGATTTAAACAGGATTATAAGTAGGAGCCAACATGGATTTATGAGGGATAGGTCATGTCAAACAAACCTAATTAGATTCTATGATTAGGTTAGTAGGAACTTGGATCAAGGCAACTCAGTGGTTGTAGTCCTTTTGGATTTTGCAAGGCTTTTGATACAGTGCCACATGGGAAACTATTGTGCAAACTAAGGGATACAGGAATTGCAGTAAATATCTGCCCCTTGATCGAGAGCTGGCTAAAAGACAGAAAACAAAGGGTTGTTGTAAATGGAACATACTCGGATTGGACTAATGTGGTATGTGGGGTTCCTCAGGGTTCAGTATCAGTTCCTCTGCTTTTTAACATATTTATTAACTTATAAGTGGGATTGGAAAGTAGTGTCACCATGTTTGCTGATGACACAAAAGTGTGCAAGGTAATTTAATCAGATAATGATGTACTTTCCCTCCAAAAGGGATTTACATAAATTAGAGAAATGGGTGACTAAATGGCAGATGAGATTTAATACAAATAAATGTAAAGTTATGCATCTGGGAAGGAAAAATAGCCATGCAATTTATAATATTAAAGAAGCAAATCTGGGGGTATCAGATATTGAAAGTGATTTGCGATTACTTGTGGACAACCACCTAGGTAACAGTGCTCAATGCCAAGCAGCAGCTGCAAATGCAAATAAAATATTAGCATGTATTAAGAAGGGTATAGAAGCAAATATAATTCTGCCACTATACAAATCTCTAGTACGCCCTCATTTGGAATATGGGGAACAATTTTGTGCATCACTACATAAAAAAGGAAATTTTAGAGCTGGGAAGGGTGCAGAGAAGGGCTACAAAACTAATAAGGGGAATTGAGGGGCTAAGTTATGAACAAAAGACTAACCAAATTAAACATATTTTCTCTAGAAAAAAGGCATCTAAGAGGAGATAGAATTACATTATATAAATATATCCAGGGTCAGTATAAAGATTTGTCAAGTGAGCTTTTTGTGCGAAGAGGTTTTCAACTGACAAGAGGACATCATCTGAGATTAGAAGTAAAAAAAATTCCACCTCAAAGAAAGAAAAGGGTTCTTTCACAGTAAGGGTGGTTAGTAAGGGTGGTTAATCTGTGGAATTCTCTACCAAAGGAGGTGTGACAGTGGATTTGATAGATAACTTTAAAAAGGGAATGGATATATTTTTAATTAAAAAGGGTATCCAGGGTTGACCTGGTTGGTTAGAGAGAGAGAGAGTATTGATCCAGGGAGGAATCTGATCGCCAGTTTCTGGGGTCAGGAAGGAATTAATCCCTGCTCCTTTTAAGACTATTGACTAAGTTCCACTTGTTTTTTTTTTTCTGTTTGTCTTCCTCTGGAACAATTAACAACTAATCCGCATATTGCAGACCAAAGGAGATTTTAAAAGTTTGAACTTGATGGACTGAAAGTCTTTTTTCAACCTCCAATTACTATGTAACTACACCAATACATATGGTAAAGTTAGGACTATGTGGTCTCTTAAGCAATACAGTCTTAGCTTGTAATGCATCATCTGATACAGCTGTATGCAGTTTTCATTAGATGACAGGCATTACTCATGCAAGCATATTACAAATGCATTTGCTAAAACATTTTTCAAATGCCCCCTTTTATTTAAATCACTAAAGCAAAAAAAAAGTGTTCTTGCTATAGCCTCCCAGTTAGAGCGCTGTTCTACTTGCAGTGAATCACTTGCGAGGCGAGTGTAAATATATATAGTTATGGAGTTTACTGTGTAAACCTGCTAACGTGTGTAAAACCATATCTCAAGTAAACCCATTGAAGAAATGAAAACACAATTAGAATATTCTACCTCATAAATAATTAAATTGTGCAAGGTACTTTACCCTTTATGTGAGGGAGCATGTTTGTTTTTGCATTCTTGTTGAGGCCATGAAAAGCAAAGCCCATTTGCAGGCCCTGGTACAGTTTAAACAAGACACACAGTAGTTCTCCAGCGCAGTTGTGACACTTTGCAATGCAAATATTTGATCTCCTTAAAGGCTACAAAGGATCTGGAGATGTGCAAATAATCATTTTCATACCACAGCTGCAAGCAGGACTTCTCAATGAATTCAGATAGTGATCCAATCAGCAAAGCCGCACTGGGGGTGAACATGGCTGCAATTATGTGACTGTGCAGAATAGTGGCGTAAAAGTGCACCGTAATGCTCATACAATAGGTTTCATTTGTTTATTCAATGATCAGCAACAAATCCACTATTTGAACAACATTTTTTTTTATGTACCTTAAAAGTTGATCTTTACTGTTTCAGTCTTAGCGGATATGATTGTCTCCACACCAATGATGTACCCATGGGGTGGGAGATAATCTGCCCAGGAGGCTATCCTGTTAGACGTCTTTAGCTGCCTCCTAACTGCCAAGATAACCTCATGAATAAGCACTAGCAGATATACTGGAGTGGATTGTCCGTTCCTTCTCAGCTATTATTATTAATTATGAATAAGCATGACTGCTTTGTGCAGCCCATAGGGTTGTGGAGACGACTGAACGACTAAACACACACAACCTCCAGTAGCCACAAAAGACAAAACACTAAATAAATAAACAACATAGCCTCTTGGGCAGATCCTCTCTCAAAGGGCCATAGTAAATTGGTAAAAACGTCACATGCTTATAAAGTATCTACTAAAATAACAGATATGTAAGACAGGAACATAAAATAATTTCTATTAATGTTATATTTAGTTAACTTTGTGTCATGGGGAGTACCATATTAGACTTCTAGTCTGTGGCTTCACATGAAGGACTATTCTATAGGCTTGCTGTTGCATTAATTTCTATGATGAAGTAATTTAGATGACTAGAAATTTCATCTGACTCCACATTTCCTCCCTGGGTCATTTTAGGAACAAAGACAAAACATCTAAAACATATAAAAGTAACTCATACTGCCTGAGGGCAGAATTCAAAAATAGTAATTCATTGTTTTCTTTCTTATTAAGCCTTACCTAACTTTATATGACCACTAAAGGGGCCCTTTAAGGAATATTCTGCAGAAATATTTACACAGATCAGTAGAACGTGATTAAAAGGATAATCTGCAACAGCAGCAAATAAACAAAAAAAATATGGAATATCATTGCTTTCTCCAATACCTCAATTACCTGACCAATTATCATACCAGATTGATTTACCATGTTAGGGGGTCCTCCCCAGTGCCACACAGTTGTAGCCACAAGCAGTCTAATACAATGGGCCTCTAAAGCCACCATGTCAACGGAGGCCCACACCCTCCGACACTGCTGCCATCTGCCTCAAATTTTACTTTAACTACAGACCACACCTTGTTTAAATGCTCCCTCCAACTTATTTATGTGTCAGTATAATCAGAAACATGGCTCTGAAGTGTGAGTATTGGGAACCGGACCATCAGCATTATTTCAGTTTCGCATGCTGAAATGTCTATTGGAAGTTTCCTAGCTCATCCCTTTAACTAATAAAACCAAGTTGTAACACATGCATGAAACATGTATGAAAGTATTACTTACATTGCTACCTAGAATCCATGTGATGTCTGAACATGGCCTGGCACTTGTTTATGTGTTTAAGAGATTTTTGTTTGTTTGCAAAATAACTTGGCACTTAAACATAATAATTAAAATAAATAAAATAAAAATTTACCCTGCAGTGTTTGAGAAATTCTTGGAAACACAGAGTATACCATCAGCCATGAAAGGGAACCTGCATTAAATGAATACACAAACAACAGGAGCTACATGCTTTAATTAATTAGACGCCAATCATGAATAAAATGAAAATTTGTATATATTATTTCAGTGGAAGTACAGATTTCTAAGAGAAGAGTCTACTGATAAGATCTAGATTTCAATCTCAGAGAGAAGACATTGAGGTTTCATTGTGATGTATAGAGTAATATTGTGCATTATGGCAGCTAAAGTGTTGTCTAAAGTGAGGTAGTAACCTCTCATGGGATTTCAATTTCGGATAGACGCTTAAAACACAAAAATCCAGCTACTCTATCCATTGGCAACTGTTTAGAACTATACATTTATTACATTAAAAGCCTTTAGAGATTATGGTGAGAATGTAAATTTAAAGAGTATTATGCTTCAGTGGGAAAAAATGGTGTCCTTTATTAATTGTAGAGGAGTTGGGGAGCACTGATGGTGTGTCCAGTGCTACCGTATATATGTCTACCTCTTACACCAGGGGTGAGAAAGTTCGGTCCCTGAGAGCCCCGCACTGGCCAGGATTTGAGGATATCCCTGCTGCGTACAGGTGAGTCAGTAGCTTCTGCAGCCATCCTGATTGACTCACCTGAGCACAATGGCTACAATTTTTTTTTCTCTAATGTGTGCTATGTTGTTGTATACAGACGATATCCATTCCAAAATGCAAGACCAAAGGCTGACACCTTAAAACTATTCTGCTTTATTTTGAAGTCTGTCTGGCTTCAGACTTGGACCTGTAAAGCTCCGGGAATGCTCCTTTCTGGGCACAATTCACCCTGAACTGAGCCAGCATCCATATAACTAAACATAGGAAGTGTTGACGGACATGGCCACCAGATCGGTACATGGTGAGTATCAGGACCACTTCTGCATGAATCAAAGCAGAGCTGCTGTAATGAGGGAAGATTACATGCAAGTATGAACTATCTGCAATAACTTCTAATTACCCAATTTCTCAAGTTTTCGGCAAAACAACATGAATCTTAAATTGGAGGAAAAAAAGAGAAAATAATACTTTTTAGGTGATACCTTTCTCACTCAATAGATTTGTGAATGCATTAAAATATAACATTATATTTACTTAAAATAATTTGTATAAGAAAAAAAAAATTAGTATAGGTAATATAAAAGGACAAATAAGTATCAAATAAGTTAGCATGCGGGTTGTTGCCAACGCTGCGGGCTCACGAAGCGAGGGCCTCAGTTGCTGGCATGGAGCGCCAAAGGCACTACTTGCCAGCAACTGCGGACCTCGCCAAATTTCCGGACTTACGACAAATAGGAGACGCGCTACGACCTCGCAAAAATACGACCTTACCGCCCGAAACCCGCGCACATGAAAACATTAAAAAAACACAATAAATAGACACAACAAACACATAAAAACCTTACCCACAGCAAGGGGGGGCACCCAGGACCTCTGCAAGTGAAGTTACACCTCTATTTAAGTCCAAATTACAGAGTTCAGACACCCAAAAATCACCTAAGCGAGAGAAAAAACGGGCGCCAAACAAAACGAAAACGAGGCTAAAGGACCCTAATAACACCACCAAACACATACGGATTTTCCGAAAAATCAGCCACAGCCGTATACCACACATTAGGCGCCATTTTAGAACACTAACTTACACAATCCGGAAGTACCCAGCTACCCTAACGGCTTGGTCTCGCGCACGCACACTATTTACTCTACACACTGTACACATTCATGACACTTACACAGCAGCTCCACAGCACTTATGCTGCAGCAACATGAAAGCAGATTGCCAGCTCTTCAACACAATGCTGCATATATTACTTCACAATAGGTAAAGTATATTAATTTCTTATTTTATTAATTATTCATTGCCATACCAAACAAAATACCCCAACGCTGCTCATAGCACACAAACAACCAAGAGGCTCGCAATGAGCGCCAAAGGATCTTGGAACACAAACAAAATTAATTTTGCACGCAAACAACATTACCTGCCTTACAATCTTATTGCCGTCATTTTTCGACGGGCAAGTCGCTAGTATAGTAATAATGAACCGTATAACTGAGTGTCCATGTAATAAAGTATGCAGGATAGCGTACCACTTTGAGGATTTAATGCCCTGTGCAGTTGATCAGTACTCAGTATATTACTGAGCAGAAACAAATACTTCCCAATAATGTGTATAGTGTAAGTACAGTATGTGACCCACGTTTATAGTCTCAAATAGTCAATAGTTGCACAGGCATAGTCTAATACTTGGCAGCTGCCATTTGTAAGATCATAGTATGTATTGGTGTTTAATCTGGCAGTGTGCCGTGAGGATGTCAAATTGTCCCCTCAAAGTCATAACTTAAGTTTAAAAAATGGTTTCCTTAAGGTAAGACTAGAGAGAGGAGGTATAGTCAGAGCAATGCTCAGTGGACAATCCCTGTCTCCAAAACCAAGACTTAGGTGTACTTTCTTATAAGACAGTGATCGACAAATGTAAACAACAATTAGGAGCTAGTCGTCATTTTCTAAAAAGCCAAGGAATAAATATAGATATATGTAAAGTTACCAAAAACTTCTGAGCCAGATGGAAGACTTCATACTTGTCTCCAGGCATCTGCCATGTCCATCACACTGATCTCTAGAACACATTCTCTGCTCCTCTCCTGTTTTCCGGCATGTTGTGAGGTCAAAGATCCAAGAGCGAACCCAAATGTGATTTTGTTGCTTTTTTTCAGTAGACTGCAAGGATATAGATCCAGCTAGAGTTTCCTGTAACTCTTATACAAACAAAGCTGAATGTTTGTAGAACAAGCAGGTTGGTAATCTTTGAGTCACTCATTCCCGAGTACTGTATTGCTCAATACGCTAATCCCTCGGCTGCCACGGGGGGCTACAATATATTAGAAAGCGCAAGGTTTAATTCTCTGCCTTCACCGAGATAAATTTCACTTTCTCTCTAGAATGGATTAGAGAAGAAGATTCCACTTACAGAGCCGCATGAGTAAAGCTCATGAATGTTTTAGTGGAGACTCTTCAACATGCAACGGAGAGGATGGTTTAATAAACACACATTAGTCTGCAATTAATGGCCGAATTACTACTTCCTGAGAGCATTAAAGACCTACTTTACTACGCTGATGCAATACCTAATTTGTACGCTCTAAAAATCATTAGCAAAAAGAGGAAAAAAAAGCTTTTGATTTATAAGGCGAAGGGGACAGAAACTATCTGGTCAATAATGATATTTCCCCATATGCTGGAATTGAGTGGGTGTTACCAAGTTCTGTCCTACGAGGTTATGATAAATAAGCCATTGTTCTGATGGAGAAATACGATGGAAGCCATATATAGGCATAATTACGTATGAAATGCAAGCAATACATAACTAAACATATCATACATGCATTTAAAGGTACAGAGAAAATGTCCCATTAATTTAAAAAAATGAAAAGTACACCATTGGTGGTTATTAAAAAGTACACATATTTGTTTCTTGTATATATGGGCACACACAAGCCTGGATTTGAGGATGTCAATTTCTGTGCATAGAGGAGTCAATCAGGATGACCGAAAAGTGATGGTCTGGTATGTACGTAGCAGGAAAACCCTCAAACCCTGCCCTGCGAGTTGCCACCCAGGACCAAACTTGCCCACTATAAGGTAATGGCATTATTAGCAGCAATTAATGAAGATTACCAACGAAGATGATCATGTCCAGTTGAAAAATGGTAAGTGACACATATTTAACATTGAAATAATATTTATAGCTATATGTGACTATTACATTTTGGGCATGCTCTTCTTGTTTATTACTCTCCACCTACTAACTGTACTACAAATTGAGGATGATAAACTCATTATGTCGAAGGATTTATCGTTCAGCTAATTTGTACATAAAATAAGTAATTTCCACTTATAATTTTTAATTGCAACCAGGTACAATTATATTTATTAACATGTGTAATTTTACTTCTGCAATAAGTGGGACCTCTGTGATGTCATTTTAAGCGCACATTACTAAACGCTGACACACGCAGTAAACACATTTATTGCTATAGACAGTCCTATAGGGATGTGCAGCATTGAGCTTTTTAGCACACCATCATTCCTGTGACGTTACAGGGCGTGCCACACGTCTGACAAGACAGGAGGGAGGAGAGTCTGGGAAAATGAGAAGGGACCTATGGACTTTACTGACACGGGTTGTGGGGCGGTACAGAAATATGGACTTTGCAGTGACAGAGGGAGAGGGGGGAAAGAGAGAGAGAGTGGGGGGAAAGAGAGAGAGAGTGGGGGGAAAGAGAGAGAGAGGAGAGAGAAAGAAGAGAGAGAGAAAGAAGAGAGAGAGAAAGAAGAGAGGGAAAGGGAGAGAGGGGGGGAAAGAGAGAGAGAGTGGGGGGAAAGAGAGAGAGAGTGGGGGGAAAGAGAGAGAGAGGAGAGAGAAAGAAGAGAGAGAGAAAGAAGAGAGAGAGAAAGAAGAGAGGGAAAGGGAGAGGAGAGAGGGAAAGGGAGAGGAGAGAGGGAAAGGGAGAGGAGAGAGGGAAAGGGAGAGGAGAGAGGGAAAGGGAGAGGAGAGAGGGAAAGGGAGAGGAGAGAGGGAAAGGGAGAGGAGAGAGGGAAAGGGAGAGGAGAGAGGGAAAGGGAGAGGAGAGAGGGAAAGGGAGAGGAGAGAGGGAAAGGGAGAGGAGAGAGGGAAAGGGAGAGGAGAGAGGGAAAGGGAGAGGAGAGAGGGAAAGGGAGAGGAGAGAGGGAAAGGGAGAGGAGAGAGGGAAAGGGAGAGGAGAGAGGGAAAGGGAGAGGAGAGAGGGAGAGGAGAGAGGAGAGAGGGAAAGGGAGAGGAGAGAGGGAAAGGGAGAGGAGAGAGGGAAAGGGAGAGGAGAGAGGGAAAGGGAGAGGAGAGAGGGAAAGGGAGAGGAGAGAGGGAAAGGGAGAGGAGAGAGGGAAAGGGAGAGGAGAGAGGGAAAGGGAGAGGAGAGAGGGAAAGGGAGAGGAGAGAGGGAAAGGGAGAGGAGAGAGAAAGGGAGAGGAGAGAGAAAGGGAGAGGAGAGAGAAAGGGAGAGGAGAGAGAAAGGGAGAGGAGAGAGAAAGGGAGAGGAGAGAGAAAGGGAGAGGAGAGAGAAAGGGAGAGGAGAGAGAAAGGGAGAGGAGAGAGAAAGGGAGAGGAGAGAGAAAGGGAGAGGAGAGAGAAAGGGAGAGGAGAGAGAAAGGGAGAGGAGAGAGAAAGGGAGAGGAGAGAGAAAGGGAGAGGAGAGAGAAAGCGAGAGGAGAGAGAAAGCGAGAGGAGAGAGAAAGCGAGAGGAGAGAGAAAGCGAGGGAGGGAAAGCGAGGGATGGAGGGAGTGAGAAAAAGAAAGAAAGAAAGGAGGTAGATAGACAGAGAGAGACAGAGATAGACATGGGGGAGTGAGAGAGAGAGCGAGAGAAACAGACACACACACACACAGAGGGAGGGAGGGAAAGAAAGAGAGAGAAAAAAAAAGAGAGAGAGAGAGACACACACACACACACACACACTTAGGGAGAGTGAGGGAGCGCGAGGGAAGGAAACAGAGAGGGAAATAGACAGACAGATATTTCCTTGATATATTGTAAAGCATTTTCAAATGTATTATATTAAGAACAAGACACATTTGTGGCACCTTCGCAGAACAGCCTTTTAAATAAAAGACACCATTAGTCCACCATGTAGTCACTCATTTTATTGCATCAGATGTGATCCAGCTGCTAATCAGTACATGTATATTGAGGCAGAAAACATACAATAAGTCCCAGCTTATGGAGACTGAGAGACAATGGCCGCCCAGCAGGGTTTAGCATAAAAATAGTTCAGTTTTCTGATCAATCAATTGGCACCATTGCTTTAGTGAACTACATACTAACGTCATGTTACCATCATCACATATTATAAAGGTATGTTGCTTTTGAATTATACAAGATTACTTGTAATTTATTTTGATTAAAAGGAATAAGGTAGTTAGTTATCAATACTGCTCAAAATCACCAAACAGAGCACTGAATAGAAAAGTGAAAAAAACTTCAGATTTAAAAAACAAAAAAATAAATGTTTCACGGTTTCATAAGCGTTTTTATGTAACCAGTTAATCGTCAAACAGTCCTCCCTAATGGCGGGGAGCTTCCTAGACTCGACTGTTCTGAAAGGACCAAAAATCACAAGCATGTTCAAATGGCAACTAAAACAACATCAGCTTATTCTAGAGGGTTCTAAAGATGTTCAAAAAGAGGGAAAATATTAAATATATAATGGCAGTGAATATAAGCATTTAGAGGGTGCTTGTAAAGTATGGTCACTTTTGGACATGAAAGCTTGTCCTTATAAACTCAAATTCTGCTGTGCTGCCCGACTTCTGATGACTCAAGGCAAATAAGTCTGAGTGCTGTAAAAGCTTACACTGAAGCATTAAAAATAATACTAAAACCATGAAAAAAGGCTTCAAAATCAAAAAGGTCTTTATAACCTACTACTTTATTTTACATGATGGTGTAAAGCAGTAACCAGGACTTCAGAGTCCCTTTAACAAAAATATACAAGTCGGCTTTAACAAGATACAAAACAAATCCATGAAATCAGGATTTCAGTTAATAAACCATTTTAATTAAAACAACATGTCCAAGTAATCAATAGCAGGTCTTATTATATTGGAGGGGAGTGGGATATCGGATCTAATTCAGTGCAGATTTATTTTCATTACATTTATAATCGTAAAAAGATTGAATGCTTACTGATCCCAACACAGACATTTCCATAAAAGTGTCCAACAATTATTATCATTTATTTGTACATATTCCGTAGCGCTGTACAGTGTTAAGTTCCAGGCAAAGACAATTACAATATTAACAAGCTGCAAAGGGTGGAGGGCCCCGTCTTTGAGCTTTGAATCCAGTGTCCATAGTGTTTCCCTGAAGCACCTTGCAAGACTGAAAACTCATAACTTACAATAATATACTTATTAAGAGTGAAAATGAACCAAATATCATAGAACCTCAATTCCCAGTTTTGCCATCAAAAACATAACTTGTTAGACACAGCTGAGGGGATAAGGTGTGGCAGTAGGCCCCCTGTGGCATTAATTAGAAAATACATTGATCTAACTGATGTTCAATGGCACTATGGCAGATTCATTAGCAATAAGATACCCAAGGGCTAAAAAGCAATCAATACTAAATACATTGACTGAATTTTCACCAAGAAAATCAGATTTATTAAAACAGATCAACATGCAACCCTATGTAGAAAACAGAATTGTAAGGGCCATGTAGTAAAAGATGGGTATGATAATTATAATATTTAATGTATAAGTGTATTGGTTAATTTTAAGATTCATGTCTATACAGTACAACGTATCCCAGATGTTCATAATGGACCAAGAAACAACCACTCAGTTTGTTCTGGTAACAAACAGTAGGAAATCTGGACAACTACTGCAGATACTCGAGTATACCGCTAGCTTTTTATGTTCCCATTGTAACCAATAATCAGAGGATCGCGATATATTCGAGATACAGCTGTTCGAAATTCTGGTAAACTAGTTCCCTGCAGCTCTTATTGTTGAATAAAGTTTATTGTCTTCCCACCGATGCAGGAAAAAACAGCTCCTCGTGGTCATGTCTTTATTAGAGTGCATCCTGCTGCTGCAGCCAGTGCACTGAGTGCTGCATTTACCAAAGGCTGCGGCCATTGTGTTGCGAGTCCTGCGGAGCGGCAGCGAGTGGGAGTGGAGGTCTCAAGAATACAGCACATACTATATGTGTATATGAACGTGACATTAACCATAATATTCTGTAGTATTTACTTGTTATTTTGAATACTAAAGCATTTACGCACTATTTTGGGGGGCTTTTGGAACAGGATTCAGCGCATATCTTTTCTACAATTCCATACATTTTAACCCTTGCGTTATATTCGCGTCATAAATGGGTAAAAAGTTCACCTACCAAATTCGTAACTATGGCGGTATATTCAGGTGGCACTATATTAGAGTATCTACGCTACCCTTTTCCAAGGAGTCACATTGAAGAACATTGCTCCCCAAGATGCATGTCTTCCCCTTCTCTCATATATCTTGTCATCCTCTCTCGCACCCGCATGCCATGGGAAATGCATTACTCCACATAAAGAAAGATTATTCTTTAACCATCTGTGGTGCAGATGGAGAGAAAGGTTCTTGATGCAAGTATAGTTTGATGGCTGATATTACATCAAAGCTGCCCAAAAGGTATCTCTCAGTTCATTTGTAGATATCCAAACATATCTCTAAGTGACGGTCGACATAGTATGTTCAGACTTTATGGAGATGTAAATCTCACTGTGTGGGGATAACAGAATCCCTATTGACTTTTGGAAATGAGTGTTGGAGAAGAGGGTAGCATGTAGACATATTTGGATGTGACAGCAAGGCTTAGCAGACAGAATACTAGAAGGGTGGTTGATCTTGTTAGTATGACTACATAAAAACTGAACCCAGACCACTCCTGCTTTCCATAGATTTTTCTATATTTTGAACATGTAAAGCACTCATCTCTCTGTATACCATATGAATCAAAATGCTAAACCATCCAAGGTGATCAAATCCACACTACACCAGGGGTGAGCAATTTATTTCCCAAAGGGGCCACATGAGAAACTGGGACTGTTGTGGAGGGCCGAACCATAGGCTGAACTTAATTCTGCTCAATATTAATTTTATAGCTTTATTTTATTTTCTCAGTGCCAGGAGCAGAATCTACATAGTGCTATCCATCTCAGTTAGTCCCAACACTGCTGCTCACAAATTGCCCCCTTTTAAAATTGGCAGTGTTTTTTTGTCCAGGACGCAAATTTGTATCCCACTGTAGGCCTATGTAGCGGGCAGGACAGGGACAGCCCAAGGGCCGGATGTGGCCCAAGGGCCGGATGTGGCCCAAGGGCCGGATGTGGCCCAAGGGCCGTACAATGCCCAGGTCTGCACTACACATTCCTCATGCTATATATACTGTCATGAACCACTATGCAACAACACAAACCAAAGGCTAGGACATTCCTTTACATGAGCTCATCTTGTATCCTCTACTCCTAGTGACAGCTGAAAAACAGCTACACAAATCCTTTGAAAGTGGTGAGCATCAAGATCCACAGACCTCCCTCCTTTATCGTCTGGGAGGGGACTTCACATGTTCCTCATGCTCCCATGTTACAACTGAGGAGGATGGTACAAGACTTTAAAACCCCAGGTTGCTCCTTTCCAGTTAGAGCACAGTTGTTGTGTATGTTGGTGTCAAGTGTGTCAATGTGCCACCTCAAATGAAAAAAAGTTTTGCCAACCCAAGTTAGAAACGACACGTCCATTCTTCTGTTCACTGTAATATGATTATATTTGCTTGAAGTTTGCAAGAGATGCACCTATTATACTGCTGGGTTATTGGGATGCACATCCACTCACACAATGTATTTGTGTATAAGGAAAAAATGGAGCAAGACAAAGTAAGTAAAATTTGTACTATGTATACCTTGCTAGAGCAACCAACAATGGAGAGGGAAAGTTTTTTATATATATATATATATATATATATATATATATGTTGCACACAAAATAAGAAATGTAATGGTACAGCAGAAAAAGTAACGAGAATAGTGTGTTTCTTGTTTTTAATTGTAATTGTTGTCTTACATCCTCTTTAAAAGTCACATTTTCTCTTATTTGCTTTCTATGCAAATAAAATCGAGATCTACTTCTAAAGATTATTATTATAACAACATAATTGGTATAAACCAATCCGAGGAGATGGCAATCTCGAACAATTAACCTCTACAAACATAATATACAAACAAGAGATTAGATAAACTGTATGAAAATATTACACAACATTTTATAGTAGAATGTCATAATGCTTGTTTATCCTTCAAAAGCAGCAATCATCTGAAGAAGGAGGATAGAAAATAGCGTAAATCTCTGCGAATTCTGTACATTGTGTCCTCAACATGTGAAAAAGACAAATCATCGCATGGAGAAAAACTAGAATATAGAACTCCCAAATATTTTGTTCAGCTGGCTAGCATCAGTTATTTGGGTTAAAGGGCCACAATATTTTGCATTTATACATTCACCTATGTCAGTGCTTGGTAAATCCCTGGTAACCGGGAGCCCGGCGCACCACTACATTTTTAGTTGTTATACAAACACATTATAACCGATTTTCCGAAAAAGAGACGGACGTGATCCAACAACAAGGACGCCAAATCAGCCACAGCCGCGTACCACACATTAGGCGCCATTTTACAACACTAACTTACACAATCCGGAAGTACACTGCTACCCTAACGGATTTTCCTCGCGCACGCATGCTATTTACACTACACACATTGCTGACACTTACACAGCAGCTCCACAACCCTGAAAACACACATTGTATGCTGCAGCAACATGAAAACAGATTGTCAGCTCTTCAGCATAATGCTTCCTGCATATATTACTTAAAAATAGGTAAAGTATATTCATTTATTATTATTTTATTCATTATTTCATTAGCATACAAAAATAAAAAACACAAACAACCAACAGCCTCGCAATGAGCGACGAAGCATCCTCGGAACACAAACAAAATTAATATCTGAACCAAACAGCATTACCTGCCTTACAATCTTATTGCCATCATTTTTTGAGTGGCAAGTAGCTAGTATATATATATCCTCCCATATATCCTCCCCTTTGTAGGGGTGGGTACCTTAACCTAGTAGGAGGAGAGAGATATCACAAAGCGCATCCGTGCGCTGAAATCTCTTCCTCCCCCTCCCCAGCAGTTCCCTTCTTACCTCCTATCCCTTTGGCTGTCCGGGATTACAGATCCCCGGGTCTCACAAGATCACACAAGATAATCTGACGAGACCTGGCTATCCGTAATCCCGGGCAGCCAAAAGGTATAGGCGCTAAGTGGGGATCTACTTCCCTCCAACCATATAATTTGGGGGCATATGTCCCCCCACCCAGTTCATTTGCCGCTGCTCCTCATTAATCAGAGTGGCTCCTAAGCATGATAAAAATGCATCAATCCTTGACCTAGTTCACACGATATACCACTTTCACACTATTACCAAGTAAGTATAATCAGAAATAACACTAGTATACAAGTAATCAACAGAGCATGTGTAACTCATAATTGATTGCAAGTAATTAGAAGGGAGAGATAACACAGAAAAAACAATAATACACAAAATCCACTATTCAGGTACTTTTTATGTCACTAATGTTCTTTAATATACTTACACCATCACAGGTCTGTTTTCTCTATCCCTTTAAGGCATGTTGCCCATGTTTACATTTAAATCATTCCAACACAATAAAAAGACAAAGCACATGTAAAGGTACTACATAATAAAATGGGCAAAATATTTATAGAAGTTTAAAAATAAAAAGTATTGTAAAAATGTCTTTAGAAGGTAATATGCGCCATCAGGGATTAATTAATATGCAGTTAATGCTGAAATTGTAGTATAATGTTTTGTGTATTCATCCTTTACCCACATGAAAAGAAAATAGGAAAGAATCTTGTACAGATATTTTTAACCTTTCCTTCCATCCGTATCCTTTTGACACCCATCAAATCTTCTGCAAGAATTAATATGATGCAAGTGTACAGCAAGATGCCAATCAGAAGATGCAAATATCTGAATGGCTTACAAGGAAAATTATACCGAATTGGTGATGCACAGCGATTATTTTATGCAGAAACCTCCAACTCCGGTAAAAACAGCGATGCATCAGAAAAAAATAATTAAAAACATTGCTGAATTAATAGGGACCTGGCAGAGCTCCTGCACATAAACAAGCAAACTTTCTTTGCCATCACCAGCTCTACCCAGGGTACAATCTTGTACTGCTTTAGTGACACTTGATTTCTTGGAATTAGTCTTGTGTTTCCTTGTTCTTATAGGTAAATATTCTTAACATAAATAAATACCTCTAGTTAGTCAAGAGTACACCAAACTACTTAAGATTTTCTTTGGTTACAGAAGTATTGAAGGAAACCTAGGATTCCAAAATGGTCCGTATGGAACCTCTTAGTATGGAGGTGGGCAAGTTTGATCCTGGAGGGCCACACAACGGCAAGGATTTGAGGATATCCTGGCTGAGTACAGGTGAAACCGCCGCTTACCTGGGCAAAGAAAGGAATCCCTCAAATCCAGGCCGGTGTGTAGCCCTTCAGGACCGACCTTGCCCACCCCTGCCATAGAATGAAGGGCCGGACATCACTCACAACAACCCCAATATGGATCAAAGCTTCACATTTCCACCAGGGCCATATAACACCTCTGCAAACCCTCTTAAGGGCACTATAAAACTTTCCACCCATTAAGTAGCAGGAGAATACAAAATTATTATTATTATTATCCTTTATTTGCAACGCACCAACATATTCCATAGTAATATACAGGGATTAAGTACAACGCAAAAAAACATATTGCAAAAGAATTGAGGGCACAGTCTTCAAGCTTAAAACAGTCATAGTGCTCGTCTCCAAAAAAAAGGGTTCACAGTAGAGAGTCTGGGAAAATGAATATATAATAATGGACTACAGATGATAATAGTAATAATAATATCAGCTTCTAAAACTAAATGCTGGCACTGTAGATGTATGCCGATTCCTTACCTGGCGAGGAGCGGATATGGACTCCTGGACATGTAACCGAACTAAACCAGGAAGGCTCTAAGGCCTGAAACTGCACAACTACTTGGTCAGTCTCTGTTTCTCTATGGTAGTTATCTATGTTTACTGAGCGTTGTTAATAAAACTTCTAAGGACAAGTGGGCTCCTTGGCAGTTACTTCTCTGGAACAGGAAAGCGTCTGACCCTACCTGACAGGCTGGGCCTTCAATATGCACCAGATCTGGACTGACAGGTTCCACCTGAAGAAGGCTAGGACTTTGTCTTTGATGTTTCCTGGATGGGAGGGTGTTTTTTTGTGTGGCCTGGCTGGAGCATTGCACCAAAGTGTCATATGTAAAATATTATATTTCAAGTCGCACAGAATGAAATCTATTTCATAGATATAAGAGAACATATTTTAGGCATTACAATGGATGCGAATTGCATAAAAAATAGTAAGTAAAACCTGTTTCAATCAGCAGATCCCAAGAGACAGACTCACACAGCTATATTACAGCTCATTGGCTAACAGGGACAAGCCCCCAGAGCAGCTAAACATGTAAATCAATTAAAATGCTCAGAGATCTTCATTTGAAAACACACTGCAGCACATTCAAAACAAAATCTAATTTCTTAAAACAATATATATTTTTGTGTTTGACTTGTTATAACTGCATCAATTAATAAAAACTCAGTTGAGACAAATACCTTTATGTCCCTTTAAAAAGGTACTAGGTCTCTTATGTGAATAATATAAAAAGTATATATATATATATATATATAAATAAATAATAGAGCAGCTTTTGAAGTTATTACATAATTCTTTCTGAATATAAATTATTTCCTTATTTCTACATCAATACTTTCCAAATGGCATAAACAACCAGCTGAGAATATATCGGAAAAAAAAAAAAGAAGCCTCTTCTAAGAACTCCGCAAAGTAGAAACAACAAAATGTCCTTTTTTTTTAATCTCACATGGGCTTCTATGCTCAGGCAGGACAAAATAATCAAAAATGCAAAGGGTCACAGATTATTTTAAACCACATACAAAAAAACATATTCATTTGAAAAAGTTGTTTTTTTTCCATGGCTGCTAAAGGATAATGGACAGACAGGTTTTGTCTGCTTGGAAGGCGTATGAGAAAAGGATGTAAACAATAAGACAAGCAATAAAGAACAGGATCTGCAGCACAAACACTAATCTTATCCTGCACTACACTGTATAAAAAAAATAAAATTAAAAAAAAAAGCAATTTATCTTATATTTCGATCTTGCCTCTACCAAACAAAAAAAAAAACTTTTTGTGCGATTTAATTATAATTTGCAAGCAATCAACAACAATAGGTTGTCTTTCTTACTTTGTAGAAAAGAGTTTTGTTTCTGGTTGTCATGGGAACTCAACATGCAAATTACTCAAATCATGTGATCAAAAATCCAATTTAGTTAGATCCTACACTAATCTAAGCTACAGATCTCTGGTTGTTAATCCACAACTGTACCATGGAAAAAAAGAGATTTCTGGTTAATTTTTTTTGACAGAGCACACATAATTAGGCAAGGAAAAGCCATAAATATAGAGTTTAATAAAAAAACAACTACATTTTGATGCATCTGCCGGATATTCATATTATTTTAGCAAAGGTTGTTTGGTTGAGTGGGATGTATATATTCCTGCAGGAGCAGTACTTGCATTTATTATTGCACAGACTTAAGCAAGGGAGGGAAAGCACTACCTTCTACACCACCAATTCATTTTATCTGGATACCCCCTAAAATGCTCCAAATAAGGTAGGGGTTGCAGTGCAGCCAGGGCACACAAGGGGAGGGCCCCAGTGCATTGCACTGCCTGCACCAGTGGTAGTTCCGCCCCTGAAATAAGGTCAGATTATACAGAATATGTTGGCGCGTTTTAAAAAAATAAAAATAATATTATTATTATTATTATTATTAATATATAGTACATTTGTGTTCACATCTGAATGTCTAAAACCAGTTAAAAAAAAACGTATATAGCGAGAAATCAGGCACAGTGCATCTAATTAACGAAGGCCCTTGATCACAGAGGCTGAAGTAAATAACTACACCATGCTATCAATATTATGGACTAGATTTATCAAGAGCTACAATTCAAGACTGCCTATTTAAACAGATTGTGACAATATGGATTTATAAGAGATTTAATGTCAAAGCAATCTTATTTTGTTTGAGGAAGTTGGTTGGATTGTAAACTAAAGTAATGTAATTGAAGTGATCAATTTAAATGTTCTGACAATTTAATTCTGCAGCGCACACAAGGAGAATTAGTGTGAGTGCTAGCGCTTGCATTGAGTTGATGATTGGACAGTAGATCATTTCCAGCTGACAAGACAAAGTATTAATGGCATGTATGGAGCAATGGAAATGTGTAACCACCATCTACATACTGCAGATATTATCTCACTAACAGGAAAGAGAAGTATTCTTAAAGTGATAGCTGCATTAGTTGTTTGTGCAAGTGTCCTAAAACTGATATAGATGTTAGATTAAAATAAAAGAACCAATGTTGTCTTTTTTTGTAAAATTTGCTCTTTTGAATAACTTGAAAAATGTGCAACATGTTTTAGGAATGTAAATATAGAATATTACTACTTTATATGCATTTACCCTGCTGTGGAATGTGCCATTTTGCTTATAGCAGCCCAACTTCCTTTATTTAGTTGTTTAGTTAAAAAAATGACCATATAAAAAAGCATTTAACGAGATGTAATTGTTAAAGGGATATGGAAGGTTTCCTGTTTTTAATAGACACTTGGGTCATTTTATGTTTGGATATCTAAATATCATTTTATGTGTAAGTGCTTAAAAGCTCTGAAACCTTCCAAATAGTTCAAACAAAGGTCTGCCCCCTGTAACTCATGCACACAGTGTCTCTGTAGTACTTGATATACTAACCAATCATACAATGTCTTTCAAGATCAAATCAAAACATGCTGTTGAAAAACAGTCTATTGGTAGTATATTATACTAGCCAATGAAAAACACTGTGTGCATGAGCTGCAGGGGGAATACCTTTGTAGGGACTATTTGGAAAGTTTAAGTGAGGAAATAGAGATTTTAAGCACTTGTTAATAAGATTATGTTTATATACGCAAACAAAGACATAGTGTAGTTTATATTAAGGGATTTAAAAGAGGCTTTAATCCCAGACTATATGCATGTAACCGTATCAATTCAGAAGCACATGCCCTCCAACCCTCCATCTGAGAGCAAAACTGGGGGACTCGGTGGCCCTTGAATTAATAGACTTCAGAGTAAAAGACAGCTCTGCTTGCCAGAGGACACCAATGCCATCAAGAGGTCCTATGTTCTTAACATCATTTTACATACTCAATGCTCACTATCTGCAGCTCCTCTCTGTCAGTCACTTCACTGTCTTTCCGGAAACCTCCAGAATACATATAAAGCCCTTAACAATAACGCACACTCTTGCGTCTGTTCTCGTCTCCTTATACCCTCCCAACGGTCCTCTGCTAACGACCTTCTTCCTTGCTCCTGTCATATCACATCCTTTCACTCCCACCTTCAGGACTTTTCTTGTGCTGCCCCTATTCTTTGGAACTCCTTGCCTCGCTCCACTAGACTATCCACCTGCCCCAAATCCTTCAAAACCTCACTAAATACGCGTCTGTCTAAAGAAGCTCATCACCTTCAGCTTTAATATGCGCAATACATTGTACCTCACCTTTCTATACCTCACCCACACCCTTTAGACTGTAAGTTTGCAAGTTTCCAATCTTGTTGGGTGGTTTAGAGAACGCACTTTGTTTTGCGCGATTTTAAACTCAATAACACAGCCCTCCATTCTTTTGTAATTTGTTCAAATAGTTTTTTTTACTTTTATCACCCCTGTTAAGCGCTACAGAATATGTTTTTTTGAAGCGTTACAACTTAAGGTTAATAAATAATAATAATTCATGGTAATTACTTTACAAAACCAACAATATTCTTTTCACTAACAGCACCTGAATTTTGGCTTTATTCATTAAAACAAACAGAAACCGAAATCTGTTACACGTTCTGCCGTATCACACGAGAACCTCATAACCTTTGTGGACATCAGATGTGTAAGACGTGTAGATTTCTCATTAGTGTGAATATAGATAGAAGTTGCACATTTTTCTTGTAATGATTTTTACAAGACTACCACTTTAAAACTGCTCATCAAAACTATTTCCTTTAGAATTATAATAACAAATCAAGCATATAAATGGGGCAATTTTTTTTCTTCGGATCCCATGCCTTGTGTGTTAAATCCCAGTGACAATGGCGCCACTTCCGAGTCTGTAATAAACCAGCTGGTGCAACATGGTTTGCCATATAGATACAACAAGGACACTTACCTTTACTTTATATTGGAACTGTCCCTACAACTCTCCTGTTGCAAACTCATACAACTCAGACATTGTTTTCATCACTGAAAATCAAAGAGAAAAAAAAATAATTTAATTAAAACGACCGATATATTAATTTAATTCCGGACAGTGGCAAGCTTTCTATGCTAGTACATGGTTTATCTTGATGAACACAACCATAAATCCTTGGCCAAGACATGGTGTGTTTCATCCAAAACTGTATTTAACGAGATAAGTATTGCCCAGCAGTCTAATAAGGTCCACTGTACAGTTTTGCTAAATTGTTACCATATTTCTTCTCTACAATACAAAACAATTCCACTTTTTTGAAAAAAAAAAAACAATTGTAGTGCTTATACAATATGGTATAATTAGTAATGGGTTAGGAAAATAAAGTCATCATTTGGAGGAAAAATTTAAAATGTAGCTTTTAATAAACTTACATTCCAACTATAGGGTTTAAAAAAATGTTACACCTGCTCCACCTCCATCAGGTGTCCATGTGGTGGGAGAGGAAGCTGTCCACATATCATTTGCTTTCGGTCTAGTCCCATCAGATCAACAGCCTCCTGTGAGGATCTATCTCCATCCATGGACACCCAATAAGCAATAGTCCCTGAATTATAAAGTCCAAAGGCAAGTTTTTAAAGCAACAAAACTGACATGTTCTTCAAATATTATTGTTGACCACTACATTGGCCCCATTAGAAGGAGATCTATCTTTATCATTTTAATTCAGAATTTATTCTATTAGGAGGAAGTTTCCCGGTTTTAAACATTTTCTAATCTTACACATATTTGCTTATACTGTATCAAAAATGCTTTCCACACCCCCAGAACCCACTTACATAGGTACAGTGTACCTACCAATAGAAACACTGCATTCAAGTATAGTTAACCCTATTTCACCTTCAAGCTACCAGCAGCACAAAGCGGAGATCCAGGGCAGCACTGCTTGAGCTGCTTCTTTGTGATGGAAACATAATACACATCCCATGATGCTTTACTGCAGAAACCAAAAGCCTAGACATTGCAACAATGTGGTAGCTGCCTCTAGTTGAACACAATGAAATGTAAATTTTTTGCTAATTTAGGGGCATTCATTCTCAAAATCAACTGCCACAACTGCAAACTTTAGGGTAAGTTTATTAATGTTTATTTGAATGATTTTTTTCATGCAGAAAAATGTTTGCCTACACTACCGATTCTCCTCTATCAGATGCATTAGTAATCCAGGACACTTCTATATACCTTTAATACAACTAACTGAATCCTTATCAGTATTCAAAGTCCCCTCCTTGACAAAATAGGAAAATAAAAACATCACAGGCTGTTCCCGGTACAGCATTATATTAAACATAAAGACTGTATTTAAAAAAAATGACAAATATCTTTGGCCATTCTCAAGCCTAGTTCATCATAACAACATTCACAAGTTAACAAACAGAAGGGGCAGAGGGCTTTGCATGATGTGCATATCCTCTATGTGGCACGAGCTGGTCTTGTGCCATACTCAGCCATACACATATTATGTACCCAGGATACCTGTTACAACAACAGTAAGACTGCAATTACACACTGACGCATGCCAGCAAGGAGAGAAAGCAAGCACTAATGGTTTTTGGCACCACATACTCCTCGTTTATATAAAATATTGTGGGACTCAATGTAACATTTCAAAAGGAAAAAAAAGGTTCATATTACACAACTGTACATATTGGCATATTCATATAATCATATTTAACTCTTTTGCTAGCAAAAACATTGCTTAGCCAGAAAAACAGTTAAAGGACCATTGTAGTGTAAGAAAAATCACTTGTTTGTGACGTATAGATTAAAACGAACAACATTCGCATCTGTGCAAGTCATTTTGGGAAAAATCAGAATTTTTGAAGACATGGTTGTGGTGTATAAGAGACATTTTGTATTTATTACATTATTTCCCCAGAACTTGATTGTAATGGCGTGTTTATGTGTCTATCAGCAGAGGGAGGAGTAGGGAGGAGGAAGCCGTAGAAGTCAATAGTCTTTATAAGATAATTAAATAAGATTGAAATCGACACCATACACCTTCCTCTCATACGTCCAGAAACACGCTGCTTGCATCAATAGGTGCAACTTCTGCTCTCCAGAAATGTAAATTTCCCTCTCATACACACTTCTACCAAAGTTTTATGGATACCTCCAGGGTCCATAAGACACCAGGTAATCAGAGTGCTGATTACAACTAGATAACCTGGAGAGGTAGGGGGTATCAACGGGCTGATGTGCATAAGATGACAATGTTGGTTGGTAGGTTAGTATGATCTATACCAATCAGAAATGGATTTGTGGTTTATTATCCCCCAGTATTGAATGATAAATTACACACAATAAAGTCAGTAGAACGGATGGACATTTTCATGTTATGTATGCTTAAAATACCTAAACTTCAAGCTCAATTATCAAACACTTCACTAACTGTAATTATTGCAGAAATTAAAAGTATACATATAAATATAACTGGGACCTTTGCTAGGTCACTTTAACTATCTATGTAAGAGTTATGGAGCTTGTCTTATTTGCCAGTTTTGGCTTGTGCCTGAGGGGAGCAGGAGCCATTGTTAATTAAAATACATAAAAATTGCATTCCATTTCTGTCATGAACACTTAGAATTCTGAGTCAACTCAAGAATCAATTAAAACTGCAGCAGATACCAGAGAGGTGTTGTAATAAAAGATAAGCGATAAAACATATACAAGTGTAAAACATATATTTGCATTCGTAAAATATCAACTTGCCTTTAGGTAGAGCTTCCTCTTTTAAAACAGATTTGTCAAACAGGGAATTTTACCATGTTTTGCTAAATATACACCAAAACACTAAGCAAATTAATGGACTCATCAGGGCTCCATGTGGCATTCATAATGAAACAGGCAGCCGTCACACATATATATTAATATTCTAGCCCTATCTGATCTATTATAGTTCTTCAATTAATAAATATTAACCTTTTATTCCACTGACCATACTCCATGCTGTACAAAACAGGACTGCCCACTGCATATTACCCACAGGAGTTTAATATGTCACTGTCACTCAGGTACTTAACAAGAATAATCCTGGAGCAAAGAAGCATTGATTAAGTTTGACCCGTTTGCTGCCATAGGGCTTTCCATTGCAAGGTACAGCCGTTCCACTCAGGAATAATAGGCCAGATAATGCTTCCAATGGGTGGACTATAAAAATAAAACATTTAGAAACCTGATCAATAGGACCTCCACCCCTGGTTACAATATTTAACATTTTTAACACATCACAGGTCCCCGGGTTAAGGATGAGAAGCGCACCTGAGAACATCTTTAAACCGGATTTGTATGTAACTAGGATCCCTGATGAATAATACTATAATGGCTCATATGTGGTAGCAATAATAACACAGTGTAATACTGCAATAATAATTTACAGAAACTATTGTGCCCTTTATTTTAACTCATACAAACAACCTCATTCAAACAGCACTAAGAGCCCATTCTTAAGTGCGGAATGCTGCAAGTCGGGTTGTCTGTAACCCGGGGACCTTCTGTACACGCACAGAACAGATATGTAATAATGTAAGATATAATCACAAATGAAAGTGCATTTACTGTATTTATAGTACCATTTAAATATTTGTGGATAAGATTTTGCACATATTGATGGCATTGGATGCTTTCTGGCTGAAATAGCGACATACTTGTCCAGTATCTGGTATATGGAATGAATCCCTGCGGAAGTACAAGACCGTATAACATTTATATATGAATATGTTTTATAGTCGTCCCGTTAATTACTGTATCCCTGTATAATTGGCTGCCATATAAATAGGGAGTGTTAATGGAGGATACCTCTCCTGGATCACTACCATGTCATGGTTAAGGGGCTTGTGTATTTCAATGAAGCTGTGAGCTAAACCATATAGGCTCCCCCAAGATGGGCAGGTCACAGAACAGAGATCAGATAAATTGTGGAGAAGGAACTGGCAACCCACTCCAGTATCTTTACCAAGAAAAACATATGAATACACTCAGACAGACAAGATCTGCCTGGTGCGCTGCAGCCCATATGGTCACTGAGAGTCAGACACGACTGAATGACTGAACAACAATAAAATACTGTTGCTATAAATTATATATAAAGTGACAAGGCGAGCAGGGCCCCCACTGCTTGTTAACTGCATACAATCTAGCTAATAAGCATAACAGTTATCACATAATGTGACTGCAGCACGCAGTGTAGAAGTGACAGCGCCAACTCCTTGCACAGAATCTTATTTCAGCACATGCTCAGATTGGAGAGCTCTGATTGGCTCAGGCAGTTGCCATGGACACGCCAAGCCACTATCAGCAGCACTTTGTACTAAAGCCATCTCGAGGCCTAATAACAAAGACACTGATGGGATATTTACATGTTGGGACAATACAGAGTAAACTATAAAGACTTGCGGTTGTGTCATTATGTAATTTCTTTCCTCCAGGACATACACAGCTATGTGAACTTTCATTTACACCACTTTACAGCATTCTTCTAGAGAACAGAAGCACTTAAATCAAAATGAGCCCCGCCATTAATAAAATTTCACCGAACTTAGTAGCCAGCAAAGACAGCTTTACCTGGAATAAGCAAACATGTTAGCAGATATACATTAACCCTTTCAGTAGAGGAGTCAAGTTACCAAGACCTACGAATGTGTGAAAAATTATTACCACAAACCCCTTATTCGAGCTACTTTAAAAAGAGGGCATGGGATAATTTGTTTAAGAGTAAACATAAAATAACAATTCCAGCAACTCCCATATAGGACGATAAAAAGTTGTAGGAACTGCATGTAATATAGACTTATGGGTATTATATACATTTAATTTAATGCTGAATTGTTACTCACCTGCAGAGACATTTACAATGCAGTGGCCTTTTAAAAACAAAAAATATACATGGTCTATCATTATGGATCTCTAACGAATAAAGAGTTATTTGTGGTATAAATCGGGGTGGGCAAGTTGAGTCCTGGAGAGCACAAAACAGGCCAGGATTTAAGGATATGCCTGCGTACAGGTGAGTGAATTGCTTCTTCAGTCATCCTGATTGACTCTCCGGTGCACAGAAAGGATATATATGTGGGGCTCTCCAGGACTAGACTTACCCACACCTGGTATAGAACATACATAGGTCATGGAAAGAAGAACATTACATACAACCGTATCATGGATTTAGCATTAATTGCAGGAACAGATGTATATCCATCACAGAGCACCGGAAGAATGATTGACATGTATTGCATATATTTTAGGAACATCCAGAGAAAGGCTTGCCACTTGTCACTGGGGCAACCTGTCTCACATGCCAGTCATTCCCTGACCTATGTGGGGCAAATTATAAAATAAGAGCCCAAGCCACAGGATTATAAAGCTAAAATGTATGTTTTTTGCCCCCTCCCCAACACACCATCTCCAAACATTAGTAGTATGACATCAGTGGGATATATTACATGACATGATATATCCACCCATGAACATATTCTAAACACACACTTCCAAATCACACAAAAAATCTGCCATTTTTCATCTTCCTCGCTAATTTCTGCAATTTCTCACATTACCTATTCTGTACTCATACTGTATGAAGCATGCTAATCCTAGGTATTTCTTAAAGGGTCTAGCTAATTTGTTTACATCCAGAGCCTACCTTTGCCTTACATCAGTGGATCCAAAACTTTTTTTTTTAATGCACCACTTAAAAATGGACAAGGGTCTTCACTGACCTCTTGACTTGCTATTGCTTTCTCCTTCCAAACAATTATAATGGACTGTAATATAATCTGTCCACTCAAACTACACAATTGGATATCTAGGAACTTTGGAACTGCCATGTATGCATTTTTATTCACTTTCTTAAATCAAGATATTTTTTTAAATCAGATTTGTACTATGAATGACCCAAAAAGAGCTCATGGACTAACTGGTGATCTGCAGACCACAATTTGGAAATCTCTGCATTAAAACACTTCTTCTGCCATATGATGAGGTCTGTTTACTGTTCATTAATCCCTTTAATAAGAGTATCATACATAAGACTAACATGTTGCATTATGTAAGTAATTGATCCCGTATAGGATCAAGCAGGACTGTAGTCCTTTTCACTGTGCAATATACAGCCTCCAGATGGACAGTGACTAAGGGAGAGAGGATTAATGGTCTGTGTATCGTGACCTGCTGTGTTATGTTACTAAGTACTGTGTGTTACTATGCCTCTCAGCATTTATGTGTGCAAAAAATGTTCTACTGACAATCAAATTCAGTGTATTTCACATTTAAATACAAGACGTGCTCAGTCATGCTTATTTTCAACATGATTTAAATGCAAACAGCCACTTTCAGAAAAAAAAACACATAAGTTTAAAATTTTTTTATTAAGCTTCTTTTCCCATACATTTGTTACATATCTGTCATATTTATGATTAGGTATCAGTTTTTATAATGTCTTATACAAGACCACCGTCGATTTTATCGTACCTTAAAAAAATAATAATCAAGGAACAAGTACAGCTACTGAATATTTTAGTGACCAAAATAAAAATGCTGACACGTTTTAATCTACTGCACAAAAAGGAACAGAAAGATTGGACTGCAATATCTGTCACATTCAGTCCTTGGTGTATGGTTTATATGTACACGAACAGCAATGTAATCCATGAATTTGGTCATTCTTACAAAAATTCAGTGTGGAGTCTCTATGCCCCTAAAGTACATATGAATATGTATATATATGTTCTTAGTACTAGACAGTGAAATGGAAAATAAATCACAATACAAGATCACAGAATCCGAAAACACGTCATTATGTACTTAAAAGTACTGCTGTACAATGGAAAAATGTATATCTTTGAGTGTGGCTACAAACAAAATGAAGCAGAGACAAAGGAAATACATATTTTTTTAAATTAAATATTCTTGATGCCTCTGCTGGGATCTGGAGACATCCATGATATTTTGGTGAAGGCTGTGTGCGCAAGAGAGGTGTTTTCATTTCAGCAGCAGCAGCAAAGCTTGTAGTCTATTTCTGTCCATGTGTAGGGGAAAGGGGTAGATGTCGAATTCTAAAAGATACAACTTCCCCTTGTAGATAAAAAAAAAAAAAAGAGAGACATCCCTCAGGCTTCAAGTTGTCAAATAGTAATGACAAGATAGAATATTCTACATAAAAGCCAAGTCTAGAAAAATATGTTTGATGTTCACAGCTTAAACAGTTGCTGCCTGTTACATACTTAACAAAAATGCAGTTTTTATTGAACTATTGTGGTATTTAAAATAAATATACACTCCAGATTGTATGGGAAAATATGTTATGGATATAGGCCAGAATCCCTGCCTTTTTATACATTTATTTCTATACTCAACACTCATAGTAATAGTGTGATATTTTATCCATAGCTCAAAACACTAGAAAAAATATATATACACACATATATATATATATATATATATATATATATATATATATATATATATATATATATAGTAGTTAGGTTGAAAAAAAAAAAAGAGACTTTTAGTCCATCAAGTTCAACTTTTTAAGATCTCTTCTGATCTGCAATATGCAGATTAGTTGTTAGTTGATCCAAAGAAAGGGAAACAGAAAAAAAAACAAGTGAAACTTTGACAATCGTCTCAAAAAGGGAAAAAAAAAAAAATTCTTCCTGACTACAGATACTGGCGAACAGAATCCTCACTCGGTCAGTACTCTCCTTAATTATCCAGGATAATCCTGAATGCCCTTTTTAATTAAAAATATATCCAGTCCCTTTTTAAAGTTATCTATCAAATCCGCTGTCACCACCTCCTTTGGTAGAGACTTCCACAGATTAACCACCCTTACTGTGAAGGACCCTTTTCTTTATTTGAGGTGGAATCTTTTTACTTCTAACCTCAAAGGATGTCCTCTTGTCTGTTGAAAACCTATTGGTACAAAATGCTCCCTTGACAAATCTTTATACGGACACTAGGGGCCTCATTCTATTACCGGCCGCAGCCGCTGCGGGGCCGCAAGGACCGGCCGCAAGCTTTACGGCTATTCTATTCCCCTCCGGCCGGGGACCTAGGCAGGCTTGCGGCCGGCGCCTTGCTATCTCTTGCGGCCGAGGAAAGCCTTTGATCTAAAACGGCCGCAAGGAAATCGGCCGTAAGAAAAGCCCGGTTGCGATTCTATTGCTCCGGGAACCCTGTCTGCAAGGCTAAAAACGAGCCGCAGCTTACTTGCAGCAAAAAGGTCCCACTAGCACCAATTAAGCACATAAAATAGCTCAAATAAAGCCATCCTGCACTTTGCGGAGTCTATAAAGTAATATTCGGTGTTAGAAAAAATAGCACATAATTACCCTATACTCAAATCCGTAAAACAATTTTTTTTTAATATACGTAAAATATCCATGTAAAAAGTCCATAGGGCTTGGAGCACCTCAGACACGCCCACGCCGCAGTCGGAAAATAAACAGTTAATTTGAACTCGGGTTTGGGCTGATGTGCAATCTTGAAAGTGGGTTACTTTTAATCCTCATGTCCCCCAATATGATCCCTAGCATTTACAGAGCTGTACAGTGCAGGCTTGAATTTATTTTTGCGTTTTTAGATTTCAGAGCTTACGGCCGGTTGCAAGATATGCGGCCGGCCGTAAGGGGAGATCCTTGCGGGGCCGTATAATAGAATCACGAGTTAACAGAACCCCCGCAAGGAATCGCAGCCTTACGGCCGATTTACGGCCGCTAATAGAATGAGGGCCTAGATGTATTTATATAGAGAATCATATCTCCTCTTAGGCGCCTTTTTTCTAGAGCAAATAAGTTTAATTTGGTTAGTCTTTCTTCATAACTTAGCCCCTCCATTCCCCTTATCAGTTTTGTTGCCCTTCTCTGTACCTTGTCCAGCTCTAAAATGTCCTTTTTATGAAGTTGTGCCCCAAATTGTACTCCATATTCCAAATGAGGGCGCACTATATATACACATACATACACTCATATGATATACAGTATACATAACATCCATATTATATATATAGCTTTTGTTTTTGTACATATATATATTGATAGGTATAAAGTATTTAACACATATACAGTAAGGGCACAGCAAGAACAAACCTCTTTACTTTCCAAAGCAATCACCCCATTGCTGGCACATCTGAAAGTAAGCGTGGTAAGTCACCTAGTCCTGCTTCCAGACTCATCTATGCTGAATGAGCGCTGACTTTTAACATCCAGTCAAACCCATGACAGTAAACGTGGAGAGGAAAACAATGCACATTACACTGGTCTGTAATACAGCTAACAGGGGAGATGAGTGCCCAATAACAATCTTAAAGCTACAGAGACCATTTCATTCTAGTCCACCGATTTCGTTACATGATTATTTAGGATGCACTAACTTCCTATCAGTCATAGAAACTGTACCCATATAGCTCCTCACGGTTATATCCCAGGAACCATCTCAAGTGTTGCACAAAGTATCAGCTCTGAGGGTAGGTTATCATGGTTTTATTATTGAAACATTTAAGGACCTCTAAAATGTCCTATAGTATGGGTTTATGAAGAACCTGACTTGAAACAAGTTTATACAAAATGTAAAATAAATGACAGCCTTCAATTCAGAACCATTAACAATGGTGCTTTAACAGCAATAGACATTTGGCCATTGTTCTGAACAGGATTAGAAACCTGGGGGGAATCGGAACAACTTTGGATTCTCTTGCCACTTAACAGAACTAAATGGAAGAGCAAGACCCAGTAGTAAGTCTTTATTGCGTATAAGATCAGACGTACACAGTGCTTCCCTAAAGCCCTGACAAGAAATGTAAAACTTGCAAACTCATAGTCTAATGGGTATGGGTGAGGTACAGGGGAGATAGATGTGTTGTGCATATTAGGGCTGGAAGTGATTAGTTCCTTATAGGTTTCTGGCCGATATGCTGTGCTGCTTAACTCCATCCTTTTGTAAACTTAGGGGAAATCAGGTACCTGTAGCAGACTTCCTGTTGTGTGTTCTGGTGTCTGACTGGTGTAGATCTAAGGTCTGATCTACACCAGAACAAACAGCAGAAAGTCTTCTACATCTACCAGCAACACAGCACATCAGCCAGAAACCTATAATAGTAAGAGCTATAACTACTAGCATTACATAATACATAAAGTATACTTATTCCATTATTTATGTGGCTCAGTGCTCCTTTTTTGCAGCATACATATGTAGAGTAGTCTCGCACCAGAGACTCCAATATATAAATATTATTATAGGCAGTAGGATGATACTGCAGGGTGTTGCTGGCATCAGATTCCCATAGGAAAGGGGTGTCTGACTCGGCACAGGTAGCCAAGGTAACAAGGCAGGCCTGCACCGTGCACTCTACACATGTACTATAGCAAGGTGCAGTGTGGTGGGAGACAAATGATATAGGCAAAGCAGGTATAGGACAAACACGGAATACAACCCTACAAGCAGGAGCGTGCATGGAAATCCTATCAGCATCAGTACACAGACTGTGTCAGCATATGTATATGTGTGTGTGTGTGTGTACAAACAGGAATCTGTTCATTTGCAGTGAGGTCAAAAAGCATCACATCCTCTCATTAAGAGGCAGAAAATAGAAAAGACTGAGGGTACCATCAAACCTTTGGATGACATATATATATATATATATACTGTTAACAAATAACATCTAAAGAATATTGTTAAATACAACACATGGACATGGAAAGTGTGTTTTGGTATGTTGCATCAGAAAGAGGGTATTTGATAATATGTTATAGTGTGTAAATTCAGAAATGTAACTGCTCTTGGGGGATCTACAAACTAAATAAAGTATGCTCTCTGCATTTCCAGTCTGTTTGGAAAAAAGTAAATACATTTATATTTATATATAAAAAAATTTTTTTTTTTTTTTTCAAACCGACATATATTTGCAAACCATAGCATTTGTAATGTTTACAACATGCTCTTTTAAATGCTTCCAAGACACACCTTTAAATGGACACAGGACACAATTTGTTGGTAATTCATTTAAAAGAGCATGTTTTACAACATTATAAACATATTTTTTAACCTAACTGAAAATGACATACTATAATGAGTAGATATCATTGGCAGACAAGTATGATTCATACTGCTATATTACTCCACAAAGCAGTTACACATATGAATAAGTTTACAGCGATTCCTTTATATGAAAAAAAGAAGACACTGTGGCCCTCATTCAATTGCAATTTGGCCAATTAAATAGTGCTCTAAATAAGCACATAGCATATATTTTTTAAAGAAGTTTTTAGTTAGTGAAAAACTTGCTTTTGGATAGATGTTTATTAACTAAAAACTTCTTAAAAAATATATGTTATGTGCTTATTTAGACCCTTATTCAATTGGCCAAATTGCAATTGAATGAGGGCCTGTGACATTACTAATACTTCTTTATTACTGAATTAGAAGTAATAAAGCTATTCTCTAAGAAAAAGTTTTCAAACTAAAAGCGAAATAATTTATGTAATACTTTAGTTTATGTCATATTTGGATAGACTTTAAGGTTCATGTGTGGTACACATATTTTAATAATGACATGATCAAGCACTTAGACCTAGTCGAAATAAAAACATCAAACTTGAATAAAAAAAATAATAATAATAACTCTGCTTCACTTTAACTAACATACAATTCTACACCTGAAGTAAAGGCCGGAAAAAGAGCCAGCCTGCCAAAAAAAGCCTGCTCGCGCTCCTCCATCCGGAGGTGATTTTCTTGTGTAAGCAGCCTGAGCATTTGCTTAGACCATCAAAGAGGCCCCTTCACCGGCTAATTGCTTCCAAATATTTTGTATTTGCCCAGTTAACACATTCTCACATGTATTAATTTATACATAGGATACAGATTAGTGGGTAAAGCCATCCCAAGCCAGGACAAGCTGCCAACCTGAAAAAACGAATGTGTGTTGTTGTCACACAGTGAGGTCTGACATGAGTAACCCTTTATTTGCCAGAAAATGGAATAAAACATAGATCCAGGGAGTCATCAGAAAACTTGTTGTCCAGTACACATGCAACTCTGGTATTCCCAGGTGTCCAGGTGCTGTGTGTGAGATATATTATATATATATATATATATATATATATATATATATATATATATATATATATAAATAAATAAATATAATGTCGATGATGATATACATTCCACTACACGGATGCACAGGCACAGATTAATTGGTGCACAGTTAAACGACATACAGAAATAGACTAATGACATATAAGTGACTTATTAACATATAGGTGTGCCACACACCATAGATCGTAAACAATGCACACTATACACACACATTATATATATATATATATATATATATAAAGTTTCCATTCTTGCACGGTCCTCAAAACAGGGCCCTCCATTTTCTACAGTTTCTTAAGATTGTATTCTTCCTTGTTCGCTACGGAATATGTTGGTGCATTACAAATAAAGGATAATAATAATAATATATATATATATATTACTGTAAATGATCATGCTTAATGCTAAAAATAACTAGGAACGGTTTTATAAAACAATCAGAATAAAAAGTAGTCTCAAATTTGTAGACTATAAATGCGAATCAACTATTGTGGTTGCCCAAGTATGCAAGAAATAATTAGTGTTTAGGGCCCTCTGCATTATGGGGCCCCTTCCCCATGCCTCAGGACCCTGGCAGACAGAGGCCGGCTGGTGCACTATTAGGGAGCAGATTGTGAGGGAGCAGCTAAGAGGATTTGAGCCCAGTTTAGTTGATTGCAGCCACATGCACACAAGCTGCAGGATAAATACACACTGTGCTGCTGCTACATGTCCTAGAGAAGAAAAGAAAGAAGAAAGAACTGTGCTTTTCAGCTCACATACCCTGGTGTTATTCCTGAGCCTGCCATCTCATGTGCTTTCAATTTAACCCTCTGCTTAATGATAAAAATAAGAAAATAAAAATATATCCAATGCTTCTTCCGCTGTGTGGCTTTAAGCAGTGAGCTAATGTGGCTGTGTCACTGAGCTGATTGGACTAGTTGGGCCCCACCTCCCCCTCCTGCATCTGCCTCTAGACTCATATTACCAGGCAGTGGAAAGGGGAGGGGATGGAAGGGGGATGGGGGCGAGCAGCCCTCTGCTGCCTTATGTAATGATGCCTTGCAAGCCAATAACAGGTTGAACCAAGCTCACACGCTGGCTCCAAGTTCCTCATTCACACACGACACCATGTTAAAGGACCGCTGACGTGCCATATTTATAGTATTCTCTCTCCGAATTTCACCTGATAATGTGTAAATAAATAAATACAGTCTTTCATTTTTATTTATTGTACTCAGATTTGCTTTAATGATGACAGGCATTGTGTCTTGGTTCCTAAAAAGATTAGAAACCTGGTATAGGTGGGAGGAACAGTGGATTCAGATAAATCTCAGACCTTTCCTGCTATCTGCCCGTTGCGTGTGGACTTTGTTGTTAGGGTAGTGGCAGATGACCGGTCCTACATTGCAAGCGAGTGGCCAGCAGATGATGGTGCAGGACACTTTCTGGCCTGCATTGAATGTAATCCCAATGATTTTTAGTGCAATTATATTTCCTAATGTTCTTGGGCTGGACCCAGACGGACTTCGGAGTCTCGTTTAGCAGACTGTCCTAGCAGATTGCAGAAGGGATTTAATACGGCCACATCCCAAGCTGCACACACAGCCTACTGACACATCATAAAAGTGGAAACCTACAGAGGTTCAACCGGATAGACGTGTCTTTATTATCTGAACTGAGAGGATCGGGCTGAGAAAAAAAAAGGGAAGAAATGTTCAGGTATTTGTACTTCCCGAAAAAGCAAATGGAAAAGTAACCAGGTGCAGAAATGTACAAAAATATAATGTAATTGGTTTCAAGTGGTACATCACAGAAACCTTGATTTATTACCAAATACAAGCAACTAGATGGACATTGCTAAAGCTCAATAGATCCACAGGTTGTTGTTTAGTCATGTCCAACTCTCCATGATCCTATGGACCACATCACGCAAGGCACATGTATGGGTCTGCTTGTGCATATCCATAAGGTTTTCTTGGCAGAGATATTGGAATTGAATGTCAGTTCCTTCTCCAGTGGACCTCTCTGCTATGACCTGCACATCTTGGGTGACCCTACATGCTAAAGTCCACACTTTCACGCGAGTGCACAAGACCCTTCACTATAAACAAGGTAGCTTTTGTGCTAAAGAAAAGGATAGTAGAATGGCTGGGGAATTTTTAAACTTGAATGCAGGCCGAGGGACTACATGAATGTAATAGGGTAGGAAGTGTAGAGGGGATAAGGGATGAATGAACTACTCATTGGGGTTATTATAGTCAATAGGGAGGTATTACTAAGTAACTCAAGTACAGAGGTAGGCATCTCAAAACTACAAACTCATAACATAAGATGTATGATTATTAATGCCAGAAACTTGCCAATTGGCAATTAATGAGAAATGGGAATTAATAGGCATTACCGAAACATGGTGGGATGAATCTCATGACTGGACTGTTAATCTGGATGGTTATAACCTATTTAGGAAAGATTGGGGCAATGGTAAAAGAGTAGGAGGGATTTATCTGTATGCTAAGCCTCAATTTAAGCCTATAGTCAGAGAAGATATTTATGCTGGAACTAGCGATAATGTTGAATGTTTGTGGGAAGAGTTAAATAGCGGAGCAGCAAATTCCAAAAGAATATTAGTAGGAGTATGCTATAAACCCCCAAATATAATTTAAAGTGAGGAAATACAATTATTGTTACAGATTGGAAATGCAGCTAAGCATGGGCAAGTTTTAATAATGGGAGATTTTAAAATTCCCCTGAAATAAACTGGATGAATGAGACCAGCAGTTCAGCTATGGGAAGCAGGTTCTTGAGTACACTCAGGGATCATTATCTGGCCCATGTTATACAAGAGCCTACTAGAAATGAGGCTATATTGGATTTAGTTATCACAAATAATATCGATATAGTATCAAATGTTAAAATAGGGCAACCTTTGGAAAACAGTGATCACAACACAGTCTCATTTGAGATTGAATTAAAAAAACAAAAAGTTTAAGGGGACAAAAAAAACTCTTAACTTTAAAAAGGGCAGATTTTAACAATCTAAGGGCAGCAATACAAAGTATAGACTGGGACAAAGAACTGACGGGTAAAAATACTGAACATAAATGGACAACATAGAAATCCTTACTAAATATACATACTTATCACCATATACCATGTAGAAATAAAAGTAGGAGTAAATCACAACCCATGTGGCTTAGCAATGAATTAAAGATGAAGCTGATAAGTAAAAAACAAGCATTTAAAATTATACAAACAAGAGGGGACAGAGACTGCTTTACGTGAGTACAAGGAAATCAACAAGGCTTGCAAAAGGGCTATTAGACTGGTTAAAATAGAAAATGTAAAGTTCGTTGCAAAGGAGAGTAAGACTAACCCTAAAATATCTTTTAGGTACATTAATGGGAAGAAGGCGAGGAAGGAAGCTATAGGAACATTACAATGTGACACAGGCCATCTGAAAATTAGTGACCAGTAAAAGGCAGATGAGCTAAATAGGTTCTTTCCTTCGGTATACACAAGGGAGGTACCAGTGGTTGGGTCACTGCAACATAAACTATATTCACCAAATAATTGGTTAGCGCAGGAAGAAATCGAAAAGGGGTTTGAAAAAAAAAAATAATAAAGCCCCAGGTCCTGATGGAATACATCTAAGGGTACTGAGGGAACTGGGTTATGTAATAGCAAAACATTATATATAATCTACCAAGATTCACCCAACACAGGGTCTCTACCAGATGACTGGAGAAATCACATCTGAAGTGGGAAAACTTTTAGAAAGGTTAATAAGAGATAGTATGCAAGAATATGTCTATTTAAGATTATAAATAGGAATCAACACAGATTTATGAAGAATAGGTTATGTCAAACAAACCTAATTCGTTTCTATGAAGTGGTTAGTAGGAACTTGGATCAAATCAAATCAACTCTGCGCCACATGGGAGACTATTGAGCAAACTAAGGGATACAGGAATCCCAGTAAATATCTGATCATGGATTGAGAGCTGGCTAAAAGACAGGAAGCAAAGGGTTGTGGTAAATGGAACATACTAGAGATTAGACTAATGTGGTAAGTGGGGTTCCTCATGGTTTAGTATTAGGTCCTCGCCTTTTTAACACATTTATTAACGACTTAGAGGTGGGACTGGAAAGTAGAGTCGCCATTTTTGCTGATGACACAAAATTGTGCAAGGTAATTAAATCAGATAATTATGTACTTTCCCTCCAAAAGGGATTTGCATAAATTAGAGAAACGGGCAACGAAAAGGCAGATGAGATTTACTACGAATAAATGTAAAGTTATTCATTTGGGGAGGCAAAATAGCCATGCAATTAATATTCTTAATGGAGCAAATCTATGGGTATCAGATATTGAAAGGGATTTGGGAGTACTTGTGAACAACCACCTAGGTAACAGTGCTGAATGCCAAGCAGCATCTGCAAAGGCAAGTCAAATATTAGCATGTATTAAGAAGGGTATAGAAGCAAGGGGAGCAAATATAATTCTGCCTCTATACAAATGCCTAGTACGCCCTAATTTGGAATATGGAGTAAAATTTTGGGCACCACTACATAAAAATGACATTTTAGAGTGGGAAAAGGTACAGAGAAGGGCAACAAAGGTAATAAAGGTAATGGAGGGGCTAAGTTATGAAGAAAGACTAACCAAATTAAACGTATTTTCCCTAGAAAAAAAAAAGGCGTCAAAGAGGGGATATGATTAACTTACATAAATATATCCAGGGCTTTGTCAAGTGAGCTTTTTGTGCCAAGAGATTTTCAACTGACAAGAGGACATCCTTTGAGGTTAGAAGTAAAAATATTCCACCTTAAAGAAAGAAAAGGGTCCTTCACAGTAAGGGTGGTTAATCTGTGGAATTCTCTACCACAGGAGGTGGTGACTGCAGATTCTATAGATAACTTTAAAAAGGGATTGTATATATTTTTTTTTTAAAAAGGGCATTCAGGGTTATCCTAGATAATTAGAGAGGGGTATTGATCCAGGGAGGAGTCCGATCTCCAGTATCTTGGGTCAGGAAAGAAATGTAATATGTTAATCCCCTTTTGAGATAATTGGCAAAATTTCACAGGGTTTTTTGTTTGTGTTTGCCTTCCTCTGGATCAATTAACAATTAATCCACATATTGCAGATCAGAGGAGATCTAAAAAGGTTGAACCTGATGGGCGAAAAGTATTTTTTCAACCTCAATTAATATGTAACTATGATACAGAAGGAACGGATCAGGACTCAAAATTCTTTATTATATTTGTCCAAGCCACCACTGGATGGCAGATCCATATTCCTTTGTAAATACACCATTTTTGATAATAAGCCATATGCAGCAATAAAATACACATATAAATAAATACAAATACCTAAACATTTATCATAGCAAGCCTGTTGGCAGCAGGGGTAGGTGCACTGTGACTAGGATATGCACTGTATCTGCTGACCGCATAGTGACTGATCAATAATGAACTGCAAAAGAGCCATTTCCTATATTCTCAGTAAAAGCATGACCTTGTGCTGATCAACGCATGCTGAGAGGTACGTGGGGTCCCTTGTACAGCTATTGGTTCTTTAATGTACAGAACAGCACATGCAAAGCCAAAATACATACATATGTCCCAATGCACTTTGACAAATAAATAGATATACAATCAAAAGACTTTTTCCCAGGAGGTTTTGCATTGGAAGATGTATATTTCCTGGCATACAATAGAGACATTGTTGGTATTTAAGCACACATCAGTGTGTGGGTGTGCATTTATTAACTTTCTGTATAGTTATTTGCCGGCTGTGAAAGGACAGTCTCTCACTATAAACGTACCCTTTCATTAGGCTACTGCCACATATTGCAGTGCTACATTATTTTTCTTGTTTCGGTATCTTTCCCTAGATATATTTAGATTGTCTTGTAAAACTAAACAAATCGGCAGCAAATGGTTAAAAAGATGTGGAAGTCACCAAAATATTGTTCACAATAAGATACAGGTTTAAAAAACATGCAGAAAAGTGGTTTCCCCTTTCTGGATCACTACCTTGTAGTGGTGAAGGGGATGGTGTACGTTAATGAAGCTGCGAGCTTTACCATGTAGGGTTACCCAAGATGGGCAGGCCACTGGAGAAAGAACTGGCAGTATCTTTGCCAATGTAACCTTAGGGATAAGCACAACCAGAAACTAATATACACAAGATGTACGTAGTGTGATGCGGTCCATAGGGTCACGAGGAGTCTGACACGACTGAACAACAACAAAAGTGATCTAAATTGCCTTACATATTGTTATTATCGGTGTAGTGTTCAGGGAGAGATTCAGGAACTGTAAAAAGCAATGAGGTTAAGGCTGTCACTAGCACGGATTGCAGATTTTTATATAGTTACATAGTAATTGAGGTTGAAAAAAGTATACTGGTGATCAGATTACTCCCTGGATCAATGCTCTCTCTCCCCAATTATCCAGGATAACCCTGAATGCCATTTTTATTTAAAAATATATCCATTCCCTTTTCAAAGTTATCTATTGAATCCACGGTCACCACCTCCTTTGGTAGAGAATTCCACAGATTAACCACCCTTACTGTGAAGAACATGTTTCTTTTTTTAAGGTGAAATCTTTTTACTTCTAATCTCAAGGGATGTCCTCTTGTCAGTTGAAAACCTCTTGGCACAAAAAGCTCACGTGTATTGACCCTGGATATATTTATATAAGGCAATCATATCTCCTCTTACAAGCCATTTTTTGCTAGAGAAAATAAGTTCTTCTTCATAACCATTCCCTTTATTAGTTTTTTTATGCCCTTCTCTGTACTTTTTCCACCTCTAAAATGTCCTTTTTATGAAGTGGTGTCCAAAATTGTACTCCATATTCAAAATGAGGGCGTACTAGAGATTTGTATAGTGGCAGAATTATATTTGCTTCTGTAACCTTCTTAATACATGCTAATATTTTACTTGCTTTTGCAGCTGCTGCTTGGCATTGAGCACTGTTACCTAGGTGGTTGTCCACAAGCACTCCCAAATCCCTTTCAATATCTGATACACCTAGATTTGCTCCATTAAGATTATAAATTGCATGGCTATTTTTCCTTTCCAGATGCATAACTTTACATTTATTCGTATTAAATGTCATCTGCCATTTAGTCGCCTATTTTTCTAATTTATGTAAATCCCTTTGGAAGGAAAGTACATCATTATCTGATTTAATTACCTTGCACAACTTTGTGTCATCAGCAAAAATGGAGACAATACTTTCTAATCCTACTTCTAAGTCATTAATAAATATGTTAAAAAGGAGAGGACCTAATACTGAACCCTGAGGAACCCCACTTACCACATTAGTCCAATCTAAGTATGTCATCATCATGCAGAAACATGGTAGACTGGAAAAATACTGCAAATGATATCAGTCCCCATTTTTTTTCTTTACATACTCATAACCAGTGTAACTAATTATTGTAAAAACACCAATATGTGTCTCCCAAATAAAAATTATTGTTAAAAAAGGGGAAAGCAAGCAGATGGGGTTTGAACTCAGAAGTTGGATTCACTAGCAAAAACTCTGCAATGGGTGAAAAAGAACAATATAATCAATATAGGAAAAAGTAAGCTTTTTCTTATTCATACAAATCGAATAGTAAAATTGGCCTATACTAGAAAAAAGGGAAAAACTATCAATTGCCTTATGAGTATAAATCTTTATTGTTTGTGCTAAAAGCGAATTAATGGTAAACTGCCTTAGGATGTAGATGTACTTTGTTAAAGATTCTCTACCCATGCAAATGACTACTTACCTATTTCTATGTTTAGCGCCAGGTTTTACTGTAGCAATTTGAGTTACTATATTACGCAAGCTTGTTCTAATTATTGCCACTGGACCGGTGCAGCGCATTGTGTATTCTGCTGATGCAGAAAAGGATAAAAGCCATACAAAATAACTAATTACAGAAGATTATAAATGAATGAATGTAGCTGCAACTTCAAAAAGGAAAACAACTTTTTCAACCTGCTTTTCCATCCTCTAGCTCAGGATTCATCAAGCTTTTAATACCTACTGCCCATTTTTGATGGTAAATGTCCTTACCCCCCACCGGTGTCACAGTACCCGATCTTATTTTTGGTCATAAATCATATGACCCTAGTTATGTATCACCCTGTACTTACTAGATAGTGATCTGGCCCTGACTACTGTCCTTAGGCTCTCTTACCAGCTCTCCAACCAGCCAAGCTTGGTGCTGCGGGTCTACATCTTGTGACATAACTTGTCATCACCTGCGATTACCCCGCCACCCACCATGAAAGCTTGAATCGCCCACTAGTGCGTGGTAGGGACCAGGTGGACTACCGCTCCTCTAGCCGAGTGCAAAGTATATCTAGTGTCTTTTTACATTTTTAAAACATGTTATCCATTATAAAGCCAAGTTCTTAAAAATACTATGCAATAAAAGTCACGTTTAACATTTAATAAAAAAAGAAATGGTTCAAGTGATCACAATTTGCTATGAACGTGTGGCACAGCTTTTCTTTTTATATGCTTTGACTCCATTCATCATACTACTAAATACATCTGAGAGAGAGCTACACCACACACATACTCATCAATACACCCACAATTAGGCTAAATTCTAATGTAATGCTTGCTGTATAATCCAGTTAAAGTGCAATCAGAAAATGTATCCCTTTGGTGCTTCCTGTTATTTTTCATTCATTTATTTGAATCTAATTTTCATTAACAGGAGATGCCAAGTAATAAAAGACAACGAGACAATACATTTTTTTAAAAGCATCTGAAGTGCAAAGCGGTATCTGTAGCAGATACAAAAATCTGGAGCGATATTAAAAAAAAAAAAAAAAAAAAATGCAGGAATAAGCCTCAACCCTTTCATAGCCACGGTCTGCAGTGAACCATATTATAATGGGATATATGTAATAAAACAACCAGGTTTCAGTCGGATCAACTGGAAATGAGTAAAACAATTACACTTCCTATTTACATTTTCAGTGTTAGATAACAATGAATAAGGGTTGGGGTGTGTACGGAGTATTCACACCCAAGGGATGCTACATAAAAGGTTTGAGTTATTATAGAAATATCACAATTTGAGGGTGTGTTTCATAATACCCACCCCACCCCTAAACATTATGTAGTTACTACATTAACTTTCAGGGGTTGACACAAATGTATAAAATTAAAGAGCAGCCGTTATTCTGTGAGCCAAATAAGGCGCTCTCTTTGTTGTTATAAGAGCCGACGGATCTATCCTGTTATGTGTCGGGACAGGTCGGCCGCTCCAGTGTGGCCTCCAACCGCTAGATGGCGCTGACGATATTTTGCAGTGCTGCCGATATGTGAGAGAAGTTCTAAGCTTATATTTGCCTAACCCTTGAACTAACCCTCACCCTAACAACTTACCTAAGCCTTGACTATGATATGGCACCGGAATATTGGCAGCGCCATCTAGCTGATGCTCACTGCCTTGTGCTGCGCTACCATAAGAGGATAGGTCCAGGCTGACATTGGTCATATAGGCAAAGTAACCACCTCTGCTTATGGGACTGATGTTAGGGTTTCTATACTCATAAAGAACTGCTAAATCCTATACCTGATGACAACCACACCACCATAAAAATAAATATATAATAATATCTTTCAACATAATCTAATAATGCCATGTCATACTTACAGATGTATTTGGTTTTTTGGCAAATGACTGGACCAGCCCCAGGTAACCTCACTATGAAGAACGCAACCTAACCTTGCAGCAATCATTTTATTACAGCGTGAGACCAGGCATTAAGCCACATTTCCAAGCAGGTGTAACACATCCCTGTGCTCTTTGATCAGGCACAAATGAAGCTTTCATTGGAGGTGGAGCGGAAACGCTCATCAATCATAGAGTAGGGTGGAGATGACAGGAGGAGTAATGACACATTAGAGCAGCTACACATTGGATGATAGAGCCCAGTCTTTAAATAGGTGGCAAATCACCCCCTCAGGTCCGCTTTCATGTTCAAAAACAGTCTCTGTGTATGGAAGACACCAGGTGCATAAGCCACTGCTCCAATTAGCAATGGGGGCTGTCAAAATGGCACAGGCACTGCACTCAATCTCCTACAAATAGGGAGAGCAAGCAGGTGTATCTCAATAGCCTCATCACAAAACCTCATGTATACTCATCTGCACCGTCATTTATACCACTCTACCCTTTTTTATTTCGAGAACGACCCAAGGAGCATTAATATTACATCTTCAATATGTAGTGAGATTTAGAAATCCAAGATGTAAAGTATCTTCTCCCTGGACATGGCTTGACAATTTGATTGTACTTCTTGATGGTTTGAGAATGGTCTTATTTGCATGTTATCTCGGAGATGCTTCACTAAATATACAAGTGTACTCAACGGATTGTGAGGCAGCCTTGTTGATCTTTTGATTCGTTTTAAAATTTGAAACTAGATGTACTAGTTTAATTATCATTTAAATTGTTTTGGAATTTTCCCTAAGAAAATAACAATTTATTCTCTTTAAATTAACACTTAGATAAATCTATAACAGTACAGTTAGCTTTGGGGCTTTACTTGAAGTTTATAATTCCATTTAAATGGATTTTAAAATTAATATAAGCCAAAAAAAGAAAAACAATTCAAATAATCACAGTCATCAAAATGAGGAGCATTTTTACTCATCCCACTCCTTGCCATGTAAGAAAAACACTGGGTGGGAACACGGTCATGGTCTTCATTAATCAAAATCGATTATGCAAATATATTCAGCACATACACAATCTCACTGCTTTTCGCAATGATACTGTGTAACTGAATACAACAAGGAGGACAAGCATATAACCTACAAACATTAATGTTTTTGATCAATGAAGGACATAGATGGATTCCTTCACGAGATTTAGAAGGAGAAATGTGCACCTTCTTCCTTGTACACCAGCTATTTAAAAAGTACTTTTTTTCAAATATATGACTTCCATGTTAGATATCACATATATAGTTCTCAGCAATACGGGTTGTTGCTAACGCTTGGGCTGCAGTTGCTGGCAAGGAGCTCCAAAAGCGCTCCTTGTGCTGGTGGAGAGCACCATAGACGCTCATCCCTACGACCCGCTATGACTTTTGGACCCCAAATGCGGACCCTTTGCAAGGGGCCACATTTGCGGAGGTGGAGGCTCTACAGCGCCTCACAAACTTTTAAAAAAACGACCACACAAACGATAAAAATAAACAAACAAACACGCAATGACTAACTATGGACTTACACAAAAAAAATACGAGCTGCAGGAGTTAGAAAAAAAAAAAATGCGTGCTTACACACATAAAATTACGACCCGCGGGACTTCGAAAATATCAATTACGGACTCACAAAAATACGGCCTTAACGGACAACCCACGCACAGCGGCAAACATTAAAAACACAAAAATACACACAAAAATAAAAACCTTACCAACAGCAAGGGGGGACACCCAGCACCTCTGCAACACAAGTTAAACCTCGATTTCAGTCAAATTTAAAATGTTTACACGCTCGAAAATCCCCTAAGTGAGAGAAAAAATAGCCGACGAAAAAAACGAAAACGAGGCTACACGACCCCTAAAGTCGCAAAATACTGCAAAGCAAATACGGCTTTTACAAAAACCTGCAGGAACATCAACACAGATTGTTAGCTCTTAAGCACATTCCTTGCTGCATATATTAATTAGAAAAAGAGGTAAAGTATATTAAGTTATGATTTAATTAATAAATTAATTAGCATTAAAAAAATATACACACAAAACAAAACAAAAAAATAACACCACACTATCGCAAACAACCACAAACACCTTCACCGCGCCACCCACAAGGAGCGACAACGGTGCTCATAGGACACAAACTACACCAGGGGAGAGCCCTGCAATAAAGCAACAAGGCGAGATCACTGCGGGCCTTACAATAAGCGCAAAAGCGCCTAGAATAACAACAAACACACCAAGCCAGAGGCTCGCAATCAGCGACGAAGGCGCTCATTGCGAGCCAGGCGATTAGCGCCAAAGTCGCTCAGCGCCAGCCTCGCAATGACCTCACAAGGATCTCAGACCACCAAAACACTTACTCTCTGTGGCAAACAGCATTACCTGCCTTACAATTTTATTGCGTCATTTTTTAAAATATATATATATATATATATATATATATATATATATATATAATACCTTACAAGTTTGTTAATATTAAAAAATAAAAAGAATTAAAAATAAAATAAAAAACAGGCCTAAACTGTATTCCACTTCCCAAAAAGCTAACAAGGTGAGGTCTTGGGGCTTAAGGTCATCAAGAACGGTCAACGAGAATTTCCAAACTGGAGTAAACAGATCTGACTGTTGGAAAATTTAAGACAACCTCATGGGCAGATCTTCTCCCACTGGAGACTTAGAGGGTGGAGAGAAGTAAAGAAACAAAACAAGTTCATCTGAAAGCTGTGTGAGCTGGGTTATGAATGCATCTGACAGAGGAGAATTAGTAGTGTATGAAAACTTGTGTTATTTAGAAAAGTTCAGTTTACTTACAAATTTATTTGCACTAAAGTAAAATCCAGTAGTTCACACACACGGGTGCTTACATAGGCCGGTTACACACAGGAAATACAGCAGTGTACCTACAGGAAATACAGCAAGATACACATTTTGACCTTTCTGGTACAGAGCACAGGAAGTAACTGTTGCAGTTCTTGTATTGAGCACGCCAGACGCCACTGAGGTGAAGAATGATACAATGTATTATCCTGATTCTGAATGTTATGCTAATTGAGGTGGAGTTTTCTAGAGGTGTACATATAAAATGCAAATGCCAAAAAACATAGGAAATTTTGCTAACTTCAAAGTAAGCTTATTAATGTTTATTTTGGGATGTTTTCATGCAACAAAATGTTTTCATACACTATTAATTCTCCTCTATCAGATGCATTCATAATCCAGCTCACTTACATATCCCATTAAATAAACACCTGAAACCGCTAACATTATCTTCGGCCCTATCCTCTTTTGGTAGCGCAGCACCAGTGGCGGTGAGCATCCGCTAGATGGCGCTGCCGATGTTCCAGTGCCATATCATAGAGTCAAGGCTTAGGTAAATGGTTAAGATGAGGGTTTGGGTTGGGGTGAGAGTTAGTTCAAGGGTTAGGCTAACATTATAAGTTTAGAACTTCTCTCACATATCAGCAGGGCTGCCAAATAATCGGCACCGCCATGTAGCGGTTGGAGGCCGCACTGCAGCAGCTGACCTGTCCTGACACTGTAACAGGATAGATCCTTATCTTCAATAACTGTGTTTTTATAGGCAATCAGAGATTGGTAACGCCAGAGAGAACCCCTAATCTGACAATTAGATAAATCAGAAAAGGGACGGTAGCCTTTTCCAACTGGTTATAGAGTAAGTGTAAATACAGAGATCCTACTGTATATTTGAATACTCAATTCTGATCTTGCTTAAATATATGCAATTCAAAAGCCATAAAAAATAATACATAAGACATGGCCAGAAAGCCGCTGGTCGGCAGTGGTGTTCTTTCTTTCTTTTTTTTACGCGATAGGTGGAAGTCCTTTCTATTGGGTTAAAGAGGAGGATTGAGGGTCTTCCATCAATATAGAAGAGGGCAGAATTTTTTCCAGCAACATGGATGTGCCTGCTTATCCAGGGCTAAAGAATGAGGACAGGGATGTCTCGGATGATCGCTGGAGGGTCACCAAGAGAGGTTAAGTAGAATTTAACCCTAACAAGTGTAGACTTTTTGTGTTGGTTCAAGTTTTCTATTTTATCTTCCTTTTATTATCTTGTTGGTAATTGTTTTATTTTAACTATTTTCTGTAGTTATTAAAATGTTTTGTATTTATTCAATTAGGGTGTTAGTGACTGGGACTATGGGGTCTCTGTGGACCCCCATGGTGTATAGGATCCATATGGACCAGGATAACCATGTTAGCAGGTTCATTTCTCTTGCCATGGGAATCTAGAGACCATGGTTATGGTTGGGGGCTCAACAGGAGTCCACAGGTAAATTCATGGGGTTAATGGACCTCCCTACGAGAGGGGGAAAGAGACACAAGGGAGGGTGGAGAAGAGTTCAAGTAGTGAGAGATTTTCTGGGTGGTGAGGGTAGGTCCCAGGGGGAATTGTAGCTTATGTGAGTATTGAGGAGAATCCCGGGTTATTCCTGGGCTCATACGGGGTAGAGGGCAATAGGCTGAGTGGGTCATTAACCCCTGCATTCATTTTAACTCCTGCTCTACCATGGGAAGAGGTTTATATAGAGAGATAAATATAAAGGCATATGGAATGAGGTTAAAGCTAGTGTAGTAAATTCACATTAGTTAGTGGCTACCATTCTAGCCTTATGGAAGCCATGGAATAGAGGTCTTACAGATTAGAATAATTTTGAATATTGTTCAACAGCAGTTACATTTGTAGTCGGGCTTCTAAAAAGAGGACTGCAGGTTGTAGAGAAATAAATATATGTATACGCCTGTGTACATTTGTGTCACAAATCATACATGCTACAGGGCGCCGAGTCATAATACACCATGTGAATTGAAGGACAAATAAGAACCTATATTTAAGTATCATTTTGAAAAAACTACACATGATAAACTGTCCTTAGAAAGTAAACAAATGGAATCATTTATTACCTTGTTTGCAGTTATGCTGATGTGGAAATACCATTCTGGTTTCTGCTGATGTACTTCAACAGGAAGGAGGAGACCTTAAAAACGTAGAAGAAAATTCTATCTGCTCCAAAATATGTGGAAGATTAAAAATGCCAGTTCTTTCAACATGATAAATGGAAAGCCAATTGGTTTACAAGGGCACACTCTCCTGAGAAAGTAGCAAATAGAAGCAGTTCAGTAGAGAAATGCACATAAAAAGTTAAATATTTAATGCATGAGTGTATTGTATTTTTTGCTTTCTAAACCTATGATTAACCAAAAAATAAAAATAAATAAATAAATAAATAATAAATATAACCACATTGGACCTTTAAAGAACAGATATATAATACAAAATTAATCTGTAATTTTCCTGCTGTCACCACAAGGTAATTTTTATTTTTGTTTGTTTTTATATACCCAAAACTCTAAATATACTATTTAAACTTGAAGACGTCAAATACAGTTAATAGTAAATTCTGCTTAACACCATGATCAGGTGGCTTATCCTTTTTTTGCTGCTCTTTTACAAAGAACCAAATACAGGAATCTACCCACAAACTATTATTTGGTAAGCAGATACTTATTCTTCCTCAGTATACCATATTGCACTTCCTGAACAGATAAAAAACAAAGATTGACCTCTGCTGGTTGTCCTATTATAATGTCTACTGTTTGACAGAATGAATAAATAAGCAGAACTTAATGAAATATCTAATATCTTCTATTGCTCTTTTGCCAAATCACCATAAATGATTGTTGTGGTAAACTACCTCCTCACAAAATCTACTGCACAAGCTAAGGGACCGGCCCCACGCTTATGAGAGGCAGTAACCTTAAAACAGCTGTACATGGGCAGGATTGTGTATAATCCATCCTGAGTTTTGCTCAAAGCTGTGTAATACAGCAGACATATGCTTAAAAGGAAGCCATGTTTAAAATGGTAATGGGTTACATGAGTGAAACCTTTGTGGGCACATTTGCATGTCCCTGCCCAGGTTCCCAGAATGCATCGGAATAGCTGTATTTCTTTTAAGCAGGAAATCATTTATAACGTTCAAATGTGAACACAGATGTACTATTTATTTATTAAACTACTGTATGGTGGATGGCTTCTATCACACTTTTACCCACCATATATTAAATAATTGTTGTGGTGAACTCAAAATATCCACTACACAAGCTGGGATCCCACCCCACGTTGATGATAGACAGTAACCTTGAGACAGCTGTATGTGGATAGGGTTCCCAGCTTGCGTATAATCCAACCTTAGCTTTACATAAAGGCTGTGCAATGCAGCGAGCATAAGCTTAAAAGGAAGCCATGTTTAAAATGGTTATGGATAGAAGAGCAAGGCATTTGTGGGCACTTTTGCATGTCCCTGCACAGCTTCCCAGAATGCAGTGCAATAACTGTATTTCTCGGAATTCTGAGCAGGAAACCGTTTTTTTTAACTTGTTTTAGACATTCAAATGTGAACACAAATGTACAATAATATAAATCAGCACAGTAGTGTCTGAAAGTATATATTACAGTTTACAGGCACACAGGCTTTTTTTTTAAGTTAATTATTATTTGTGCAAAAGAAAAAAGAGAAAAAAAACATTAAGACAAAAATCCTTGAGTGGTCCACCAAGACAATAATCACATTTTAAGGACCATATTATGAAATATTTTTTTATTATTATTTCAAGGCATACTACCTGTTATGAATGAGAACTGAACATATTATTAAAACATTTAAACTTTTTAAAATGTTATATTTTAAAGCCCTATATTCTTTCTAGGAGGCTTCTATGTAAATTACGGGGTGTGTGTTAGAGCTAAAAATTAAGTCACAGGAAATAAAAAAATGTTTAATAATACGTTTTTTGGGTTTTTTTTTTGAATATGCTCAATTCTGATTTTTCTTCATACTGCCTACATGTGCAGTACGCATTTACAGGGCAAATAAAGGCATTTTTTTTTCTTTGCTGAAAGAGGGCATTTGATATTGTTGCGCATTGTGTTTATTTTTTAAATAAATGAAGCTCCTGGAGCAGAATATACTGCTTTAGAAGTTTGTCGGACAATTTGCAGCAATAAAGCTGTAGGAGTCATAAGTGTCTGCCAATGAGATCTACAGTACAGTCGTCCACACTCTGCTCAGCTATTTCCTGTGGTATTTCCTGTTTATTTCTAATATTTTTTTTCAGTAAACAACATTTTTATTAGATCTAAAACATGCTCTTTTAAATGCCCATGATAGAAAATATTGCATTTCATGTCCCTTTAAGGAAAAGCAACCTTTCACAGTGGTCCTTTTAGGTGGACCATCATTGAATTCTGGATTATTTATTTTTCAGACTATGTATTTTCACCTTCTCTATACGGTATCAGTATCCTCTAGCTAATCTGCAAATGCTTGTAGAGTATTTGTTTATTGAAAAGGAGGAATGTTTAAATAAAGACAAGTACTTCTCAATTTAGGGATCTCACTTGACGGTCTTTGAAGAGAATGTATGTTTGAATATGTATATATTTCAGTGTCTTTTGGCTCTTTTACATTTTTCAGTGGTTAGTTTTAATCACCGCTCTGGCCACCACAACGGTTTTATATTGATGATTTGAGGACTTATTCCAGCTTCACACTACAGCAGCCAGAATAAACTGTTACTGATGAGTGCCCACAGGACAAAACAACTAACGGGGAGTAGGTTCTCAGCAAAGTACTTCACATACATGAAAACGGGAAATACAAGAACAAGAGGTTATTATTTAAACTTAAAGGATATTTAGGGGTATTGTAAGAAAGTAGTACTAGGGACAAACTCTGTAAAGGAAACTATTTATTAAGGCATACTAGTTAATGCAGCACAACTTGGAGCATGCCTCTGTAAAGTACTCCTAAAAACATATTGAAATACTTTTTTTTTTATTTAGGAGCCTTTTTCACAGAAAAAAACATAAATTAAGTGTCTGTTTACATGAGAATCTGGTAAGTCCCCCAGGCAGACTGACAGCAAGAGCTCTGTACAAAGAGCCAAGTAGAAAGATGGTTAACACTTCTCAAATTCCTCTGTGCAGGTAAATGACTGCTGGAAACTCCTAAAATGGTTACTTGTGGGCTAACTGATGGCTCATATACCCTTAGATTGTAAGTTTGCGAGTTTTCAATCTTGTGTCAGTGTCTTGGAAACAAGCTCTATGTACATTTGATTTTATGCTCAAAAACAGGGGCCCCTATTCTTTACAAGGTGTTAAGTTTGTTTTTTGCCATGTACTCAGCCCCTGTACAGCGCTACGGAATATGTTGGCGCAATATAAATAAAGATGATAATAATAATAATTACATTTCAGAATGCAGAGAAAAAAAAAAAAACATGAAATCTTCTGTTCACAGAGCTTGCACCAGCCAGTGTCGGCAGATGTGGTTAATCATGGAACTGTCAGCAGTGTGTTTGTAAACCGTCCCAAGACTGTGGATTTTTAGCTGTTATTAGTGTAACAAAAAAAAAAGCAATAGATCATTTTAACATAGAATCATGTTTTCTTTCACACCATGAAAAGCACTTATAGTGAGATAAAAGGTCATTTAAGCAGATATAATAGACCCACTAGATTGGATAATTGATTCTGAAATCATTATCTATGTCTATCATGTGATAGTTATTAATGTATTAATTTACCAGCGATGCAAAAAATACATTACAAATCATTAATTTCCTGTTATTTTCCAAGATGGAGGCCGGGAGCTGATCTTTGTTTCTCCGAGTTTTCAACAGCATTTTACTTTGGATATAATTCATCATTCCTGATGGACCAGAAGCAGGTGTTATCTACAATATACAAGGATGGGGACCTCTTTGGAAGACCACTAAAGGGAGCTCCCATGATGCGATGTCCAAACCTTGTGAAACAAGGACGATAAATGTGTGTGTACTTTTGAGATCTATAATTCCTGTGATCTAGTGTAGGTAAACACTGGCAAATTAAAGGTGGTGCCCCCCACCCACCCATAAAAGTTTCAATGAAAGTTATTTTAGTGGTATTGACTGCAGAAGTGGTGGGCAATCTACTTCACTTGAAGGACCACATAAGTGGCTCTTGAACATTTAAAAAAGCCCCATGTCAAGCCCTTTGATGTAAACAAACCATGGTATAATCCCAGTTTGTGAGAGGAAGTGGATCACTGTAGCTTGGGAAAAACTTCAATTGTTTGTGACAAACCAACAGCAGTAGCAGCTATATGAACATTTCTGAGAAAATCTTACATTTAGCAAACTCTGCCTACACAGTAAGGTAGGCATATAGTCACAAAACAATGTGTAGCCTGAGGGAGAGGGTTCACCTACTTGGTTGTGTTCTTCTATTCAATCCTATTATCAAGTAGTTACTCATAGCGACACTCTAAACAGAACTGATTTGGGATGCTATATAAATCCAAGGTTCCTTCCCAGGCATCAAATCCTGTTCAGAACAAAAGCAAAATATCTGAAGCCATTAAAATAGAAATAAATATAGAAGCCTAAAATTAGGTCAAGTTCTTCATAACAACATATAATACACATTACATGTCCGTAGTGCTTTACAAAAATGCTTTGTGGTACTAGATAGTGATAATTGTTGAGAAGAAAAATACACTGTGCAGTAAAAATGGGGCATAACCCTCCACTAGAGAACAGGATGGGGTCACAAGAGAGGTGTCTGAGGGCCACACAAGGCCTTGGGATTGTGTCTGCCCACCGCTGAGCTTTGGCATAGTCTAATCATACTTCAGTCAGCTAAGTCTGTGCACTGAGCGGTGCATAATGTCGATAAAGCTATTTTGCCGTATCCATAAACGGAATAAAGACACAAGGTGTGCAGCTGGGACTGGAAACTGCTCCAAGTACACAGCGCGCATATGAATAAAACATGAAGGTTTAAGTCTCTCAGTTACAGTGAAAACAAATTTTCCATCAATTATCACAAACATAAAATGCATACATTCTTGTGACTGTTAAATGTAAACTGAAGCTATAAAAAGCCAAATCATTTTGATGGATGCAGACAGTACCTTATTTACTTTAAAAATATACTCCTGGGTACTATAGCCGGAAACATACTTTTATAAGAAATACAATAGTCTACCACCCAGTGCACTACAGAGGGGTTTACACACAAATCTCTTCTTTTTTATTCATATGTAATACCCATAATCCTAACTTTACGGGATTTCTCAGAGACTGTCTCACTCTTATAGAAGATTGATGATGCTACAACAAGAACATTCACCATTCGGTACGGATTAAATGTGATTAAATGTATTATGGTTATGTATTTTATATTTTTAAACTTGATGATTATTCACTTTGTTATTTGTAGTTATTTACTGGACCAACAACAGTTCTTTTTTTGACATTATAAAGTGTCATATAATGCATGTACTTGGACTAATATAGGCTTTCAGGTTTGATAAAGGCATAGACCTATATTTAGAATCATCAGTATTTAAAAAGGAAAACTAAGAAACATTAATAACCTTATTAAATTGCGATTAGACCAATTCTAAAGGGCTCTATGTAAGCACAGAGCATATTGTTTTTACAGAAGTCTTTAGTTAGTAAAGACCTTGCTTTTGGATAGAAGTTCACTAACTAAACTTTAAAAAAAAAATATATATATGCTCTGTGCTTATACAGAGCCCATTAGAATTGGCCAAATCACAATTTAATAAGGCTGTTAATGTTTAATGGATGAATATATGCAATACATAATGACATAGGGCCTCATTCTATTATCGTCCGTAAAAACGGCCGCAAAGCTGCGATTCCTTGCGGCCGTCTTACGGCCCCGTGTAGAGCTACCTTTACCTTGCAATTCAAATAGACGGCGCCGCAAGGATATCCCCCTTACGGCCGGCCGCATATCATACAACCGACCGCAAGGTCTGAAAACTTTAAATGCAAAAATAAATTCAAGATGGCACTGTAAAGCTCTATAAATGATAGACATCATAATGAGGGACATGAGGATTAATAGCAACCCCCTCTCAAACTTGCACATCAGCCCAAATCCAATATTTCATTAACGGTTTATTTTCCGGCGGCAGCGTGGGCGGGTCTGAGGTGCTCCAAGCCCTCGGGACTTTGTCCACGGATATTTGACATGAATTAAAATAAAAATTATTTTCGGATTTGAGTGTAGGGGAATGTTGTGCTATGAATGCTAACACCCCCAATTACTTTATCGTCTCATAAGAGTGCAGGATGGCTTTTTTATGTGCCTAATTGTGTGCTTGCGGGACCTTTTTGGTGCAAGTAAGCTGCGGCTCGGTTTTAGCCTTGCAGAGAGGGTTCCCGGAGCAATTGAATAGCAACCATGGCTTTCTTGCGGACGTTTAAGATTAAAGGCTTTGCTGCGGCAAGTGCGGCCGCAAGGGATAACAAGGCGCCGACCGCAAGCCTGCCGGAATCCCCGGCCGGAAGGGAATAGAATAGACAAATAGCCTGCGTCCGGTCCTTGCGGCCTCACATCTCCTACGGCCGATAATAGAATGAGGCCCATAGTATTTGAGGTTGAATAAAGACTGTTAGTCCATCAAGTTCAACCTTTTTAGATCTCTTCTGATCCTTTTAATATGTGGTCTATTTGATAATTGTTAATTGATCCAGAGGAAGGCAAACAGAAAAAAAAAAACATTGCAACTTAGTCTCATAAGGGGAATAAAAAAGCAAAAAGCAAAATTCCTTCCAGACCCCGGAGACTGGCAATCAAATTTCTCCCTGGATCAATATTCCTTCGCTAGCTATCTAGGATAACCTTGAATGCCCTCTTTATTTAAAAATACATCTAACCCCTTTTTAAAGTTATCTATCGAGTTCGCTGTCACCACCTCCTTTGGTAGAGAATTCCACAGTTTAACCACCCTAACTGTGAAGAACCCTTTTCTTTCTTTGAGGTGGAATCTTTTTTCCTCTAACCTCAAGGGATGTCCTCTTGTCAGTTGAAAATCTCTTGGTACAAAAAGTTCACTTGACAAATCTTTATACTGACCCTGGATGTATTTATATAGGGTAGTCATATCCCCTCTTAGACGCCTTCTTGCTAGACAAAATTAGTTTAATTTGGTTAGTCTTTCTCCATCCCCCGTATGCGTTTTGTTGCCCTTTTATGTACGTTTTCCACCTCTAAAATTACATTTTTATGAAGTGGTGCCCAAAATTATACTTTATAATCCAAATAAGGGCATAGTAGGGATTTGTACAGTGACAAATTTATATCTGATTCCCTTGCTTCTATACCCTTCTTAATACATGCTAATATTTTACTTGCCTTTGTAGCTGCTGCTTGGCATTGAGCACTGTTACCTAGGTGGTTGTCCACTAGTACTCCCAAATCCCTTTCAATACCTGATACCCCTAGATTTGCTCCATTAAGATTATAAATTGCATGGCTATTTTTCCTTCCCAGATGCATAACTTTACATTTATTCGTATTAAATCTCATCTGCCATTTAGCCACCTATTTCACTTATTTATGCAAATCCCTTTGGAGGGAAAGTACTGTGCCTTGCAAAAGTATTCATCCCCCTTGGCATTTTTCGTGTTTTGTTGCCTCAAAACCTGGAATTAACATGGATTGTTTGAAGAATATGCATAATTTAATTGACAAAACATGCCCACAACTTTGAAGATGTTTTTTTTTATTGTGAAGCAAACAACAAATACAGTGGATATAAAAAGTCTACACACCCCTGTTAAAATGTCAGGTTTCTGTGCTGTAAAAAAATGAGACAAAGATAAATCATTTCAGAACTTTTCCACATTTAAATGTGACCTATAAACTGTACAACTCAATTGAAAAACAAACTGAAATCTTTTAGGTGGAGGGAACAAAAATAAAAAATAAAAATAATGTGGTTGCATAAGTCTGCACACCCTCGTATAATTGGGGATGTAGCTGTGTTCAGAATTAGGCAATCACATTCCAAATCGAGTCAGCATACACCTGCCATCATTTAAAGTGCCTCTGATTAACCCCAAATAAAGTTAAGCTGCTCTAGTTGGTCTTTCCTGAAATGTTCTTCGTCTCATCACACAGCAAAGCATCAGAGGGATCTCATTGTTAAAAGGTATCAGTCAGGAGAAGGGTACAAAAGAATTTCCAAGGCATTAGATATACCATGGAACACAGTGAAGACTGTGTCATCATCAAGTGGAGAAAATATGGCAAAACAGTGACATTACCAAGAACTGGAGCTCCCTCCAAAATTGATGAAAAGACAAGAAGAAAACTGGTCTGGGAGGCTACCAAGAGGCCTTCAGGAACATTAAAGGAGCTGCAGGAATATCTGGCAAGTACTGGCTGGGTGGTACATGTGACAACAATCTCCCGTATTTTTCATATGTCTGGGCTATGGGGTAGAGTGGCAAGACGAAAGCCTTTTCTTACAAAGAAAAATATCCAAGCCAGGCTACATTTTGCAAAAACACATCTGAAGTGTCCCAAAAGCACGTGGGAAAAGGTGTTATGGTCTGATGAAACCAAGGTTGAACTTTTTGGCCATAATACCAAAAGTTATGTTTGGCGCAAAAACAACACTGCACATCACCAAAAGAACACCATACCCACAGTGAAGCATGGTGGTGGCAGCATCATGCTTTGGGGCTGTTTTTCTTCAGCTGGAACTGGGGCCTTAGTTAGGATAGAGGGAATTATGAACAGTTCCAAATACCAGTCAATATTGGCACAAAAACTTCAGGCTTCTGCTAGAAAGCTGAACATGAAGAGGAACTTCATCTTTCAGAATGACGACGACCCAAAGCATACATCCAAATCAACAAAGGAATAGCTTCCCCAGAAGAAGATTAAAGTTTTGGAATGGACCAGCCAGAGCCCAGACCTGAATCCGATTGAATATCTGTGGGGTGATCTGAAGAGGGCTGTGCACAGGAGGTGCCCTCGCAATCTGACAGATTTGGAGTGTTTTTGCAAAGAAGAGTGGGCAAATCTTGCCAAGTCAAAATGTGCCATGCTGATATACTCATACCCAAAAAGACTGAGTGCTGTAATAAAATCAAAAGGTGCTTCAACAAAGTATTAGTTTAAGGGTGTGCATACTTATGCAACCATATTATTTTATTTTTATATTTTTTCTTCCCTCTACCTAAAAGATTTCAGTTTGTTTTTCAATTGAGTTGTACAGTTTATAGGTCACATTAAAGGTGGAAAACATTCTGAAATTATTTATCTTTGTCTCATTTTTTTACAGCACAGAAACCTGACATTTTAACAGGGGTGTGTAGACTTTTTATATCCACTGTAGGACAAAATAACAGAATGAGTCAATGTGCATGACTATTCTCCCCCCTAAAGTCAATAAATTGTAGAGCCACCTTTTGCTGCAATCATAGCTCCAAATCGCTTTGGATAATTCTCTATGAGCTTGCCACATCTTACCATTCCTTGTAAAACTGTTCTAGCTCCTTCAAGTTGGATGGTTTGTGCTTGTGAACAGCAATCTTTAAGTCTGACCACAGATTTTCTATTGGATTGAGGTCTGGGCTTTGACTAGGCCATTCCAACACATTTACAGGTTTCCTCTTAAACCACACAAGTGTTGCTTTAGCAGTGTGTTTGGGGTCTTTATCCTGCTGGAAGTTGAACCTCCATCCTAGCCTCAAATCACGCACAGAGTGGTACCAGTTTTGCTCAAGAATATTCTTGTAGTTAGCACCATCCATCTTTCCCTCAACTCTGACCAGTTTCCCAGTCCCGGCTGCTGAAAAAACATCCAGACAGCATGATGCTGCCGCCACCATGTTTCATGGTGGGGTTGGTGTTCTTTGGGCGATATGATGTGTTGGGTTTGCTCCAGACATAGAGTTTTCTTTGATGGACGAAAAGTTACATTTTAGTCTCATCAGACCAGAGCACCCTCCTCCATACATTTTGGGAGTCTCTCACATGCCTTTTCGGAAACTCAAAACGTGCAGTTTTGGTTTTTGCTGAAAGTAATGGCTTTCTTCTGGCCACTCTGCCATAAAGTACAACTCTATGGAGCGTACGGCTTATTGTCGTCCTATGTACAGATACTCCAGTCTCTGCTGTGGAACTCTGCAGCTCCTCCAGGGTTACCTTAGGTCTCTGTGCTGCCTCTCTGATTAATGCCCTCCTTGCCCGGTCCGTGAGTTTTGGTGGGCAGCCGTCTCTTGGCAGGTTTGCTATTGTGGCATGTTCTTTCTATTTGGTTATGATAGATTTCATGGTGCTCCTGGGGATCATCATAGATTTGGATATTTTTTTATAATCTAACCCTGACTTGTACTTCTCAACAACATTGTCCCTTACTTGTTTGGAGAGTTTCTTGGTCCTCGTGGCAGTGTTTGGTTAGTGGTGCCTCTTGCTTAGGTGTGTATATATAATGACAGATCATGTGACACTTAGATTGCACACAGGTGGACATCATGTCACTAATTATGTGACTTCTGAGGGTAATTTGTTGCACCAGAGCTTTTTATGGGTTCATAACATAGGGGGTGAATACATATGCACATGCCAATTTTCTGTTTTCTATTTCTAAAAAATAGTTTTATGTATATATTTTTCTCATTTAACTTCACCAACTTAGACTATTGTGTTCTGATCCATCACATAAAATTCAGATTAACAAAACATTGAACTGAAGGCTGTAATGTAACAAAACATCATTATCCGTTTACCTTGCACAACTTTGTGTCATCAGCAAAAATTGATACACTACTTTCGAGTCCTACATCTACGTCATTAATAAATATGTAAAAAAGGAGAGGACCTAATACTGAGCCGAGGAACCCCACTTACCACATTAGTCCAATCCTAGTATGTTCCATTTACAACAATCCTTTGCTTCCTGTCTTTTAGCCAGCTCTCGGTCCATAAGCAGATATTTACTGCAATTTCTGTATCTCTAAGTTCGCTCAATAGTGTCCCATGTGGCACTTTATCAAAAGCCTTTGCAAATTCCCAAAACACTACATCCACTGGGTTGCCCTGATCCAAGTTCCCACTCACCTCCTCATAGAAACTAATTAGATTGGCCTGGCATTTTCATAAATCCGTGTTGACTCCTACTTATGATTTTGTTCAAATAGACATATTATTGTCTATTGTCCCTTATTAACCCTTCTAAAAGCTTCCCAACTACAGATGTGAGGCTTACAGGTCTATAGTTCCATGGATTTGCTCTTGCTCCCTTCTTAAATATACGTATCACATCTGCTTTTTGCCAGTCATCTGGTAGCGACCATGCGGTGAGTGAGTCTTGAAAAATTAGATACACATTTTTAACAATATTTTTTTATTTCCTACTCCTGAACATTGTCTTGCATGGTATTTCTCTCTTTGAAACAGGAAGATCCTGCTTTACTGTTGGTGAGAAGTGTTGTACACTTGGTATCCCCTTTTAATCCTTTTCATACTTTGCATCCCTAATATTATTACTACGCCCCTCCCTCCCCCCAATCACCATCTCTCTGTTCTACTATTACCTTAAGTCCTGCATTTTTGGGGATCATCTTCATTTCAAAAGTTTTCCTTTCCTATTGTAATTACTGTTCAAAACATGAAAATCAAAATAATGTGGGAATTTCAGAACTAATGGAGTAATATTTCTAGGTAAAATGGTGTCCATCTGGGGTACAATAATTATATTCACTGTGTTTTTAAAAAAAATATAATCTCTATGCAGATTCATCCTTAGATGTAGTTTTTGACTGATGTAACGGCCTTATTCACATTGTATTATGTAAACCACATTGGAGGATGTGCATAAATATGACCCTCTGATGCTAAGATTCTAATTATGTGTGGTTGTATCATCTTTAACGATGTGCTAACATAGTATACAGAGTATATATATGTATGTATTAAATAAAAAGTACATCTGTGTTCACATTTGAATGTCTAAAACAAGTTAAAAAACCTGCTTCCAGCTCAGAGTTCCGAGAAAAACAGTTATTACACTGGATTCTGAGAAGTTGAGCTGGGACATGCAAATGTGCCCAAAAATGCCTCATTCTTCAATCCGTAGCCATTATCAAACATGGCTTCCTTTAAGCTTATGCATGCTGTATTACACAGCTTTAATGCAAAGCCCAGGTTGGATTAAACACAGGATGAGTATCCAATTCATGTACAGCTGTTTCAAGCTTACTGGCTATCATCAGCATGGAGCGGGATCTCAGCCTGTGTTGTGGACTTTATGAGTAGGTAGTTCACCACAGCAATAATTTAGAATATGGTGGGCAAAAGAGCGATAGAAGCCCTCAACTGTACAGTAAATAAAAAGTACATCTGTGTTCACATTTGAATGTCTAAAACAAGTTACAAAACCTGCTTCCAGCTCAGAATTCTGAGAAAAACAGTTATTACACTGCATTCTGTAGATAGATAGATAGATAGATAGATAGATAGATAGAGCTAAGGAGCCAACTAAAAATATTTAGGGATTTAAGTAAATTAAGATTATATTGATTATACAAATCCGACTAATAAGGGAGACAACAAAGGACAACAGAGGAGAATGGCCAAGAGATTTTATTGACAATAAAACATTTTTATCAATATAAAGAAGATCTACAGAAGCAAAAAGAGGATATAGTATAAATCAACTAATAAATATTCAATTTGCTGAATAAATATTAACTCTTTCAATATGTTACAGGCCTCTCAAGTGGTTTAACTCAAACACAACGCAAGCTGTTAAAGCAGGGTATGGATTACTGCCCAGTGTCACAGTCAGAATCTGGCAGCAATCAATTTGCTCTTTTACCCATTGATTTATGGCACAAATGGGCCCTCGGAAAGGACACATTTCACAATAACTCTGCATGTAACACTTGAAAGTGTGTAAACCAGCAAGGAATTAGACTGCGGGAGCTATGAGCCTTTCCAGGCAGAAGCAAGAGAGGGAAGTGGCACACTGGGCAAGTAGAGATACTTCTGTTTCTCAAATGGCTGGCCTCTATCACGGTCTATGACGCTATTTACCCCTTACAGTGTCTTCCCATGTGTGTGTCAACAAGGGTTATAGGCTATTAAGACATATCTTGTGTTCTAGACCAATTGAAGTAAATGCTATTGACTGGCTTCATTTTAACCACAAGGCTGTGTAATATTTTAGAGATAATACTTGGTAACGTCAAGCATGCTTGTGATTGACACATTACTATCCATATATGAACTCTGGCCCTATTATGGTTTGAGGCTCTGTACCGGAGAATTGACCTTGGCCAAGGGTCTCCCGCTAAATGTCAAACCCTGGTTCAAGCACAATAATTGGTGCTTAGTGTGGCACAATATTACAGGAACTGCCGCTACAATGCTAAGAAATAGTGTGCATGGCAGAAAAAAAAAACTTTAATACACCCAATGGAGAGGGAGACAATATGGCCAATATATACAGTACTAAGCCAGGATGTGGATCCGTGATGCTGTTGGGGATACGCTCCGGTAGTAATGTAGTGCAATGCAAGAGCAGGGAGTAGCCTAGATATTATAAAAAAAAGACTAATTATTTATTATCCAATTTAATGTCCTATATATCAAAACACATGGTATACATTTTTAGTCAAGATTTTTGAGATACTTGATACCTTCATATAATAAACAAAGCAGAACCTGAATAACTGCAAACTCGCATAAGGGTTTAAGTATCTGCACATAGTTTTAATAGCAGCTACACACCCAGGGCAACCTGGTTTAAATTCATAATGCGGGGACGCATAAATGAATTTAGGTCAGTTTTTACTGCAGCAAGACTTATTTATGACATGATTTGATTTTGGTCCAATACATAAAGACCTCATTTCTTAATGACCACAATTACAAACACGAACACTTAAGCAACTGTAGAAAAATCAACAAGCATTATTATTTAATTAGTTGAAAACATACTCTGTTTGTATCAAACTAAACAAATTTAAAAAACTGCCAAAAATAAAATTAAATAAAATTTGAATTTGTATTTTTAAGCATTTTTTTCTTTGTGTTCATTTAACAGGGATTCATTTGGTATTGTGTTTCCTATCAGAAAAAAATGGTGTTTAGATATTAAAAAATTTTAATTCCAGAGAATGGAAAAAAAAAAAAAGTTCACTTAGAAAAAGCAAACAAAACTCCAAGCTCTCCCTACTACCTCCATGAATGAGTGAGTGACCCAGCCTATTTGTGTCATTCACATTGTCGGCTCAATGCTACGGAGGGAGACCACCACTAGCGATTTAAAATCCAAAACTCCCTCTACAAGTGAGGAGCCATTAAGTGACAGATATTCCTTACATCTGTTCCTAAATTTTAAAAAAAAGCATATACAGTAGACTCTCAGTTAACCACAACTCAAGCAACCAGAAATAATTGAATACTGTACTTTGAATAAAAAATGTAATTTTACAGGGCCCAACAAATGCCAGGAGCCAGGTTCTCGTGCCACAAAATGCTTACAGGCACCTAGATTTTATGCACTGTACGTCTCTGCAATTCAATGTTACCTGGAAGCAGACAGGCATGGGTAACTGAGCCAGGGCAGTGTTGGGGTTACAATCCCCATGTTCAGCACAGCACCCTCCAGCCGAATGTACCTGTGTGTATGTGAGGAGTGAAAGCTGCTGCTGCTGCTGCTAGAACAGCCCTCACTGACAAATATACTTAGCAGAGCTTCCTATGTGCAGCTCATCTAGGCCTCTTAATAGTGACTCTCAAGCAACTAGAAAATACATTTATCCGGCAGCTACCAATCCCCATGGGTGCCAGTTAACTTAGAGTCTACTGTAATACTATAACAAGTCAGTGGGGATGATATAGTGTGTACACTAAATATCTCACAAATAACTGCACATTTATAGTCACTTTCAAACGTACATCATAGATCTACAAAAGATTTCTGTGCTCAGTTTAAACAGAATGGTATATTAAATAAAGTGGAACCTCTATATTTGTAATTAATCCGCTCCTGGTGGATGGATATTGAATCGGATGGACACTAAATCACCTTTGTCCATAGGAATGAAGTAATTTGGAACAATCTGTTCCCAGCCCTGAATCTAATCTATCTATTACATATATAAATGTAACCAGAACTTTACCTTTACAGAGGAGCCATGATGGCAGAAGCTGAAGAGGAATTATTGTTTAGAAGGGGAGTCCTCTTTCATTAAAGCATCAGGTAACTCCTATTCTGGTGATCAGAGTCTTTTTTTTGCCCCTTTCTGGATGATTCACTAGCACTTGATTTAGCAGAAACCTTTTCCAATGTTGTCTGCTTTTTAAAATTTTGTGACCAATATAGGATTCTTGGATCACTAAAGGAGCATTGTTTTACCTAAAGAATTTAACAAATATTGAATTTGACAATTTTTTGGGCTGATGAATATTGAAGTCCCACTGTACTATTAAGTAAAAAGCAAACACGTATTAGGACGCTGCTAAGAATCATTACATAGTGAAATAAATATAATTTATTAAACTCATTCCACTTCTTAAAGTTAATGTAGTTTCTTGATAATCACATCTAGCTAAGCATTCATCTACAGAATCTCTCTCCATAATTACCTCCATCCATATTAACACGTTTTGCCGCAGATAAAACACAGAAGGAGAGGTGTGCAAGTGCCTAATGGGACTTCAGTAGCTTCTGTCACCACCTCCTGACTCAGCAGAAAGATATAATCACAATTGCTTATACTGTACCAGCAGAATGTGGCACAACACATCCTATTTAGCAAATGATTATGCACATTCCTTTGCGCGTTTACTACGCATCTGCAACATGCTCATCATAGTAGGCTTCATCCCATTAGAGCTCCCATTGTTGACTGTAGTCTTTTACAGTATTTAGAGATCACTAGGAACTGTATACATCACCCTGTACTAAGAGCTACTGCAAGTATGGGGCATGTATCCTAATCTGTGCTACATGATCATCTACTAAAAAGCCTAGGTCTGGTCTTGTATTCAAAATAAAGTTTGATGCCCAGTAAATCAAACAAAGGGTTCCCTGGTTGTCAAGTGATTAGGATCTGGTGCTTTCACCACTGTGACCTGGGTTCAATTCCAGTCAGGGAACGAAGAGGTCACACTAACCCTGAAGCTGAGCAGGGTTGGGCCTGGTCAGTACTCGGATAGGAGACCACATGGGGCTGTATGCTATGGCCCACTGGAGAAGGAACTGGCAACCCACTCCAATATCTCTGCCATGAATACCAAGTGCATCAGCATGACCATGGACATTAAGATGTCCTGGTGTGTTGTTAATAATAATAATAATAATAATAATAATACTATCTTTTAGTTGTATCGCACCAACATATTCTGTAACGCTATACAGGGGAAAAGAACAGGGGAAATACAAGTTAACAAATTCAAAAGTTGAAGGGCCCTGTTTTGAGCTTAGAATCTTAGCAGAAAGTGCTTTATCCCAAAGCACCCTACAAGACTGGAAACTCGCTACTTACCATCTAAAGGGAATTAAAGGGCAGCGAACTGGGGAAGAGTAACAAATAAGGAATAGCAAGGGTCAGGAAGTAAGTGAAAGATTGTAAGTTTGCGAGTTTTCAATCTTGTGGCAGTGCCTTGGAAACAAGCTCTATGTACATTTGATTTTATGCTCAAAAACAGGGCCCTCCATTCTTTACAAGGTGTTTAATTTGTTTTCTGCTATGTACTCAACCCCTGTACAGCGCTACGGAATATGTTGGCGGGATATAAATAAAGATAATAATAATAAGATTGGAAGAGGGAGGTGATAGACTAGTATGTTGGCTGACCCCTAGTGTTGAGATGATATATCCGCAAGGAGGAAGTCTGTTGTTTTCCATAGCTCTATACATTTAATCTGAGTTGGGGTGGTTGAAAGACTGAGGGAGGCAGAGAGAGAGGGAGGCAGAGAGAGAGAGAGAGAGGGGGGGGGGGGGAGGGAGAGAGAGAGGGAGAGAGAGAGGGAGGGAGAGAGAGAGGGAGAGAGGGAGAGAGAGAGGGAGAGAGAGAGGGAGAGAGGGAGAGAGAGAGGGAGAGAGAGAGGGAGAGAGGGAGAGAGAGAGGGAGAGAGGGAGAGAGAGAGGGAGAGAGGGAGAGAGAGAGGGAGAGAGGGAGAGAGAGAGAGGGAGAGAGGGAGAGAGGGAGGGAGAGAGGGAGGGAGAGAGGGAGAGGGAGAGAGAGAGAGGGAGAGGGAGAGTGGGAGGGAGAGGGAGAGAGGGGGAGAGAGAGGGAGGGAGGCGGAGGGAGGGAGACGGAGGGAGGGCAATATTCTGAGAATCTCACAGATGTAGCAGGCCTTGAAGCAGAGTGAATTTGCACTGAAAGAATTAGAAAGAATGGATTGGTGGACATACAGTACAGGGAGATAGGGGAGTTAGAGAGGAATGGGAGAGAGACCTTAGAATGAAGGTATGTGAGGAGGGGGAAGAGAGTTGGAAAGAGACATCCAACAGATATTGGCTTCTTATGGGCTTTATATTTTTAAAGCATTTTACTAGTACCTAGGAATGCTTTTTGTTAGTCCACTACCAATCGGTTTCTCCTCAGGACCAGGGTGTCTATCAGTACACGAGTCTACAAAGTGCAGTATACAAGTGTTTATTAGTAAAGTGCTTTACTCTGTCCTTATCAGAGCATCAATAACATCAAGTACAATGTGAGACCAGGAGTACGCCTCTAGATGTACAAGTACTTGCTGAATACACAAGGAATGACCAGAGAAATAAAGCCCTTCTCACTCTCTATTTCACAAAAACCCTTTAATATCTGGATGCAGCTCCCAATGCTGATGTGCAAGAAATCTATTTATTTCATCAGGTCAGCACTTCCAAATCCCTTTGTGTTCAGCACTACCATAACAACTGGTTATCTTCTAGGTCGCATACACTACTCTTCAAAGGAAAGGATAAGCAAATCATGTGTCACAGCGCTTGACAAATCCCAGGAGCCATGGCTCCTAACATTTTTGTAATTATACTCATAATATTTTGATATTAAAAAACCTGGCTCCTAAAACTGTTTGGCTGGCTCCTAACTAATCATAAGAGCTCCTAAAGTTCAGATAAAATGTGTCAACCCCTGATGTATCATCTAGTTCTTCCATGAATACCAAGAATAATACAGGTTTCACAGAATGGGAACCAAATATTATAGGAATAAAAAAAAAAACTGATTGAAAAAAATTACATGAAATTAGGGAGCCAGACAATTTTGGTGTATGAGCAAGGAGAGCATGATTCAGTAAAATATATGCATCACAAACAAAAGGATAGAAACCATGGCTCCCCCACAAACTGGACACGGGTTATAATAGTTTAATACTTACTTTTTTTTTTTTACTTAACATTTGTTGTATTTGAGCTAAAAGAATAGCATTGCTTTGCTTTACTGTGCGTTAGACACTAAATAAATTTTGCATCATCACCACCTATGGCTTATCCCACTTAGAGAACCACTATACAATAAAAAATATATATTTGAACATGTTTATTCTTCTGCTGGACACCTGAGGCATCCATTTTGGTGAACGTTGTGAATGTAAAAAGAGTGTTATTAGATCAGGAGAGCAACGCTTGCATTTCCTGATGCAAACAGCCTGCCCCATGGTCTCTGAGGAGGAAGGGGTGTGGTGTCAGTTTCAGTCAGACCCAATTACCTAACCAGGCATTCGACCTCTCCCCGATCCATCATCATTCACATCTCCTTCCACTGCAGTGATCCTTAAAATAAAAAAACAACCATACATATAGATATATAGCAGTACTGCAAAAAAAAAAAGTTGTTATCAAATGTAAAAAAAATAAATAAAAAAAAAACAACAACAACTTGTGTTCCTGGGTTTCCATTTTGTATGACTAGGTCCTCCATAAGACATCTACTGAAAATGATCTCAGGCAGTTCTGAGTTGGACAAAAGTGACCCTGATTTGGGCAGATCTCAGCTTCATAATGACAAAACTCTCTACTCTAACAATTTGTTGATACCTTGCAATATGCTTTTCTCAGATTATAGAATAAGTCAGGAGTACACAAACTTTCTCTAGATCAGAGAGAGAAGCACATTATTGATTAGCTCCCTTTATATTGATAAAAGTAGTCAGCCTTCTCGTCCAACAGTTTGTTATAATGCCTGCCCCAGACTGGATACCAATCCTCAGTAAACGTCTTTTTTTCTCTCTAGTACCCTCTTATGATCCTCCATGCTCTTCTTCCTCCAAATTTCAATTAGTAATGAAAACAGATGACTCCCGCTTTGCTGTTCAGGGACTACGTTTTGGTAATCCTACTCACGTAAACTTAAACTAATAGACTCAAAACTTTGCAAAATATATACATGCTTCTCCACTCTAAAACATTCCCATTAAGAATGTTGTTCTCTTCATATAATGAGACTTTATGCTCTCTGTCAAGATCTGCTTTTTTGGAGTCGGGTTAAGACTTCCCTGACCCTCACAACCAAAGGACCTTAAGGGCCCAACAACCCCCGGTAAAAAACGAATCACTCAGGCCATTGTGGTTGGGACTCTAAAAAAAAGAGAGGGCAAAATGTATCATGTTAATCTGCATAGATTGTAGGCCCTATTTATGATTGGCCTATTCACATGTCTTGGGCATGTAGACAGGGTCCTATTGCTCTATTTTACTTGGGCAGTGAGCAATCAAGAAGTCACTGCCAAGACAGTCACCTGATTGGCCTTCACAAGAGGGAAGTTTAACAAGAAGCTGTTGCCAGTCCTCATTGGAAGAGGACTGTCCAATGGGCAGTGTGCCTACCAGGCCCTGCCCTAATTGGCCCACACAGAGGCTACAACCGTCAAAGAGGTAAAAGACAGCCACTTACACCCAGAGATCTATGGATCCAGCTTACAGACAATCTGAGATGGCCCGGGGGACACAAACCTATATGGGAGGCGCCCATGAAAAGTGAACCATGGCGCCCGGCCTCTGCACTGAGCCAGCCAGGCACAGGCTGCGAAGAACCTACAGGCCCGCATACAGGCCAATCTTCCTAAAGAAACTATAATCCGGCATAGGACTCACCTTGCCTGAGCTACCTACTGCTAGAACTATTCCCTGTGCCCCAGCATACAGTATGTGATCGACCTACTCATATTCACCTCTCCTAACCTATGCCTAACGAGATTTTGACATGAGGAGACCACCTGTTTTTATTGTATGGACCTCATCCATATGCCTGTTATTGTGTTATGGGGATTCAGAACACATGAATAACATCATTGTGTGTAATAAGGATCACACTGATCATCAAACTACTAACCCTCCAACAGCCATCCCTGTATGTCCCTCAGTTGGACACCTGGCATAGCTAAGCTAGGCAGAAACGGATAATACTTGCTAGAACTAACCTACCCTATCTTATGGTTACTGGCACCAGCCAGTCTGGCTGTCTAGGAATTGAAATGCATGGGTTATACAACCTTCTATTGATTGGTTGTAAACATTAGACCCTCAGCCAATCCAATTATGGCTGAAGTAGGTCAACTCCTCATAGGCCTAGGGCAGGCAATTCAAACACCAAGTCGCCCGCTAAACTTCTGATTGCCTCATCACAGACCAATCAGGAACCGCCTAAGTAGATGCTTCTCCGATTTGGTGTTCCCCCATCTCAGCTGGGAATTTGGACTTGCTTAATCCCCGGTTTTTGCAATGTTTACCCAAGCCATTGTATATATCACGTGAAATCCTGAATACAGTGTGATCTTTTGGGGAACATAAACCAGGTTCTCTCTTTTATTTAGGGGTTAGAACCCCTAGTTATTTTGTTCCAATGTTGCCTGTGTCTCCATTCTGATGACCCTACACTGATCACCAGTCATAGAGAAGCCTATCCATTCCACGATCCTGAGGGAGGAATCGGGTATCCAAGGCAGGAGGGTCGGCGGCTGATCAAGGCCCCCTGCCCTGGGTCGTGACACGCTGTAAAGGCTGAACAACATGTATTTAGAAAGCTACTGACAGCCTGTAATCTACATTCTGGGCTCTAATGCTCTATATGTGACTTTTTCCCCCAAGTGCTTCTGCTGTACCAACAGAAAAACATCTTACTCCACACTGTTTTATATGCAGCATGGACAAGAAAATGTAAGAGCTCACGCATTAGCTGAGAGCAAATCTTGAAAAACAGGCGTGATCACTGGAGACTTTTACACTGTCACTTCTACTGCAAAGTTCCTTATATTGCAAGAAAATTGGATAATATGATCTCTCCGGGAATTTTCACTGTTGGGGATAATGTGTTCTACCCAGGTAGTCTCATTTAAGTAATATGCTAGTCGTGATGGAGACTGCATACTGACAATATTGCAGAGACTGGGTTTAATGTGATGTGTGCGCGCCGACATCCTCCTGCTGTCACAAAGATTACATATTACACAAACGCAAAATGGACTGCTTTAAAATGGTTATGCTAAAGCACTGAAAAGTGGCTGCATGTTACGGGATGAGTTGGGATTTTGGCAGCCGCAAACTAGTTTTTATTCCCCATCATTTATCACTTAATTGAAAGTGAAAGTTCAGACCCACCAATTAGGATATGTCAATGCGAGATTAGCCACTGAATATCTCCTTCTGCAATTAACGGATTCAGAGAAGAAGTTTGGAGTCCGGAGTAACGTTCGATTAGCAACCATATTGAGAGAATAAATACAATAAAGAAAGACATAAAGGAATCATTTTAAAGGTATACATACATTGGAAGATTGTGTACAAACAACATGTTAATAAAATACGTCATGGCTTTTAAAATAATTCTGTGCTTGAAATATACACTTCGTGTTGGATCTACACATAAGTTATACTTTTTAGACAACCAAGTTAAAATAATAATTTTGCCATATGAACATGAGAAAGCAAAGTTTGCAGACCCCAGGCAGTTATAATATTTATAGAATATGTTTTGAATTTCTTGACCATGGGCACAATGATTTCAAAAATTAGAAAAATGCATATAGAATCTAATCTTCAATTTTTGTATTAAATTTTGTTTTAGCAAATGCCAGGGGCTCTTGGCAATCTACAGTCAGTCATATTTGGCTGCTACATGTTGTATCACACAAAAACAGAGTGTGTTTAATGGATGTGCCAATTACAGTAGGTTAAATGGATGTGCAACTCACAGTAGGCTAACCCTTTCACCAAATAAATGGAGTCAATGGATCAGCAAACAAATCATACAGCTACTTTTTAATTAGAAAAATAAATACATTTTGATGCCTCTCCAGGGCCCTGGACGGATCCATAAAACATTATGTGAGAAAGTGGTGATGCCATTTCTGAAGAGCTATGGTTGCATTGATTGATGCAAGGGTTCTGGGACAATGAAGGGGGAGTGGTGTGGTGTCAATACCAATCTTATCCTATTATCAAACAAAGGCTCTGGGTGTCTGCCGGTTTCCTCCGACCACACCCTTCCCTTGACTGGTAACTACAAACACACACAACTTCTATGCAGTTATCAGAATGTGATGTAACAAACACAAAATGGATTCCCGTACTCATAAACAGAGCCTTCATAAATGTATACCCCCCCACCCCCAAAAAAAATGATTAACCCTATTCTCTCTGAGACCACCATAGTCCCCAACACTAAACCCAAAGCCTACATTTTATATTAGAATTACAGTAAAAATTAAATTACTGAAAATAATAAAAATAAAACATAATTTACAACAAAAATATAAAAATGTAATTAAACCTGTAAAAATGAAGAGGTTAATAAAATTACAATCCTTGACTAAATTAGTCAGAGAATGGAATAGAGGGCCCTTAGCCCCAAGAGGAGCACTCAAGAAAGAAGAGGGTGCTTCCAGAAGAGCCCGAATACAAGAACTCAATGTTTTCAACCAAGCTCTCATATTTACTGAAGTGCTCATATATCAGGATATCACTAGATCCAAGAAGCATAATAATTATTTTTTAAAGATTTAATTAGCTTTTAAGTTGAGTTGCTGTCATTTTATTTTATTGTATTGTATTTTACTATAATTGTATTGTAGGTAGATAATGATAGGACCCTTGGTGGTTTGTATGGGCCCACATAGGGAATATGGGACCATACTGAGCTTAATAGTCCAACAAAGAATCATACATGTAAATACACTACAGTGGACCTCTAATCTTCACTATAAGTTATAAAAAATCTCTTGGTGCGTTAGCTCTGTTCCCTCAGGTACATCACTTACTTTTTCTTAATAATACTACTTTTTAAGGGCTAATTTAATAGCTAAACTTGATAACGGACAATATCATTTTAGCAATGAATATTCTTTTATTGCCTGATCCTGTCATTTCTTGAGAGGCCAAATACTTGTAAACAAATAAACATCCCATTAGACCTAATGAATGCAGTGGCATTTGTAGATGCCACATTAATATTGTGGACATAGAAACTTCCTGTTTATTCAAAGTCTCTTCCCACGTCAAGATGATCAGAAGTCACCAAAATGATCTCACAGCAGCATAATTGCATATAAAACCTAAGACTATATCATTCCCCCCCCCCCGTACTAAAAATCCTTTGCATATTTTCAAGTTTAGTCCTTAAAAATAGAATATTTTAAATATATCTTCACCATGGTTAGCAAGAAACGAGCACCCTGCCATCATATTCCGATCATCCTAGAAAAGCAATATTTAAGCAGCCTACATTGAGAAGACGTCTCTAAGGTGCAACTTAAGTTGTCATTTTTCCCATTCAAATGATGGATTGCGATGGTCATCTCTAGCCGGCTGAGCCTAATAAATGCCCTGCTCCTGTGCACTATAGCACGGCCTTCTCATGGATGTATATATCAGCTATCTGATTATATTCCCAGCAAGTCACAGTATTATTACCCAGCGAAAGAACAAAAAACAAGCGCTGAGCAGATTTTTCAGCCTCATCGCTGCCAAGTTCTGCCAACCTGACACACTTTGAATAGTGTAGGTCCACATGGAGCAGCAGTAGCAATTAAATGTTCTAAAAATATTTAACATGCAGTTATTCTGATATATAATATTCATATGGTACAAAGATTACACACATAATACACACTCCACGGGATACAGAGATTTGTCAGACCATTATGAAATATTTATATGATAAAAATTCCTACAACAACATATCTTTTATGATCATTCAAATATTGTACCACTGAAGTCTACTGTTGTTATGAATAAAAATGATTTTCTTTATTTGACATATTTAACTTAGAAGGACAATTGCAGCATGCTAATTACCAAGTTACAATACATTAAACATTCACTTCAGCACAATTTAATTTTCTTAAAAAAGCCTTCTAGTTTCCTTTGTTGGAGCTGTAAGGGAGAAGTTGTATTGAGTATTGCACATCAGCCTTATTAATACCTTTTACCTGGTGTCAAATTCAAAGAAATTACATTTTAATACAAAATAAAAACAGATTGTGTGTATGATACAAGCTTCAAATCACATTAATGCTGTTCGATAAATAATAACTTTCATTGTGACTGGATATGCTCATAAAATAGGGGAGAAAATGCGTTCTGTATTAGCATATGTAAACATTAATGCCAGTAAAAGTATTGGCCATATTATGAAATATGATCTACAAATTGAAGATGTGATTGATACATTTAGAAGATGGTAGTGAAATCATCTGCACAGAAGTCAGATTCTGCATAATCTGAAGAAAAAAAAAATATATAAAGGCTGTGACCATCCATACATAATTTTATAATATATATATATATATATATATATATATATATATACTAGCTACTTGCCAGTCAAAAATGACGGGAATAGAATTTTAAGCCTGGCAATGCTGTTTGCCACCCAATGTGATCACCTTTGGTGCTCACAGAGTGTCTCTACCGCTGTGTACTTCCTCCCTTGAGTCTCATTTACCCCCTCTTCCCCCGTTATCCTCCTCCCTCATTCCCCCCCTTATACTCCTCCCTCATTCCCCTCCTCCTCCCCTCATCCTCCTCCTTACCCCCATATCCCATCTACAAGAAGCTGATCGCATGATAGTAAGGAGAGAGGGGAAAGGGGGTAGGGAGGTAATTGTAGAGGGGTTAAGGAAGGGTGAGGATAAGGGGGGGGAGGGAAGGAGGAGGATAAGGGGAGGGAAGAAGGAGGATAAGGGGGGGAAGGAGGAGGATAAGGGGGAGGAAGGAGGAGGATAAGGGGGAGGAAGGAGGAGGATAAGGGGGAGGAAGGAGGAGGATAAGGGGGAGGAAGGAGGAGGATAAGGGGAGGGAAGGAGGACGATAAGGGGAGGGAAGGAGGACGATAAGGGTAGGGAAGGAGGACGATAAGGGGAGGGAAGGAGGACGATAAGGGGAGGGAAGGAGGACGATAAGGGGGGGGAAGGAGGACGATAAGGGGGGGAAGGAGGACGATAAGGGGAGGGAAGGAGGACGATAAGGGGGGGAAGGAGGAGGATAAAGGGGGGGGGAAGGAGGAGGATAAGGGGGGGGAAGGAGGAGGATAAGGGGGGGGAAGGAGGAGGATAAGGGGGGGGGAAGGAGGAGGATAAGGGGGGGGGAAGGAGGAGGATAAGGGGGGGAAGGAGGAGGATAAGGGGGGGGAAGGAGGAGGATAAGGGGGGGGGAGGAGGAGGATAAGGGGGGGGGGAGGAGGAGGATAAGGGGGGGGAGGAGGAGGATAAGGGGGGGAAGGAGGAGGATAAGGGGGGGGTGAAGGAGGAGGATAAGGGGGGGGTGAAGGAGGAGGATAAGGGGGGGGAGAAGGAGGAGGATAAGGGGGGGGTGAAGGAGGAGGATAAGGGGGGGGGTGAAGGAGGAGGATAAGGGGGGGGGTGAAGGAGGAGGATAAGGGGGGCTGAAGGAGGAGGATAAGGGGGGGGAGGAGGAGGATGGGGGGGGGGGAGGATAAGGGGGGGGAGGATAAGGGGGGGGGAGGATAAGGGGGGGGGAGGATAAGGGGGGGGGGAGGATAAGGGGGGGGGGAGGATAAGGGGGGGGGGAGGAGACGAAACTGAAGAATTGCAGTCCACTGGCAACCCACTCCAGTGTCTATGTCAAAGTAACCATATGGATAAGCACAAGCAGAAACATACACATGTGGATTCAATTAGACACAAGATGTGCGCGGTGTGATGTGATCCATAGGGTCGCGGAGTGTCTGACAAGACTGAACAACAACAAAAGTTGTTTATAGATAACATCATGATAATACACATGATCATGGACATAACAATAGTTGTGCAGTCCATAGGCTCAGTGACACTAGGACACGACTGAACAACAACAAAGTTATTATGACGTAAGTTACATTGTAATTTAGGTTGAAAAAAAAAAAAAAAAAAGGCCTTAGTCCATCAAGTTCAACCTTTTTAGATCTCCTCTGATCTGCAATACGTGGAGTTATTGTTAATTGATCCAGAGGAAAGCAAACAAAAAAAAAAACAGTGAAACTTTGCCAATTGTCTCAACAGGGAAAAAAATATAAAATTCCTTCCTGACCCCAGATACCAACGATCGGATTTATCCCTGGATCAATCCTCTCTATTTATCCAGGATAGCCCTTAATGCCCTTTTTATTTAAAAATACATCAACTTCCTTTTTAAAGTTATCTATCAAATCCGCTGTCACCACCTCCTTTGGTAGAGAATTCCACAGATTAATCACCCTTACTGTGTAGAAACCTTTTCTTTCTGAAATCATATCAGGAGCAACATAATGCCTGGAGTTGCCAGTGGAGTGCAATGGGACGGTGTGTGCACATGACATGTCTATATATAGTGGCATTACTGTCTGTAAGTATACCTGATACTTTGAGACATTAGATATATACACACACACACATTCATATACTTATGGTTTTATATATAGGTGCATAATAATCGTACAAATACCACATAGCCAGGAGAAAGGACGTGGCAGGAAGGCAGAAAACTGAAATACATCAGTGCCCTGCATTATAGAGCAGTACATGTTACCATGTTGTATTATTGTGCAAGTGTATTATATGAATGCATGATGAGCTCACCTGGCAAAATACAGTGTAGTAATAATAATATATCATATTGTGAGGCAATACATATATGGTACAGTAATGAATTATATTATTGTATTAGATTAGTCTAAGTCAGTGTGTGTAGATGTGATGCTGCATTATAATATAATATACAATTGTTATGTGTGGTTCCAAGTCATTAGATCCAACAACAATGCATCCTCAAATATATATATATATATATATATATATATATATATATATATATATATATATATATATATATATATATATATATATATATATATATATATATATGACTATATACTAGCAACTTGCCCGTTAAAAATGACGGGGCAATAAAACTGTAAGGCAGGTAATGCCGTTTGCCACAGATAGTAAGTGTTTTGGTCGTCTGAGATCCTTCGGCGCTCATTGCGAGCCGCTCGGTTGGTGTATTTTTTGTTATGAGAGGCTTTTGCTGTCATTGTAAGGACTGTGCTGATCTCCTTTTTGCGCTTATTGCAAGTCTCTCCCCTGGTGTAGTTTGTGTGCTATGAGCACCGTTGGTACTCGTTGTAAGGCACGCTGTGAAGGCCTTTGCTGTTTATTGCGAATACTGTGGTGTTTTTTTTTTGTTTTGTTTATATGTAGTTTTTCATGATAATTAGTTAATGAAATCATAAATTAATATACTTTACCTAATTGTAATTAATATATGCAGCAAGCGATGTGCTGAAGAGCCGACAATCTGTTTTGATGTTCCTGCAGCATATAATGTAGGTTTGCACGGTTGTTGAGCTGAGGTGTAAGTGTCAGCAATGTGTGCAGTGTGTAGTGTAAATAGGCTGCGTGTCAGAGGGGAAGCCGTTAGTGTAGCTGTGTAGTTCCGCATTCTGTAAGTTAAGTGTTGTAAAATGGCGGCGATTGTGTATGTGGTACGCGGGAGTGGATGATTTAGCTTCCTTGCTAATAGTGTTTCTTGTACGGCTTTTTGCACAAGTCATATGTGCTTGGTGGTGATTTGCGGCTTTAGGGGTCATATAGCCTCGATTTTCGAGTGTTTAAACTCTGTAAATTGGACTTAAATTGAGGTGTAACCTGACTTCCAGACGTCCTGTGTGTCCCCCCTTGCTGTGGGTAAGGTTTTTATTTCATTGTATTGTTTTTTTAATGTTTCCACTGTGCGCGGTTCGGGCGTTAAGGTCGTATTTTTGCGAGTTCGTAAATTTTGTTCTCATATTTTTTTGTTTAAGTCCGATGGGTGTTTGTAACCGCTTGTGAGGCGCCGTAGTGCCTCCACCTCCGCAATGGCGGCCCCTCGCTCGGCGAGGGTCCGCATTTGCGGCCTGCAATGAGCTCAGATGTTGGACGCCTCCACCTTCCACAAATGCGGCCCGCCGTCCCGAACTGCGTCCCTTGCTTTACAAGGGACGCAGTTCTTGCAAGCTCGCTTTGCAAGCTTGCAAACTGTGACAGCATTTCTTAGTTTGACAACTATTATGTGTGACTAGCGACTTGCCCGTCAAAAAATTACGGCAATAAGATTGTAAGGCAGGTAATGTTGTTTGTGTGGGAAATTAATTTTGTTGGTGTTCCAAGATCCTTTGGCGCTCATTGCGAGCCTAGCGCTGAGCGCCTTCAGCACTCATTGCGAGGCTCTTGGTCGTTTGTGTGCAATGAGCAGCGTTTTTTTTTTTTTTTTTTTGGTATGGCAATGAATAATTAATAAAATAAGAAATTAGTATACTTTACCTATTGTGAAGTAATATATGCAGGAAGCATTGTGTTGAAGAGCTGGCAATCTGTTTTCATGTTGCTGCAGCATCAGTGCTGTGGAGCTGCTGTGTAAGTGTCATGAATGTGTGCAGTGTGTAGTGTAAATAGTGTGCGTGCGCGAGCCAAATCCGTTAGGGTAGCTGTGTACTTCCGCATTGTATAAGTTATTGTTCTAAAATGGCGCCTAATGTGTAGTATGCGACTGTGGCTGATTTTGCGTCCTTGATTTCGGATGTCGTCCGACTTTTTTGGAAAATCCGTAGTTGTTTGGTGGTGTTTTGTGTGTTTAGGGTCCTTTAGCGTCGTTTTCGTTTTGTGCGGCGGCCATTTCTTCTCTCGCTTAGGTGATTTTTGGGCGTCTAAACTGTGTAATTTGGACTTAAATTGAGATGCAACTTAACTTGCAGAGGTCCTCGGTGCCCCCCTTGCTGTGGGTAAGCTTTTTATGTGTTTGTTGTGTGTATTTATTGTGTTTGTAATGTTTTTCGGGTTGAGTCCTTGTTTTCGGATCTCGTACGTCTTTTTCGGAAAATCCGTAGGTGTTTGGTGGTGTTTTGCGTCTTTAGAGTCCTGTAGCCTCGTGTTCTTTTGGCGGCCATTTTTTCTCTCGCTTAGGGGATTTTCGGGAGTCTAAACTCTTTTATTTCTAGTGAAATTGAGGTGTAACTTCAGTTTTTGAGGTCCTGGCTGCGTCCCCTTGCTGTAGGTAAGCTTTTTATGTATTTGTTGTGTGTATTTATTGTGTTTTTCATATTTTCATGTGCGCGGGTTTCGGGCAGTAAGGTTGTATTTTTGCGAGGTTGCAACGCGTCTTGTATTTGTTTGTCGGAAGTCTGTAAATTTTGCGAGGTCCGCAGTTGCTGGCAAGGAGCGCCTTGGCGCTCCATGCCAGCAACTGAGGCCCTCGCTTTGTGACGCGGCACTCATAAACAGGTCGTATACAGCTATATATTACAATATGTCTATAATACAGCAGCACAAACTACAAATACTAATTGATGATTGTTTTTATAAATAAATATTTTGTAAATTTTGGCTTGAAAATACTTTTTTTTTTTTTAGGTGGTATAAATCTTTATTTAAATCAAGCGGTTTTAAATCCACTTGAACTGCACAAAAAAAAAAAAAAGCACTAGCTATTTTACTTCTTAAAAAAAAAAAAAGTGTATTTCTGAATTGAATCACTTTCAGAAAAAAAGCTGTAATATTCTTTCAGGTTACAAGCAGTACCTTATGTACAGTTGTACCGCTCCAGTACATTATGATTCAATGATTGAGGAACAGACAGGACATATTTACTTTACAGCTAGTGGACATTACATTGTGTCTCTGCATCCGTCTCAATGTGTAACCTCGCTTTACCTTTTACTTGCATACTGTGGTCACACTGCATAAGGCAATAGAAATGATTCATTTGCAGAATTAGTACCTGCTTGTGAAAGTGAACAATGACGATCAATACTGATGATGTTTGAACAGAGCTATTTATGATATAATGGTAACATCCACACGATGATCATCATCAATCAAGCTTTTGCTTTACAAGGCATAATTTGGGCACTTATGTGCATGCCCAGACCTAGACTCCCGTCTGCACTTTGTGCCAAGCAACATGTCGCGCTGGCAAGGCTAGCCTGGCATACACGTTCATATTTAAAAAGGGAATCTCACACAAAAACAACACTCAATACTATGACTTACCTTAGCCACTAAATCATTAGTCATTACTATGGGATTACTTGCAATGACTGTATTGGTTTCTTTTCTGTAAAAATACTTAAATTTGAAGGTGTGCGAAGAGGACACCCTTCTTGTGTATTATTTTCTTACTGTAATTACAAATCACTGATCAGGAAGGTCCTTCTTCCACTCCAAAGTCTAGACCAGTGACTCTCACTCTTTATGATTTGGAAATGTGTTTCCTCCCAATGATCATGGCATTGTGTTTCACTATAGTTTTGTTAAGTTTTGGAGCAAATTCAATATAGTACATTTCAGCTGCTCAATAATATATAACTAACCAACAGTTCGTATAGACCAGTGGCCGATAGTAGTGGCAAGTTAAAAATGAGGGTCTCCGCATCCCTCTTTGTCCCTAAAGACCAGTAGATCTTTCAAGATGTAGCGCTGAATTATATCCGTATCCAAAGGGACAGCATCCTGTTGAGTGGCCAAATAAATTATTACTAGCCTTAATATTCTGTGTATTCCCCATTGCAGAAGATGTACAGTTGAACACAATCCCAATAAGCCCATACAAATATGTGCAGCCAGTCAAGGACTATACAACGGCATTCAATTTAGAAGTTCCATATTGTTTTGACTTTTATAATTGGTCCTCGGTGTCAAGTAATTATATACTTTTACTGCAAAAATCTTATTATTTTTGTGAAAAACTATTTCTATACTAGTAACAGGAATAAAATTGTAAGGTTGGCAATGGTTTTGGTCCTCTGAGCACCTTTGGCGCTCATTGCGTGTCTCGCAATGAGCTCCTTCGTCAAAATTGCCCGTCAAAAATGACGGGAGTAAAATTGTAAGGCTGGCAATGCGATTTTCCCACACAATGCGGGGCTATGAGTCCTCCGAGCACTTTTCCCCCCTCCCCCATTTCCTCTCTCATGAGTGCCCATATGTCTCTTTCCAGCATCTCCCCCGTGTCTTTCTCCTCTGTGTGTGTGGTGAATGTCTGTATGGCGTGCATTTACTGCCGTTTGTTGGGCAAGTAAGTGTTAATGTGTTCAGTGTGGTGTATTTTCAAAGTCTGCATGCCGGCTTTGTTCATTTAAGTGTTACTGTCTTCAGCGTTGTTTGTTTTGTAAGTTTTGCGAGCCTGGCGTTGCGGAGCCTCGTTTTCATGCCGTTTCTGAAATTTGGCGTTTTTCGTCCGATATTTTTTTCCTCGCGTAGGCGATTTTCGAGTGTAATTCGCTTGCAACCTCACTCCCAGGCTTCCTGCGTCTCCCCCTGTGCTGTGTGTGAGTGCGTTTTCATTTTTTGTACATGTTTTGGTGGGTTTTTAGAATTACGCGCTTGAACAGTGCTGCGAGGATCGCCTAAGTACTGCGCCGCTGCTTTGCGAGGCTCGCATTGCAGCCTTCGGCGCTCATTGAAGCATAAGTGCTGCGAGGCTCGCAGGTGTGACGGTGCTGCTGGCTGCAATGAGCTCCTTCAGTGCTGATTGCAGCCCAAGTGTGACAGCGCCTCATGAGGCTCGCGGTACTGTGACCAACAAACGTCACCAACATCGCAAGATCCATAACTATATATGTGATGGGATTGTAAGTATGGTAAACTACAGGGAGTGTTATTTCAAGTCTCTTGAAACTCTTTGCCCGTATTTACTTATTATTATTCAGTAGTGATGCAATAATTTCAAAAGAAAAAGAAATATTCCACCTTAATCTTATTTTAATTTAATCTAATCAAATGTAATTCTTATAGTCATTATTTAACTATTGGCTATTATACGTAATTACTAACTTGCATACAATACTTTCACATTATGACTTTTCCATGTGTACAGTTTCAACACCAGCGACACCACGTGAACCATACGGTTCCAGTATACAAATAAACCTGAAACCGGACAAAAAACTGTATTTCCCAGTCTGACTCAGATAAAAACATGGATGATACGTAAACATATATTCCACTAATCCCTGTTTCCTGCATATGGCAAACAATTTTTACATTCATGAATCATCATAGGGAGTAGCCGTAAATGCTAGTGACATAAACTTGTTGACAGACATCTATACCAGAGAGTTAATGGCGAGGCTGCAGCTCCACCCTGCAATAAACTCAATCCATAGGCCGATTTACTTTTAATGTAAACATGGGACCACTTCACATCATACATATATTAAATCACCATAGTGTCAATTCATTTGTACACAGGGAATATCAGTTGATATTCTAATGCTATGTAAAAATAAAATGTAATTAGTAAAAAAAATCCATTAGTTTACTTAAATATGTTTATGTGCATCTATCTGAAAGATTGCTGCTACTGTGGAATTTAAATAATTTGTTTCTTGCCAAGTATTATTTCATGATGCTTAACATCTAAATTATATAAGGAAAAAGGAACCAAGTGGAAAATATTGTTATTAACAAAAAATAATAAAATAAAAATGTATTTAGTATTATACTGTAAACCACACCACAATAAAAATAAATACAAAATTGGAACATGCTCAGTATCGTCTGCAATAACCAAATAATTCAATTTGAAATAATTATGTTCCAGGTGAGTAGTATGGGATAAAAAGGTATACCAAATAGTCAGAAAGAGAGGTAAGAAGGAAAAAAAAAAAAAAACTATGACCCACTATGGGGTACCTCCTCACTGGAAGGCTTAAACATGTGTTACAGTCCCAAGTTCTGACTTGAATCCCTTTAATTTTTGACAAAGAAAAATAAATAACGATAATGATTAAAGAACTGTATATTATAGTATTTCTATAATCTCCATAGTGACACTGTGATCTCTACATTTACATAATACTCTATTGCGTAACCAATCATGAAAAGTTATTAGCAAATTAAATAAATAACATGTATTTTCAATAATAATAAGGACACACGGCTTCTAAAATTAAAAACAATTGTACCTGATAAGAAGGACTCTGATAAATGCAACGTCTTTATGGGTAGAATCAGTGGAAACCAATCTGAGGAAAAAACAAAGAAGAATGTTTTTATGAAGTTCACTTTAAAGATAAAATGGTATGTTCTTTTATGATATTTAGTATAAAATAATGTAAATTTCAAAAGTAAAAAAAAAACATATAAAAAGGCAAAAGTGCTTAAAATAGATTTCTTTGAGCAACTTCTGTTTATATAAAGGAAAACATTTTCTCAATTTTTTGTTCAAGGGAAAATGAAATAACATCACATATATGATAAGGGCATGATTAAACATTACAGAAAAATACATTACAGTACCTCCTTCTGACTAATATGAATTAGAGTGTCAGAGCCTCAGTTACTGTCTGAATAGCTGTACCCGATAAATATAATAAATACATTCACATCAATTATCATTATATCAGACATATATGTTAGTCTTTTCTTATAGAAGCCAGAGATGGAACTAGGATACTTTCCAACTACACCCCACCTTCAAACAAATATATATTTTGGTCCAACAATGTCAATATTTTCTTTGTTTTGGGGAATACAAAAAATGAACACTGTTAAAATACATCCATACTGATATTTGATTTATAATGTTTTAATATTAGTTGTTATAATTTCAAGCTCTTACCTTTATAGGTTTCTGCTTGTCACACCGTGTCATTTAGCCCCACCCCTTTTATATATTTAGGGGTGGGGCAGTTATAGCACCTTTATAATGTTTAAACATAATACATTAAGTATAGATATGCATGCACTTTCATTTAAACAGTGTTTATTTTTAGAGCACTGTGGGCCTTTAAGTATGACCTGTAGTATCACATATATAGTTGTCAGCAATGCGGGTTGTTGCTCGCGTAGCGAGGGCCGCAGTTGATAGCAAGGAGCGCCAAAGGCGCTCCTAGCGCTGGTGGTGAGCGCCATAGGCGCTCATCCCTATGACTTTAGGCCCGCAAATGCGGACCCTTGCAAAGAGAGAAGCCGCTTTTGCGGAGGCTCCCACGTCGGCTGCAATGAGCCGCAGGCGGGACTTACACCGCAAAATGTACGGACTTAGCATCCACTAATATGAGCCGCGGGACTTAGAAAAAAAAATATCACGAGCTTGAAAAATACGACCTTAGCGCCCAAACCGCGCGCACCTGAAAACATTAAAAACACAATAAATACACACAACACACATAAAAAGCTTACGCACAGCAAGGGGGGGGTGGGGCACCCAGGACCTCTGCAAGTGAAGTTACATCTCAATTTAAGTCCAAATTCAAGAGTTTCCACTCATGAAAATCCCCTAAGCGAGAAAATGGCCACAGAAAAAAACCAAAAACGAGACTACAGGACCGTAAACACGCAAAACCACACAAAGCACATACAGATTTTCCGAAAAAGCCGTACGAGGTCCAAGACACACTATTAACAAGGACGCCAAATCATCCACAGCCTCGTACCACATACACATTAGCCACCATTTTACAACACTAACTTACACAATGCGGAAATACACAGCTACCCAAACGGATTTTCCTCGCGCACGCAGCATATTTACACTGCACACATTACTGACACTTACACATCAGCTCCACAACAGTGAAAACTGACATTGTATGCTGCAGCAACATCAAAACAGATTGTCAGCTCTTCAACACAATGCTTCCTGCATATATTACTTCAAAATAGGTAAAGTATATTCATTTATTACATTTATTAATTATTTCATTAGCATACAAAAAAACACACAAAAAAATTATAACTCACAATACACATAAAATCCATTCACTGCGCCACTCACATGACCGCCAACGCTGCTCATAGCACACAAAGACTTGCAAGAAATGCTAAAAACACATCACCGCCGACCAAATAACACCAAAAGCGCCTATCACAAAAAAATACAACCAACAGCCTCGCAATGAGCGCTCAGCGCGAGGCTCCCAATGCGCGCCAAAGGATCTCTGAACACCAACAAAATTAATGGCTCAACCAAACAGCATTACCTGTCTTACGATCTTATTGCCGTCATTTTTTGATGGGCAAGTCGCTAGTATAATATAATATCTAGCATGGAGTACAATATCTTAAAAATCAGACACACTGCTCATGTCTATGCCATTGTAAGTAAATTGCAGTAATACAAAAAAAAAAAAGTATGCATTTATTTTAGTCATATGTATTCATCCTTGTGTACTCAGAAATGTAAAGGTAAGAAGAAACTATTTATTATGAGTGTCTCGCCATCTTTTACAGATTCGATAACCCAGAAATAAATTAAAAGCATAAGGATTTTCATGTGGCTTTTTTATTTATAGTTTTTAACCATTCATAATTTCTATTGTTAATCACATACGTAGGCAAGACTATGCACATAATAAAATAATCAAATTAAATATACATATCCTGTAAAAGACTGATTCCACAACAAGGAACCATTAAAATGATTGCCCCTACAATGCGTACTTCAAGCCCACATTATCCAGTAGCATAAAATTCCCCGTTTTTTTTTTTAAATACACATTTTAAATGGCTAAAATGTTTTCTCAAATAACAATTAATTTTACCAAACAGTTTTCTTTCTTTAAATAAAAATAATTTCATTTATATTTTGCCAAGAATTTCTAACTGAAGTCAATGCTTTAACCACAAGTTTCCCACAAAAAGAAAAAAAAACAGTAATGAATATTCCAAATCCCCGTCCTATAGTAACATCAATTATGTGTACTTTTGCCTTGGCAATAAGCATTTATCATGCATGAATACAGTCTGTACAAGTATTATGTGATAGTGAGTTGCTGGGGTTAGGACACATATCCACATCTTGTAGACGACAGATCGGTAAGAAAGTCTGGCTCAGGCAAAATGTGGTGTCCCTTATAGCAGGGGCGGACACGTTCGGACCTGGAGAGCCCTACACAGGCATATATTTGAGGATATCCTTTCTGTGCACAGATGAGTCAATCAGGATGACTGAGGAAGTAATTCACTCACTTGTAGGCAGCAGAGAAATCCTCAAATCCTGAACTGTGTGGGGATCTCCAGGACCTAACTTGCCCATCTCTGCCTTATAGGATCATTATCAGGTCATACAATAAGGTTCTGTTGGTTTATTGAGGAACTGATTAAAAAGAAAAAGCTGCTTTTCTCCACCCTCTCTCAGGTTTCCAGAGGATGGGGCAGGATCTGCTCAAAAGAATGTCCTAATTTGTTTGAGCAGTGGAAAGGAGACCATTAATACCAGAAATTACAGATTACTTCCCAACTCCTCTGAATGGAAAACTCACCCCATGAAATCAGAGCATATGCAGCCTTTTTTATTGTTCAGATCTATAAGGGGTAATCATTTATTACTGCTAAATGTAGCCCCATTGGGCAGACACTTCAGTCATTCTTGGGACAATAAGACAGTTTGACAGCTAAATATTGCAAACTTCAATGGAAGATTACCAGAAAAAAATGTCATTTTTGAAAATAATTTTCTGTTGAGAAAGTACTTGTCATAACAACCTATAGCTTCCAGTTATATTTCAAACTCCTTTGGGTCACTATAATGTTATTAGATGCCAACACAAATTCTACCAGGACTTCTTATTATATTAGCCCTTTATTAACATTTAAATTAGATATATGTAGAACAATCACTATAGATAGAAGCCAGAAGTAACATTTCAGTAGTCATGTTTTCTGTGATTTTTGAGTTTGTTGACCATGGAGAAAGAGGAAGAGAGGAAGAGAGAGAGAAAGAGAGCAAGAGAGAGAGAAAGAGAGCAAGAGAGCAAGAGAGAGAGAGAGAGAGAGAGAGAGAGGGAGGAAGAGAGCAAGAGAGAGAGAGAGAGAGAGAGAGAGAGAGAGAGGAAGAGAGCAAGAGAGAGAGGAAGAGAGCAAGAGAGAGAGGAAGAGAGCAAGAGAGAGAGGAAGAGAGCAAGAGAGAGAGGAAGAGAGCAAGAGAGAGAGCGAGAGCGAGAGGGAGAGAGAGAGAGAGAGAGAGAGAGAGAGGAAGAGAGCAAGAGAGAGAGCGAGAGAGAGAGAGAGAGAGAGAGAGAGAGAAAGAGGAAGAGAGCAAGAGAGAGAGAGAGCGAGAGAGAGAGAGAGAGAGAGAGAGAGAGAAAGAGGAAGAGAGCAAGAGAGAGAGAGAGAGAGAGAGAGAGAGAGAGAGAGAAAGAGGAAGAGGAAGAGAGCAAGAGAGAGAGAGAGAAAGAGGAAGAGAGCAAGAGAGAGAGAAAGAGGAAGAGAGAGAGCGAGAAAGAGGAAGAGAGCAAGAGAGAGAGAAATAGGAAGAGAGCAAGAGAAAGAGAAAGAGGAAGAGAGGAAGAGAGAGAGAGAAAGAGGAAGAGAGGTAGAGAGGAAGAGAGGTAGAGAGGTAGAGAGGAAGAGAGGTAGAGAGGTAGAGAGGAAGAGAGGTAGAGAGGAAGAGAGAGGAAGAGAGAGAGGAAGAGAGAGAGAGCGAGCGAGCGAGCGAGCAAGAGGTAGAGAAATAGAGATAGACAGGAGAGAGAGAGAGACACAAACACACAGAGAGTGAGTGAGTGTGAGTATATATATATATATATATATATATATATATATATATATATATATATATATATATATATATATATATACACACACACTTTTGACTGTTAAGAATGAGAAGGTCAAAATAAAAAAGGGCAATTCATTTTTGACTAAAGAATGCTAAAAAAAAATAAAAAAAAAAATTTACAAAATAAAAATGTAAATGGCGTCGCTCAATCGTGTCCGACTCTCTGTGACCTTATGAACACACCATGCTGATCCCTTTTGTTTTTATGGCAGAAATACTGGAGTAGGTTGCCAGTTCCTTCTCCAGTGGGCCACAGCATGCAGCTCCTGGTATTCCCAGGTGGTCTCCGATCCAAGTACTTGCCAGTGTGACCTCTTGGTCCCCTGGCTGGATTCAAACCCAGGATGCCATGGCGAAAGCACCTGCATCCTAACCACTGGGCTACTAGGGAACCAAAATACTCTGCCTTAAAGAACCACTCTTCTCAAAATTGTTTCTTTATATGTTTTTGAATGCTTGATAACACAAAGTTGACATGCTTTATTGCAGGGTTCCATTTTTATGATCTGATCCGGTTTGTGACAATCTCAGGAGAGTGTGTCCTTCTATACTAATGAGCTACCCCTTAGTCCTGCTCAAAGCACTGGCAGCTGTAGCTGGCAAATTCCAATTACATAGTAACTTAATCTCCATTCAGTCTCATTTAGCTCCCCCGATGTTAATGATGAGTTACGTTGTCTGATTGCGGCCGGTTTCCAGTGGGTCGCGAGGTAATGTGTCAATAACAGTTTAAATACTCTTGGGGTGTAACAGGGAAGGCTGGGGAATGCACAAGGGTGGGCTGGGGATGTGAAGGGAAAAAATACATATCTATATGTGTAATATAACATATATTACATATATACAAAAAAAAATGATTTACATAGATCTAAAGTGAATTTCCATTTTTTAACTTGCCATTTAAAAAAAAAAAAAAGTCAGTGTAATTCTTCACATTTTTTCTTAGAAAACAAAATGTGTACCCCATCAGACCTTTACATTTCACCAGTACCAGAAAGTGATGGGTTAAACAAAGCCATCTTTATTTTTGTCTCAACAAACCAATCTTACAACCCACAATATTCCCGTAATACATTGACCTTGGAACTAGTTTCACTGCTTCTCTCAAAAGTTGAATTATTTTCCTTGCTCTGATTAATGATTAATTAATGTCTTCAGCTCTTACTAGCTAATGTGAGCTCTAAGGCTTTGGGAGAGATAAAACCTCTTTCACTAATTAGCCTTGAAACCCAATTAAAAGATCCATTGTACAGGCGACTTGGAGCCATTTCAGAATTTGTTTACTGCATGGGGCGTTCGGAGGTTTCACTTGTAAGTAATCATGTTGGGTTTTTGCTGCTATATTTTACCACTTAGGACTGTAACATAGGATTGTTTAATATGAAGTAGAGGTCACACAGATTGTTTCAGAGGAGTCGGACATCTCTCAAACTTTAACCTGAGAATCTTAAGCCGCTGCCTTCGAACAAATCCATTTCATCGTCTCTGCGCCAAGAGCATTTGGCTCCGTGCCTGTACAATTAGTCACTTGCAATTACAAGAGCTCTCTTCTGATGCAAAATCTTCATTTAATTTACATTAAATGCGACTTCTCATCAACATATAAATATCCCTTATTTTCATCTCCATTTTATTTTGGAATCTTTTACATGAGAGGACCTAGTCTGACCCTGGATACAAGATTTAATACTTTTTAATCCATCTGAAGTGGGGGAAAAAGGAGATTTAACTCAATGGCTCCTAAAGTTTAAGCTATTTGATTATTCAATGAACCCACACATGTATACGTGTGTGTACATATATATATATATTCTAATTGATTGTTTTTGTTGGTGGGAAACTACTGATTTCCCTGGGCACAACGAGCAAGGGGCCCATGTCTTTGTTAACCTCATATCCCTTAGGGAGACGCGGAGGGAGGTGCATGCACAAAAACAAACAAAGACTAAAAGATTAACACTTCAGAATATATACAACAATAATACAAAAAGTGCAGGTCTAAGCATAAATAATCACATGTTTCCCTTTAAAGAACCACACTGCAATGTGTATCACATATATATATATATGAACTAGCGACTTGCCCATCAAAAAATGACGGCAATAAGATTGTAAGGCAGGTAATGCTGTTTGGTTGAGACATTAACTTTGTTGGTGTTCCGAGATCCTTTGGCGCTCATTGCGAGCCTCATTGCGAGGCTGTTGGTTGTTGTATTTTGTTTCTGATAGGCGCTTTTGGGGTTATTGTTTGGTCGGCGGTGATGTGTTTTTTGGGTTTCTTGCAAGTCTTTGTGTGATATGAGCAGCGTTGGCAGTCTTCGTGAGTGGTGCAGTGATAGGCTTTTATGTGTGTTGTGAGAGTTTTTTTTATTATGCGTTTATGTTTTTTGAAATAAATTAATAAAATGAATATGCCTATTTTGAAGTAATATATGCAGGAAGCATTGTGTTGAAGAGCTGACAATCTGTTTTGATGTTGCTGCAGCATACAATGTCGGTTTGCACTGTTGTGGAGCTGATGTGTAAGTATCAGCAATGTGTAGTGTAAATAGGCTGTCTGCGCGAGGAAAATCCGTTAGGGTAGCTGTGTACTTCCGCATTGTGTAAGTTAGTGTTGTAAAATGGCGGCTAATGTGTATGTGGTACGCGGCTGTGGATGATTTAGCGTCCTTGTTAATAGTGTATCTTGGACCTCGTACGACTTTTTCGTAAAAATCCGTATGTGTTTCGTGGTGTTTTGAGTATTATGGGTCCTGTAGCCTAGTTTTCTTCTGCAGCCATTTTTTCTCTCGCTTAGGGGATTTTCGTGTGTGTAAACTCTTCAATTTGGACTTAAATTGAGATGTAACTTCACTTGCGGAGGTCCTGGGTGCCCCCCTCCTTGCTGTGGGTAAGATTTTTATGTGTGTTGTGTGTATTTATTGCGTTTTTAATGTTTTCATGTGTGCGTGGTTCGGGCGCTAAGGTTGTATTTTTGCGAGCTTGTAATCCCGCGGCTTGTATTTGTGGATGCTAAGTCCGTAAATTTTGCGGTGTAAGTCCCGCCTGCGGCTCAGTGCAGCCGACGTGGGAGCCTCCACCTCCGCAAATGCTGCCCCTCGCTTCGCAAGGGTCCGCATTAGCGTGCCTAAAGTCGTAGAGGGTCGTAGGGATGAGCGCCTATGGTGCTCATCAGCAGGACAAGGAGAGCCTTTGGCGACTTTTGTCAACCAGCACTTTCTGACAACTATATATGTGATAAATGTAATTTCGGTTTACATGTTTGACTGGCATGCCCCCAGACACACCCACAGCTACAGCTCTGCGCAGTGAGAATCAGTTCACAAATTCATCAGTGCAGAGAAAGGAATGCTGGAATCACCTAAACAGGACACTTGCATTCCTGAGTTCAGGGAAAAACTACTATAAATATTTGTCTTCATGGTGCCTTCACCACTTGGCTCGGAATATGTTATTAATCACGGAAGAGAGCCAGTAGGCTAAACACAGTGTGTTTATAAACCGTCCTAAAACTTTAGACTTTTTCAGTGTTATTAATGAAATTAAAAACAATAGATCATTTTAACATACAATATTGTGCTCTCACACACTATGAGGAGCATTTCCAGTGAGGTAAATGGTCCTTTAACAAATGAAAAAAAAGCTACTAAACTGATTTGGATACCTGGACTTTTACTTGTTACAAATTTGTATTTAAGTAGTGATATATATTAGTGTTACCTATCTACCTGGCAAACTTTGTAGCATAAGGGGGAAATTGTCTTACGTCCTTCCTTTTTAATATACAATAAAATCATTTTTGATAACTTTTTGTGCAAAGTTAGTAGATTTTTTACCAGGCGATAAACAACAAATTCAATTAAAAGTATTAACTATAAAGAACCAGGGAAATAACAGATTTATTTGCTGTAGAGCACACAATTTATGCACTATACTGTACATAAAGCCTATAGTTTGGAGACTAGCAGGAAGTACAGGAAAATAGCATTTCTTGTCAGGAGAGTTTGCCACAAGATACTTTAAGTTCTAGTTTGCCTGTACGGAAGTAACTTAAAGAAGCTGGAAGACGACTGTAATTCACATTGATTACGGAAGAGTGTAGTTTAGTACAGGCCGTGCTTACTTTAGTGAAGTCAGTGGCCGGCCATGAGACAATCACACCAGGTCAGGCCTTAGCAATGCCGTGTCCTGCAGAAACACATCAGCACTTCCTTTGTAAGAATGTGAAATGTCACACAGAAAAACAGCTTACAGTACGAAAACATGAGGGGTTAAAGCAGGAACAGTTGTGCCTTTTATTACCGTAGCTCAGTAACAGATGACCGGAAGACTGCTGTGACCTGCAGTACTGTAGGGTTGCCTTGGTGTTTGCTGGACTAGTATGTGTGTGTTATAATATTATATATATATATATATATATATATATATATATATATATATATTATTATATTATATTATATTAGTGTGTGTGTGTGTGTCATTCACGGGGGTTAAGTTCCTGGGGGCTACAAAAATGTGGAAAATCTGCAAATAACTCTAACCATGGTTAAACAGCAACTTTATAGAGAAATAATGTCATTAAAATCGGAACATGGACTCTTCTCAAATATAAAAGCAATCAGAGATACAAAACATGGCTTAAAACCAAAAAACAGTCACAGAGTATGGTAAAAAAAAAGGGCACCTATTACATTTACCTTTATATTGTAGAAGAGTCCATGGTATGATTTCAAAATCATTTAGTTTTTTGTGTGCCGTTTATATATTCCCAAACACCATTTTTATGAATAAGTTGAATAAAAATAATATCTCGCTTGGTAACGAAAAAAAAAAAAAAAAAAAGAAAATGTGAGTGAAAAACAGGGGAAGAACATAACAAAAAATGGTGAATGTAAAAACTGTGAATGAATACATTAATTAAATTACATTTGTATACATACATACATACATACATGCACACACATTAAAAACATGCAAATAATAAAAAAATAAAGAATTCCGTTATTTGATGGCAACCTAGAGATACTAAGCAAGCAACAGAAATAATCCAATAATAATAATATCTATCTAATAATGTCTCAAACTATAATATCTTATCAACCAATCACTACAGGGGCTAACTTAAATTACAAATATCTGTAGTCATCCTCGGAAATAACCTCAAAACTTTAGGCTCCAACAACTTTGTTAGTCAAACTAGAATTCTGAGTCTGCAGATATTCCATCCATTTTCTTGAGAACGTCCTCCTTGTTTTGCTAGCAATCTCTCACATGTATTCAACTGATCAAGGATCATATTTGCCATACAAAAATGCAGAAAAAAAAAAGAAATAAAACTAATATATGGTTTCTATTTTTATAATAAATGCGCTGGCTCACTGAGAAATTCCCATTTCGGAAGCTATAAATCAGTATAAAATATTCCACAAAAAACATACATTCACATAATTTAAATTTAGGAATCCTAAAATAGGGTTCTTTATAAAGGCAATCGATTCAGAGATTCATTATAGCATGCTCTTGACTGGTACTTCATTTGATAATATAACAAATGTTTTTAGAAATGTAAACATTAAGATAACCTGCAATACCATCTAAAACATTTTTTTTTTAAATTACAGCAGATATTTGCTATTGAGCCAAACTGAATTAGACACAAGAGTTGAATGGGAGGGTCTAGACAAAATATACCTTTTCAGTTTTGCTGAAATACTGCCACTATAAAAAGCCACTTTACAGTATGAGAACAAGAGGAGCAAGTCATATTAGGATCTCCTGACCACTCAGGCTCCAGGCAAACTTGCAGTTCAGAACTTTGTATGGAACAACAAAGGTTCAGTCGTGTCCAACTCTGTGACCTCATGTAACACACCATGCTGATCCACTTGGTATTCATAGCAGAGATACTGGAGTGGGTTGCCAGTTCCTTCTCCAGTGGGTCACAGCATACAGCTCCTATTTGGTCTCCCATCCAAGTACTGACCAGGCCCAACCCTGCTTGGCAGGGTGGTGTGACCTCTTGGTTTCCTGACTGGAAATCGATCCCAGGTTGCAGAGGTGAAAGCACGTAATCCTAACCACTGGACCACTAAAGGAACCCGCTTGTGTCTTACATAGCTATTAATGATATTAACTTGTTACTTACATCATAAACATGTTAAGTTTTTCCCACAAACCATAGTGACACATTTGTGCCATGACCGACGTCCGCTTATGGTAAAATGTCCACATACTGTACATACGGGACCTGCAACTTATTTATATAGGACCCTACATACATCTCCATGTGTTTCCTATTGGGAGCCTTCTGATCTGCATGTGTCTTGTAATAGTCAAGGTCAACTTTGATGATAAAAGACTATCATCTGTCTTGACATTCACAACAGCACCATTTGTCTAAAAAACTGAGAAAATAAGAAGGCACAATAATAACTACACATAATGTATCCATCCCAAAAATGAGATTACACATTAAATATTCCAGTTGGTGCTACCAATAAAACAAGTAGGAACTCAATTGGAGGCGATGGGGCAAGAAGGACCTAATACAACATTTGGACAGGGTCACTGAAAAGTTCATGCCTTTAGAGTGTATGCACAATCAGCCTTATGGTAACCATAAGCCTCTCCATAACGAGCCTAATTCATTATGAAAGTCTGAGTGATTCCAGAGTTTGTGTGTAAACGGACTTCCTGTCAAACCTGGAAACAATTACTACTAATGGAATAATCCCTCACCTGTCACTTGTGAATAATATTGGCATATGCAATGGATGTTGGCGCGTTACAAATAAGGGGTAATAATAATAATCTGAAATTCCCATTCATAACATGAAAACATGGTGTGTTGTGTTATCACAGTCCCTTTATAGAATATATATATATATATATATATATATATATATATATATATATATATATATATATATATAAAATTGCAGATTGTTTATATTTGCAGATATTTTAAGTGTAGAAGGCAACATTTTGTCTTTGTTTCATCACTTCCTCATAGCCTTTTTTTTTATTGAGGGAGGAGTGGGGGGATAATAGTTGGGGACAAGGAGGATTTGTTAGATAACTGGATCTCATTGTATTTAACACATCTCCACTGTGCACAGTTTGCTTGAAGCTAAAGAAAGACACACAGAGAGGAGTGTATGTAGAGTTTGAGTTGGAGAAACACAAAGAAAGGTATTTTGTCTGAAGCTGGAACAAATGACAGACAAAGCGTGCACAGCTGGTCCAAGTTTGGAAAAGATACAAGTTTGCATGCAGGTAGCAGAAGCTGGAAAAAAAAAATACATACAGAGAGTCAGCAGCTTGGAGCTGTTGTTCGTTTTGAGGCAGAGTGGAAACCTGAATTTCTAAAGGCTATTGACCAGTGATTGTGAACATACTATTGTAGTTTGTTTTCTTTTTGCTCCACCCCAGTTTACGTGAATGGGAGCAAATAGTGAGGGACCTATCAGTAAAGGTAGTGCTTCATGGAAGCTAGGCCTGTTACTTTCTTTGATTTATTATTATTATTGTATAACTGGCTAATATTATAGTAAATTTTGAAAAAAGATTAAGGCCTCCTGTATTGTGTTACTCCATCAAAGTGTAGAGAACACAAGCAGAAACCAGTGGAGAGTAGGAATTTGTCACAAAACGGCAGCAGTTTCAGCAAAGTGGTAAATATATAAAGGAAAAAAAAAAAACGTCCCCGAAACAGAGCCTTTTTATGTGTGCGATACACGTCCAATACACAAGATTTAAAAAAAGTTGGACACTACTTTTTGGATGTCTTTTAGCTGTGTATGTACAAAATATATATATATATATATATATATATATATATATATATATATATATATATATATATATATATATATATATATATATATAGCACAGCAGTCAATTTTTTGAGCTGCTTAATCTACTTATAAGTTTTTGCTAGAGCAACATGATAGGTGTAATTATTGCTAATGTCCATGGGTTCAGCAGGGCATTCATTTACATGATTAGACAAGATCTATGCCATTATGGAAGCAATAGAGTTTCTAGGCTTATAGTGTATGCTGCACACTAATGACCTCCTTCATCAAACCAACACTAAATTTAGTAACCAACAAACAAGGGAAAGAGTGTGAATGCATAATAACCTAGATATATACAGCCTTATTAAATTGCGATTCGGCCAATTGAATAGGGCTCTATATAAGCACAGAGCATTTTTTTTACAGAAGTTTTTAGTTAGTGAAGACCTTGCTTTTGGATAGAAGATCACTAACTAAAAACTTCTTCAAAACAAATATGCTCTGTGCTTATATAGAGCCCTATGCAATTGGCCAAATGCAGCTAATCTGTGTCCTCCTTAGTATAGATATTTCAATTTGAGAGATATTCTGTTGCCTAGCTATTGACATCCATTGTGATCAGGGTATTCAATGTTATGTTAGACCCAAACATTTTGTCATGTACTTAACAAGTCATGGTTTTATACATTAAAAACATTTCCCCCACCATAAAAAATAAAATAGTTTAACAAACATAAAAAAACAATGTTTTCTTAGGCAATTTACAAAAGAAGCAGAGGGAACAAAGTACCATCTGTTGCAGTTCAAAGATCCACAAGGCTCACTGCCCCTCTGTAAACTATAATATAATCAGGTGTGAGAAGAAAACAGTCATAAACTGTCTATATTTAATATATTTTTCTACACTACAAAAATCAACTGGTTCTCATGCACAAACTACTTTTTACATTTACAATGTTCTCTTTTTAATGGATTACAGACATTTTTGAACTTGTGTGGCACATCTGCATATTGCAGATCAGAGGGAGAGTGTATGTAAAACACTAGGCATGATCACTAAAGCATGTATCTGCTCTTCACAAACCGGGACCTAAAGCATTACAAACTGCCTGTTCTCATGATAACTAATTTAAAAAATGTTATCTACTAGAAGAGCTGCAAAAAAAATGTATGAATGCAGTATTAAATGTCTATTATTGTATTATCTTTGTAATCTAATGCTTGCACTCTATCTAAATAGAAGCTGGGAGGGTGCAATAGGCATATTGAACCAAAAACTTTATTAAACCACTTTCACTGTGCATTCAAATAAATTACTATATTTTCAACAGGCTACAAATCCTCCAGATCTCTCCACCTCCTGAATGAAGTATTGTGTCTAGAGTGGGGCCAAGCGCAAGTCATTTTTTAAATGTGCAATAAGTATAATAAAGTTTTCCCGTATCAAGCCTTACCTGACTATTCTTTATAAGACCACTAAAGTGGTCCTTTAATGTTAAAAAATAGCATAAAGAAATCTGGTGCAATGACCAGTAACAGACTGTAATTTATAGTAGCCATTCTCCAATATGTGGTTCTGAGTGTGAGTGAAACTTGTCTCGTGAGATATATCTAAGCATTTCTGAACCTGGTGGAAAACTGTGTATTTTTCATTAATATTCGCATCTCCTTTACTTTACTTTGCTGATTAATTGTTAATTGATCCAAAGGAAGGCAAACAGAAAAAAAAAAAAAAAAAAAAAAAGGGAAACAACCTATCGTCTCAAAAGGGGGGAAAAAAATCCTTCCTGCCGCAGATAATGGCGATTGTATGCCTCTCTGGATCAATACTCGCTCTCTAGTTGTCCAGGATAACCCTGAGTTCCCTTTTTAATTAGAAATAAATCTAGTCCCCTTTTAAAGTTATCTATCGAATCCGCTGTCACCACCTCCTTTGGTAGAGAATTCCACAGATTAACCACCCTTACTGTGAAGAACCCTTTTCTTTCTTCAAGGTGAAATATTTTTACTTCTAACCTCAAGGGATGTCCTCTTGTCAGTTGAAAAACTATTTTTTTATCACAAGAGTGGAAGTGTGAGCAGCTCTCACATGAGACTTGGTGATTGTGATAAGGAAACTTGCCACTTTACTTTATTGGAGCTCAAGTTTATGCTATTATTTCCTTCTTCCAACTTGGTATCTGTTGAATTGTGAATCTGTTCCATGACCAGTGGTTCCTAACAAGCTCCATATTACTGGTATAATCAGCCGCACTCCTCCAAAGCAAACCTGGAGATTTTTTCCTGTAACGGACTCAGAAGGACCATTAGTGGTCGTGGGAGTTCTAATGTCTAATTTTATTCTCCTGTATCCTCACTCCCTAAGATAACACAACTCCTTGTATAGCTATAAAACAAAGATGTCAAGTTGTCTGTAAACCAATTAGCAAACCGTGCAGCGAGTTGTATGAAACCTGTACTGTGTCAAAGCGACTTTCTGGTGATTAGAACATGACTATTCAGCAAAGAGCAATTCCTACAATGTGAATACATCTAAAGGACCCCTGCAGAAAACAAAATATGCTCTGTTTTGGAAAGCATAAAATATCAGACTCCCAGAAACAGCATTTACAAAGCACCATATTGAAATAAAATGATCTTTACATGTCTCATACACGTCTAGGGGCTGCTAGCATTCTCTGGTTGCCAAGATAGCAATGATGTGCATGAGGTGGGTGGTACAAAACCAATAATCTATATATTCTCTTGCTGTCCTGGGTACAGCAGCGCATCCCAATGGCAGGTTACATGACAGTAACTACATTTTAAATGTAATAAGTGTTGACAAGCAAATTGGCCAAGTGCAGACTCAGCTCTGAGAGGATGTGTGTGGCACAGATCGGTGACATCTCACTGTCATTATAAGGGACCAGCACAATCATGAAGTCTCGCCGGTTGGGTACTCATTTATTAATTGAGTTGGTTATCCGAATATTCAAGCTGGTATAGCCAGGACTGTATACTGACCGGTAGTAGAGTACATTATCAGCATCTTGTTAATCCTTATGGAAGAACCACAGCACTACGTCTTGTATCAACCAAGATGGGGAATACTTCACCGAGACATTACAGGCACTTTTATAGGACTGAAAGAATACCTAATGGTTACTGTGTAAATATTGCCTAAACATTGCACAAGGTTTGGCCATGCAAAAACTTCCTTCCCCTCTTACGGGTAACCAGTCAGAGTGGCACCCATGGGAACAGGGCATACCGGGGAACACAGGATTAAGGATTACCTGCCTGAAGCTACAATCCTATCACAAGGTCACGTGTAATAACATCCCAGCAGCCCCCTGACACATGTGCCAATATGTGGAAAGCACTACCAAGTTAAAATGCCCCCTTGTGCAAATCAAAATCACCCATATAAAAAAAACGTGTGTGTCTTACACCAAATTAGATTTAGTTTTTTATGCTTTTTAGAAAAAAAGTTTCACTCCCATGGAAAGTTTTAAGGAAATTATGACTTTATTAGTAAATGTCAAGTAGGTATTGCAATGATACCAGAGATAATATTGTGGTATATTCACAACTGATGCAAATTCTGTTAATTTAGTGGCGAAGAAAAACATTATCACACATTAATAGTTATCAGTTTTGCGATGTTGGTGACGTTTGCGATGTTGGTATTTTCTGGATCAAGCCGCACATCACGCAGGCGGAATGCGCAGGCGCGTCTTGATCCAGAAAATAGTTCCAGCCGGACGACGGGAGCCGCAGAGGAGGTGAGCGCGGCGCTGCTGGCAGAGTCACGTCCAGGTACGTGCTTTGCGCTGCTGGCAGGATTGCATCCAGGTACGCTAGCACAGATTCTGACAGGAACAAGGTTGCCCCAGGTACTGTCACGGTGCCTCAACGAGACACAGGGGAGGGAGAGGGGGAAATGAGACAGGAGGATGGAAAGGGAGAGTGGGAAAGGAGACACAGGGGGGGAAAGGGAGAGCGAAATGAGGCACAGGAGAGTGGGATTTTATTCCTGTCATTTTTGACAAGCAATTTACTAAATATATATATATATATATATATATATATATATATATATATATATATATATATATATATATATATATATATATATATATATTCTATGCCATGCTCAGATAAAAGGTTTAGCTGGTCTGTACATTTTAGATACATTTGTCCACACCCATTATAAATATTTCTTTAGTCCCATATTTACAATATATTCTTTATAAAGTAGAAACAAATATATAATTTCCTGATATTTTCAATTATGGTGCAGTGTGGGCCAAAATGTTCTTTCTACTGGTTATTTTCTGCACTTGTGTAAGTTTAGTTGTTCTATACAGAATATTGTGAAGAAAGTGAACAGTGTTCTTTTAATATCGTTTTAACTATTTAGCTTTTACCGAGCTGCATTAGTCTTGTTTACTTAGCTTAGCCTGGCTCCTGCATAAACCAATTACTAGGCCGAAAGCCTCATCACATAAAAGGCTGCAGGTTACCATAGTACTGAAGGCAGAGTGGGACAAAAGTACATAAACCAAGGGGGCCACATAGAAATGTTAGGTACCACAGAAAGGAGTATGTTCATGAATATATGTTCTACCATTAAAAAGAGCAAACTATAAGAGGTTCTGTAGATGTATCCATAGTTAAAAGGAAAGGTAAAAACATGATCACTTGGAGCATCCTGGTAATTAGAGCATGCAATCATAATGTTAACAAAACGCCATACTGGGAAATGGAAGAGCCAGGGAAGCTGCAGGGCCGGGGTTACTCTATTAATGCAGAGGTCAGTTCTACTGTGTGTGCAGACATAAGGGAGAGGGAAGTGTACATATGGTACAGGGCAGCTGAAACAAAGTGTATGGGAGAGAAACAGTCAAGTCAATGGGAAAGGACTGATAAAGCTATAGACAAAGGCAGGCTGCCAGGGGAGAGCACACAATAGGGGCTCCTGACAAGGAGCTGAATACAAGGAGGCAAATGGAGGGCCACTTGGTCCTTCATCCAGTTAGATTATGCATTGCTAAGCAAACGAGGTTAAACAAAATGTTTAGGAAACAGGAAAAACTTCTAATTTACGTAATAACTTTATCAAGTCTTCCAACATGCAGCCTTCTGAGAATCTGATCATTCGATAAAAAGGATTCAATTAGTTCTATATGTTAATGTATTATTGGAAGGATGATTTGACTTCAAGGAAATGTACTTATTTGGTACATTTCTGATTCAGAAGGGTTTACAGGACATCAGAGTATTTGTCATGAGTGTGTGTGTATTTGACATTTACACTTAAGTCTCAAAAACAGCTCTGGTAACTTGATGCATTTGGTCAGAAAATTCTTACTTAAAATCATAAAATATGGGTGCCAAGGAAGAGCAGCTTGCCTAGTGGGTATAACTATGTATAATGATCCAGACTTTAACAATTAATCCTCTCTGAGACCATTATTAATCAACCAACCAAATGTGCATGCTATTCTTTAAAACTCACCCTCCATTCCATGCAAGAGTTATTTAAAAAGAGCCTAAATAAGGAGAGGGAGATATCCAACATTTCCACTCCATTTTATTAACAGCAGCCAACTACAATTATATTATTGATATATTATTATTGTGTTTTTTTCCTTTTTTGCAATAACTAGGATTTTTGCTGAGTCACAAGTTGGAAAATCCAGATGTAAAACAGCCAAAAAAAAAAGTGTTTGGGAGATAAATGTTGTTCTAAATCTAGTACACTCCTACTTATACCTAGAGGCAAAAGTATGAATTTGCAGCATGTAGGCTGTCATTTCTTCACGCTTCTAAATTCTTTCAGTGTTGGTAAAAAGTTAGAGCCTCCACACTACTACCGGCAATTTACTCAGCATTTCTATATAGATGTTGATTGGCTGATAACAAATGTTAATAATTTGTTGAAGATTGGGAGGGTGGTGTTGTGGACTGCAAGAAAGGGCACAATGTAATGTTACTAGACTTCACATCATTTATCTGCCACAAAAATAAAACTAGAAGAGTGTTGTAGTGACTGTATTAAAATCATGAAATGGCCAGTATACATTAGGAGGAGCGACAAACTAACATCCGCAGCTGTATAAACCATAGGCATATATGCATTTTCAGAGAAAAACTTAATTTAAGCCAATTCTGCAAATACATGGAACGTGCCGTGACTCATATACCTTTGTTTCAAGGCATCAGGATGCAGGTATAGAGCAGGACTCTGTGAAAGGCAGTCATAAGTATACTGGCATAAACGGAGAAGTGGAAGACGTCAAATGCTAAATCCTTCTCTGAATCAACAGTAGTAAGATTAGAGCACACAAATATGGATTTCCGTTCGGTACAAGTAGTGCCTGTTAAATATATTTTTCAAATATGCTTTTATGTTACAATCTTTTCCGTTGTGGTTTAGTCATTCAGTCGTGTGCGACTCTCAGTGATCCTATGGACCACATCCCACCAGGCACATTGATCATTATGTCTCTGGTTGTGCTTCTCCAGGTTTTCTTGGCAAAGACACCGGAGTGGGTTGCCAGTTCCTTCTCCAGGGAACCTCAGTTTGTCTGACCTCCCTGCTATTACCTGCCCATCTTGGGTGACCCTACATGGTATAGGTCACAGCTTCATTGAAGTACACAAGCCCCCTCACCCTGATAAGGTAGCGATGCAGAAGGGGGTTAGAATCTTACACAGCTGCTAATGTTCCATGTCTTCCAGTTCTCCAAAACTGAATCTGTTTCTGACATATGTAACCAACAAGCCTGGCCCTTTACATGCTATACAAAACACAAAACCCTGGGTTCATTAATCAGAGGGGCCCAAAAGATTTTGGTAGGATAAGGATCTAAGCTGCTCACAGTAATACATTACAGAGGAGATATAGAGCGATCAGACAGCAAACTGCCATGTGACTTCGCTATTTTTATAGCAAAATTGGGATTGCATATTTGAATTCAGTGTAAAAACACTTTCATTTTTCAATGTGACAAAAATTGTGATACCAATGTATTTTTATGGACTTCAAAGGATCCAGTTTTTAATAAATAAAAAAAAGCAACTTTTAGAATGTTTTCAATACATTGTAAAATGGTACTGCATTGCTTGTCCTTTGTTATTCAATTGTACACAGATTTGGGTTTGGTATCAAGCATTTACTCAAGTTATTTGTATGTTTTTTCTTAGCATTTCTTATACAGACCACATGCTTAACCAAGAACAATTCTCTAGTACTAATTTCATTCAGGGGAAAAGAATGAGTGGCTTGCTATTCTTGGTATTTCCAACAGAAGCGTTCAGTCTCACTCACAAGAGAAGACGCTAACTCCTGGTAATTATATTTTTGTTTGAATCAATCTCATTTCAAATTCCGTTATGCAGTCAGAAATGTCCAAATTCAGTTTCCTGGAAAAATGTTATCCACCTCTGAAAGACTTACAATATTATACATTATAAAAATCAGCACATAGTACCCCAAATGTACCTCGTGTCACAAACCTGCTGACTGCCCTTGATACAGGATACTTTGTTCACACCTTTACCCTCCCCTTAATTTGATAAATTGGTTTCACATTTTATCAGAATCTGTGCACAGGGATTAAGAGCATTAAAGGTATATTTAAGTATCCTGGGTTTCAAATATTTCCTAATAAACAGCTACTGATTAATAGAAAAATATGTATTATATTGAAAAGTTGATTGTTCTTAAATGTTTATATGCTAGATACTGATATCTGGATGTGCACACCCCTAAGAAGCTTACATAAAGTGTACCCTGCAGGATACAGTGTGTGACAGCTAAAGGAAATGATGGTTGGTGGGGTCAGAGCTGAAATTGCCCATAAGGAGGCAAAGAGAAAAAACAGACAGCAACTGCCAGATTGTGATGCAAATGTTTCAACCTTTACTTCCTCCTGATTGGCCAAGACAATTTTTCAAATTGAATACCAATTTAGCCAGGGTTTGGAGGGTGTTAACCCTAAGTTTCAACTGACAGAAATTAAAACGATAGTTTGCTAACTTCAAGGTAAGTGTTTAAATGTTTACTTAGGTAAAAAAGTGTCCACATACACTACTAATTCACCTCCATATAGCCACAGAAACTGCTACGTGTTAAATATGTTGTAATACTTCTGATTCAACCAACTAGATGTCATCTTCCCACATATCACTATCAATGTTGGCTAATAATTTAAAAAAAGCATCTGGTCAGATAAATGTTTAAAAGTTAATTTCTACCAAAAAAAAAAAAAAAAAGCAATGTTCAAGGTCAATTATTTAACATAAGTTTAGATGATTTTGTTAATTGCAAATATTATTATTTATATATAAAGTTTTAGTTTCAACCATAATTTGGACCTTTGTTGTGTTGTTTCAAGCTCGTCATTACTCACCAAGGAAGAGGATTACAAGTAATGCATTATAGGGTTTTATATCTTGTGGTTACAATCATGACTACAACATGCTCCCTGACATGTTCTTCTAGGTAGTTTCAGGTTACAGAGCCTTTTGTTCATTTACCAAGAAGCTGAATCATAATCAGTTAAACATATTTAAGTGTAGTTTCCCTGTTAATGGAAAACACACATGGCTCAAGTTGACAAGTACGCTCCGATGAGTGGGGACAGATAATATCTTTACAAACCTCCGTAACATTATCAGATCACACGAGAAACTAAACCAACAACTTCCAAAAACATCTGACCTCAATTGTAATCTTTTTATTTAGTTACTGGGCAAAGAACAGTTACTGTACATCTTACTTTGTAATTATGGTTTTACTCTCTGAAATACTTTTTGTACAGCTGATACACAGAATAGAAAATACTAATAAATGCTAACATAGGCCATTTGGAAGTTTTGTTCCATCTTTAAAAACAACTTTGTAAACTATCTATGGATAAGTCACTATTATATAGTATAGATAAGGGCTTGACAAATCCTGGGAGCCAGCGAGCATCAGCTACTAAAATAACACTGCTGGCTCCTAACTTTTTAATTATTATACATATATCTCTACATATAATACATATCCCGGCTCCTTAAAATGCTTGGCTGGCTCCTATCTAAGCTTGTTGGATAAACGTGTCAAGCCCTGGTCTAGATAGATACCTTTGTAGAAGAATTTACATAACAAAAGCATTATTTTAAAAAATATATTAATTTATGAGTACATACATATTCTAAGTCTCAACAAATGTTTAAGACCAAACTACTCCAAGCAATGTAATACATTTATTTTTTAAAATGACTCTTACCACCCAACCTTGTTTTTGTTATTGGTAAAGATACTCATAGTTTTACTTTTTTATCTAAACAAAATCAATCCTAAGACATTCAGCATTGTTTGTTACAAATGAGCAGCACTCAAACACTAATTGCTTCTTTGCAGTGTATTATATGTAAATCAGTTGTGGAGGCAAGCGGGACTTCGCTGCATTAAGCACCTAAGGCGCTCATTGCAGGCCGCAACTGCAGCCCTTGCAAAGTGAGGGACAGAATTGCAAAGGTAGAGGCCCGTGGGACTTAGCTGCAATGAGCGCCGAAGGTGCTCTTTGCATGGGTGGAGATGAGCGCCGAAGGTGCTTAGAGGGGCCATAGCCTCGCATTGTGTGTAAAACAGCAATGCCATGGCTTAAAATTTTATTGCCCTTAATTTTTGACGGCAAGTAGCTATATATAGAGTAGAGGACCCTGGGTTTAAACTAGCCCCCTTCAATATAGAGGGGACCAACATTTTTTTGACCATCATTCTCTAGCGCCACCACTGGGGGGAGAGGGGGTACATTTACAGAATTACCCACATGCACCAATTCTTATTGCACCAGTCGCTAGAAACAAGATGAGCATCCAATAACACAGATTAATAGAATTATATATTTATATGGATTTCAAACCTTGAAATCTACTAAAAATAAAAGTCAATTCAAGAAAAAAAAAGAAAAAAAAAAAAAAAGACACCTTTTCTCAAGAATTACACCAAGTTATTTAGCTGTGCAAGTTATGGATGCATTTTTTTTTTAATGAAAATCTGAATTTTTGAAGACTGTTTAAAAGCACAGGAATCCATGTTGTGTACTTTTACCAATGTATTATGGATCCCTCCAGGGTCATGTGGAAGCATCCAAAAAAGAAATTCTAAAAATAATCTTCTTTCCTGATTAATTATGCTCTTATTCAGCCTCAAGTTTACAAACATATTTGTTTTTTCCATTGCGCAGTGGTCCTTCAGTATCTTTCCTGTACAGTGCATAGCGTACCACTATTTTACCATGTAAAGCTTATCATCTACCACTACCCTAACCCTAAAACCTTACCCTCACTGTAACAACAAATGCAATAAAGTCTTGGCGCACCACTGTTGCGCCACCTACTGGCCGCTGCACATCACTATTGGTAGAGTGAAAACAAGAAAGGTTAGATCAAAGCATTGATAAGGACTGCATTAGTAGACTGTTGTGGTGAGATCCAAAAGTGAGCACAATAGAATAGACTGTTTGCAGTGCAGGAGTTCTAGTCCTACTCCCAGAGGCATATTTAGTCTCAGGCCTCTGCGGCTCAGGCCTAGGACGGCACCATATAAGGGGGTGACAATTTCTGAGTTGCTGGATAGAGATATTCAGTCACACAGCTGTCTCAGTGCTGTGCTTCAATCCTTTTACATTGTAACACACTCCTGCAGCTTTCATGCAGGAGGCAGCATTTTTCCAACCCTGAATGTAAACCCACCCACCCCCCTTTCAAACACATACTGCTCCTCCCCCTGCCACGCCCATGACTCATTAACCCTTACATTGCCTTCCCTGCGAGTTCACACTTCCAGAATCCCTGGTGACACTCACTCCCAAGTTTTATTTTCCCTACAAGTCTGTGCACAGAACCTCCTGTCTACCTGATCTCTGCAGGTCCTGAAAGGACCATAAACAGTAAACATTCTGAAAAACAAGTTTCTAAGCACTTCTGAATAAAATAAAATACATAAATGTAAAATCGATACATCGGTATATTATATTTGTAGTTAAATCCAGAAACTTTCATGTCCCTTTAACTGTGTTTTACTCTATAATACAGTTCCTTCGGAAATGCACTTTAACACAGAATACTTGCCTCAATACACAAAAATATATAATATTAATACATTTTATAAGGTTTTAAGCTAGCTCTTTTAAAAAAGGAACACTATGTCCTATCCACTTACGGTAGCGCAGCTCAAGGCAGCAGCAGCAGTGGTGGTGAGCATCTGCTAGATGGTACTGCCGATATTCCGGTGCCATATAGGCAAGGCTTAGGTAAACTGTTAGGGTGAGGGTTAGTTCAATGGTTAGTCTAACATTATAAGCTTAGAAATTATGTCAGATATCGGCAGCACTGCAAAATATCGGCAGCGCCATCTATCGGTTGGAGGCCGCACTGCAGCGGCGGACCTGTCCCAACACCATAACAGGATAGATCCGGAACACTGTAATGGTCGAACTGTAGTTTTAATTTGATTATTTAAAACAGATTAGCAATAAACTCTGTTAGTTGTCCAGGGAGTGGAAGCAGATCTTGTCCTAATATTTCTACTAGATTGTTCTGTTTGCATGTAGAGGAGTGGGCATCTTCAGTCCTGGAGCACCACATACATGCCTGATTTGACGATATCCCTGCTGTGCACAGGTGACTCTGTTCTTCAGTCATCCTGATTGATTCTGCACAGTGCACAGAAAGGATATCTTCAAATACTGGCATGTATGTGGCCCTCTTTGCCCACCCCTGATGTAAGGACTACTGTAAGGAAGCAGGCAGATAAAAACTTCTAGTGGGTCGATATCTCCCCTCCAACTCCATAGACCACAATTACGGGTGGAAGAGAAGCCTGAACCTACAATGCTTAAGTTTAAATGCAAGACAGAGGTTATGTATCACAAATCAATAACTAAAGCAAATTCAGTGCAGCGTTATAAAGTAATGTTACAAATCATTTCTAATAATAGTGAAATAGTTGATCAAATCAAAGAGTATTTGTCAACATTTATTGTAGGATTGTGGGTGACCCAGTATACCAAGAATCTTTAGTTTAGTTTTTTTTAACCTTTTTTGTAGCCAGGCCAAACAGGCCCTTTAAGTTTTATTTCTAGCTAACTTCATGTTTTACAATTAACTGTATACAGTGTATCCCTTATATTCATCAGCCTCTGTATTGGTAAAATCCAATATTAGTCACACTTTTTAGGCAACAAAATACTCCTCTAGTCATCCAAAAAAAAAACAATATTAGTCACAGAATAAAAAAAAAAAAGAAAAAAAAAGAAAAAAAAAAAAGACAGAAACAGACAACATTGTACAAGTTCTTTGCTAAATAGAGTGCTAGCGATCATTGGGAAAGGAACCCCCCCCCCCCCCCAAAAAAAAACACACTGATCAACAGAATAGGAGTTACCTGATGCTTTAATGGAAGGTGACTATCCTTCTATAAATAGTACATTTATAAGACCACCTGAATGTCTAAAAATTAGTTTAAAAAAAAAAAAAAACTATTCCATGCTCAGGTTTCCCAGAAATACAGTCATTGCACTGCATTCTGGTGGACTGGTTAGGGACATGTAGATGAGATACAATGTACCTTTTCTCTTTCAATCCAAATTACCATTTTATACATGGTTCCTTTGAAGCATAGGCTCTCTGTATTACACAGCTTTAAGCAAAGCTTAGGACTGGATTCTTCGCAAGCCAGGAACCTACTCACATACAGAGCTGTCTCGCAGTTAAGACCTCTCATCAGTGTAAGGTTGTTTCTAGTTATGTACATCAGATTTCGTGGGACAGGGTATGTATATATATATATATATATATATATATATATATATATATATATATATATATATATATATATATAATTAGTTTTTTATTATTATGAACCTGTGGTCTTCCTCTGTACAGTATATTCCTCACATTCATTACTTCGATTGTGAAGGTCCTGTTGTACAGATAATAAAGTGTGAATTCCCAGCGACCCAGACAGAGCTGGCAGCAGATTCACAGTTTGATTTTTCTTGGATATGCCACTGGATACTGGTCAAGCTTTAAACAGAAAAACTATGTGCCCCTCTCCTGACCCTGGATGGATTTTCAAATAAAACCATGTGCACACAGATAATCCAATTTACGCAATAAAATGTATTGATTTACTGAACACAACGCTGTCTCTTTTCCCAGTTTATATCTATTCCATATACACAACTGAAAAAAAAAAAACCTATGTCCAAACTAAAAATGTAAGGTTAATGTAAATAAAGCATTCAAAAAAATATTGTATTAAAGAAGAAAAAAACGAATTATTTTGATTTACTGTAATCTGTCAATAAAACGACTCGTTAAACCACAGTCTTTATAAAAAAAACACAGGATCTAACCCTCTTCACCTTTCTTCGGCAGCACTGACAGCTGCAGTTACAGGAGCCATCCGGCAGAGGGCGCCGTCAATTTTCAGGCGCCGTCATTTTGATGGAAGGCAAAGAACTAGTCTCCCCTCCGACATGGGTACAAGTCGACGGCGCTGAGTCGACAGGGAGGCCATCGCTACGTTCGGCACGGGCACTCTGCCCCCCCAGGGCCTAGGACGCGCTTCTCATAGTAAGGCCGCTTCTGTCGGCGCACCTTATATGAAAAAACGGCAGCGCCATCTGTCGGCGGGATTGCAGCCAGTACATTTTGCAAAGGTGAAGAGGGAAAGGACCAAAACACGCTGTACATGCATTTCCAATTCTTAGTAAATAGGTTATAATAGTATAAAAAATACATTGGGTATTGTTCAGTGGAATACATTTAGTGCCAATTGCTATAATATTGTCTTTCTACTAAAAGACGTGGTGTAGCTTAAAACATACAATTTGGAAATTCCAGTAAGACGTAACAAAACTACAGGCTAAATAAATTGTGCTGTACCTAATTATCTTATTCTGCAAAGTCCATTGAAGTAGTCCGTTATGTAAAGCTACCAATAAGTATGTCATTTGCAGAGGTTTACAACTGCTACATTTTTAAATTGTCCCGCTCTAAAATTTAATATAAAAACATACTTTTCATATTTGCTATTAACTGCTTGCTCTGCATTAAACCACTCATGAGATGTTAAGCATTGTTTGTGCGGCCTAGAGTGCTTGTGTGGGGGTCTAACAGCATGACAGCACTGGGGAGCTTTCTTTTGTCACTACATCCACTAATAAGCAGGCTGTGTTACTAATTAGCTCACCAATTAACCTAATTAGTATTGAATGCTCACGATGCTACATGTCTCAGAAATAATTTAATTTTGTAAAAAAAAATGTCTAGTACAATGCATAGTCAGGTTTTATGCTGTTTAAAGATAAAATTTGGAAAAAAAGCAATATGAAAATATATGAAATTAGTCAAAAAATACCCGACCAAAGTATAAGTTTTAAAATGTAATAAAAAATGTGATCATTCCAAAGTAGATATTACACGGAGTCCCAATCTTTATACTGCCGTGTGTGTGGATACGAGCAGTCTGAGGGTTGTAATAAGAACAAATCAAACAGACTTCTAATGTGTAATTGAAATAATTGAATAGCTGGAGCAAACAGGTGTCTTATATATAAAACATGTGAATTACTAAGCACAGTTCAAGCCAAGATCACCCTCTGTGGTCATAAAAATTCAATATTGCTTGTAATGGGGACGGTACAACATTAAAAATGAGTTATGAGTTTAATAAGGGACAACAAAATGCCATCTCCAGCTTACAAACACTTGGGGTTATAGTATAAACTGTCCATTGTTTGATGGGGTCTGTTGTAGAAAACACAAATTAGTTATAGGGCTTCAAGAAAATTCAACACCAGAAAGCCCGTACTGCTTTAGGGACTGCCAGGTTACGGGGTCCTTTATCCCAAGGTCCAACAGCTATGGACTAGCCAAAGAGTTGCTCTGAACCCCAGTAAGGGGGGAATTAGATGTGCGTCTACTAGGGATTTCAATGAACACCTTACGCCCCCTCAAAACAAGCTCCTACAGGTTCTTCTATGTAGCTACCAAGAGCCATATAGCAAAGAACTGTAAGTCTGTCAACGGTTAAAAACAAAATAACTACCGTATATAGCAATAAACGAAAATTACACACGGGAAGACTCTATTCCTCAGTACATGGAGGTTTGGGGCCCGTGGCTGGAGAGGAGAGAGAGACAACCCTTGCGTTCACGCAATTAACATATCTTGGATCGGAGGGGGACGGGGCTCAGCGGTCATTATGGGGGCCTGGAACCTGGAAAGGAGACCCTCGAGAGGAGAAACTGCTCTGACAAGGTTGGATATTCCATTACTGTTTTGAATGATATGTATATTTATGTGTACTAAATTGTTACTATTTTTTTTTTTTCTTTCTCTTTTTCTTTTTTTTTTTAAATGATATATTTATTCCAGAAATAAAAAAAAAAAACATATAAGTTAACATAATTGTCTGTAGTTTATCGAAACATTTGAGTGGAAATGTTACATAATTAAACTTGAAAGTTATGTAATTTAAGAAGAATTGCGTAAAAATATCTACCTTCTCTGTAATCACCTTTATCGGAGCGGATTAAGAAACTGTCACAGTGGGGGGCATGATAAGGAGGAAGAGCACGTCCAGTTGAATAATACAGAATGGTCTTAGAGACCCTTAAGTAACCATATGTGCTCTGCACCATCCGATAGAGAGGGAAGGGGAAATGCCAATGGAAAAAAGTGTTTTCCTTCTTAAAATTACTGCTAAAAATAACGAGTTATTTAGTTATAGTCAGGGGTTTTCTGCCTCTAAGTTGCCTTTGTATCATATGAATAAGCTGCACTGACCTATAGGCTATAGTGCATAGTAAATCAAGAGATGACTTGAGATGCTTAATAAATTCCCCCATTGGCGTTGCACTTTCACCTATTTCTACACAATGAATATATCTTATTTGAACATGCCAGATTCCCCTTAGCTGTAAATTCAGGTTCTTCAAGAGAGCTTGATACAAATATGACACATCAGTGGTCCTTTAATGGACTCTGGGTTGATCTCAGCCTTGTGCAATGTGTTACTATGCAACGCAGCATATAGTCCTAACATAGAAGGTGTTTAAAGGTCAAACATGAAAGAGAAATCTTGAGAACTTTGTACAGAGATTCTGAAATGTGGGGACAGTGAATTGAGCATATTGTGGAATAGAAATTCTTAAAGTGGCCATCCCACCAGGAAGAGTCGGTTGTCGGAAGAACACAAAATGGACAGTGAAAGGGATCACAAAGAAATCAAAACCAACTTTTGTGGTTTGAAAAGATTTACATTTATCCAAATCGTTCACTCAGCTATAGGTTAAAGTGCATCACTACTGGGGGAATTTATTAAAAGGTATATAGAAGTTTCATGGATCATGTATGCATGCATCTGATAGAGGGGAATCAGTAGTATGTGCAAACGTTTTTGCATGACAAATAAATCCCAAAATAAACTTACATTGATGTTTCCCCAGTTTCTTTAGTTTTCTGGCAGTTTATTTTGATAAGGAATGCCCCTGAATATCCAAGCTAAATTAGCATAAAATTCATAATTTATTTTGGTCAATCACACAGAGCTATAAAATTGTTGCAGTGTCTGGAGAGTCCGTCTCTGCAGCAAAGCATCATGGAAGAATGGCATCCGAGACACGGCTGCTCTGGATTTCTTCATTGTGCTGCTGTTGGCTTAAAGGTTAGTATAGGGTCAAATAAAAAAAGTAGCTAAATGCAGTGTCTCTATTGGTGGGTACCAGGTGCCTATGTAGACAGCTCTGGGGGTGGGGAAAACATTTTATGTTAAATAAAATAAATCTGTATGTGTGTAGAATGACTGTGTAACGTGTGTTCTCTCATATAAGCAATGTTTGTTAGATTAGAACAATTTTAAATCAGGGAAAAGTCCATACACCTTTAAGCATCTCAAATCATCTCTTGCTCTTCTATGCACTAGATCCTATAGGTCTGTGCAGCACATTATGTATTCATAGGCAACAAAAGGCAGCATAAAGACAGAAAAACGCTATAACTCAATTATTATAGCATCAATTTTAAAAAAGAAAACACTTTTCCCAATATGCATTGCCCATCTGATGATGCAGAGCACGTATAGCGACTTCAGGATCCCTTTAAGAGTAAAGACTTGGAAAGCTTCAGTTTAACATAGTAGAAAGCTTATCTTATGTGCCAGAAAAATACCCACAAGGTGCAGACAAGTGAATGTTAACCTATAAAGAACCTTGCTCCACGCCATGATACATATGTTGGAGCGCTACTTTCATTTGATATTCCTTAGAGCACAGGTTCCTAATCCATTGTCCAAAAACAACATCACTGGATACAGGTTTCATTCAGATAGTCCATAAAACTGGGCTTACAAAAACACTGAGATTCATAAAATGAATTGAATGCATACAACAGCATGAAAAGCAGAGCAGTCCTGCAGAGAATTATATTATTTATAAATGCACATGTAATATTCAAATATAGCATAGTACAGCAAGCAAAAACTGTCTGCCAGAAGCCTCTGCAATTCTTAAAAAGATCACTGCACAATGAAAATATAAGTATTTGTTTGAAAAAAATATGTTGAGACTAAGAGCAAAATTAGAATTACGTTTATAATTAGAAAAAAAAAAAATGTTGTTTCCTCTGCTGGGCCCTGGTGGTATCCATGATACATTGGTGGAAGTTGTGTGTGTTTGAGACTGTGTTTAAATTTCTGGTGAGAAATGCTTGCATTTCCTGAAGCAAGGTGTCTGCATCTGTGCCAGTGAAGAAGAAGGGGTCAGTTTCAGTCCTATTGAATTATTTTATTAAAGGCTTTCTCTTCCCTCCTCCTGCATCCTTCTCTTCACTGATAGAGAAAACACACACCCTCATGAATCACCTCTCAGGATGTAATGTAACAAACACACAATGATTTCCTTTACTCATAAACAGAGTCTTCAAATATGTCCATGGCTTATACAACTGCTAATATTGTTAGTTTGGTACATACTTGACAAACAAGTGTATTTTTTTCTTGCACTGCAGTGATCCTTTAAAGCAGCAATTTTCAACCTGTGGGTCGCGACCCCTTCGGGGGTCGAATGACGATATTTTTTTTTGTCTATTCTAATCTGTAAAACTTGTAATTGTACAAGTTTCCTCCACTGGTAGTTGGTACTTTCTTACTAGAATTGTCATTTGATAGATGTTGGCAGACAATCACATATATTAGTTGTCAAACTGCGATTCGTCGTCAAGCTTTGCGAGCTTGCAAGAAATGCGGACCCTCGTAAAGTGAGGGGCCGCATTTGCGGAGGTGGAGGCTCAAACGTCGGCTGCAATGAGCCAAAGGCTCAATGCAGGCCGCAAATGCAGACCCTCGCAAAGCGGGGGGCGCATTTGAGGAGTCTCTACGGCGCCTCCCTCGCGGTTAAAAACAACCCATAGAAGCAAGACTTAGAGAGAAAAAAAGTTACAACCTTTCAAAAATACGAAATTAACGTCTGTGACGCGGACATCCACAAACAACAAAAACACTTCAAAAATAAATAAATAAATACACACACACACAGCATGGGGGGACAGCCACGACATCTGCCAGTGAGGTTGCCCCCCAATTTAAGTCGAACTTGACGAGTTTTGGAACTTGAAAAAATCGGCTAAGCTAGAAAAAACATGGCGGCCGGAAAAAATGAAAACGAGGCTACACAACCAAAAACTCGCAAACAACAGCCAGGCACGTACGACTTTTGACAAGGATGTACGAGGTACAAAATAGCAAACTTACGAGGTCGCAAAAATATGAAATTAACGGCTGAACCACGCACAGCGAAAAACATGAAAAACACAAATAAAAAAAATACACACAGCAAAGGGGAACAGCCAGGACATCTGGGAGTCAGGTTGCACGCAAATTTAAGTCCAATTTACAGAGTGTAGCCCCTCGGATATCCCTTAAGCGACAGAAAAAAATGGACGCCAAAACAAACAAAAACTAGGCTACACGACCCCTAAACCCGCAAAAAACACCGCCTGGCACATACGGCTTTTACACAAACCTGTACAAGCTCCAAAAATACACTATTAGCAAGGACGCAAAATCATCCACACCCGCGTACCACATACAAAATCGCTGCCATTTTACAACAGTAACTTACAAAATGCGGAACTACACAGCTAAACAAACGGTTTGCCCCTGCAGCCTATTTACAACAACAGTGCAAATCTACATTGTAAACTGCAGGAACATCAAAACAGATTGTTAGCTCTTCAGCACATTTCTTGCTGCATATATTAATTACAATATAGTAAAGTATATTAATTTATAATTTTAATAATTAATTATCATTTAAAAATACATATACAGAAAAAAAAACACATTACAAGATCGCAATAAACGACAAAGGCCTTCACCGTGCACCTCACAAGGAGCGCCAACGGTGCTCAGGACACAAAGTACACCAGGGGAGAGGCTCGCAATGAGCGCCAAAGGAGATCAGCATGGACCTTACAATTAGCGCAAAAGCGGCTCTGATAAAAAATACACCAAGAGGCTCGCAATGAGCACCCAAGGTAGTCACATGACCAAAACAAACAGCATTACCTGTCTTACAATTTTATTGCCCCTTTTTGACTGGCAAGTCGCTAGTTTAATCATAGTGATTACAAACGTTTCCATTCTCGTAACTTTACTTTATGTTTAACTTTTACAATATATATTACCTATTGTTTTTGTGATTATTCACTACGCTCTAATTCTGTTAAATTTGTAAGAATGAAAATACATCCTGCACATCAGATATTTATATTTCGGGATATAACAGTAGCAAAATGACAGCATGAAGGAACGACGAAAATAATTTTACTGTTGGGGGTCGCCACAACTTGGGAAATTTTATCAAAGGGTCGCGGCACTAGAAAGGTTGAGAACCGCTGCTTTATAGTGACATAGAAGGCTTCTGGCTTTAACTAGGAATATAATATACCTATGTACCAATTTACTTTTATGCATTTTATGTGATGAATTCTATTAAGAAGTGCTTAAAAGCTCTGTTCTTTTCTGCCTGACATTATTAAATGTGTACCTGTTTCTGTCTGCCCTCTGTAGCTCATGAATACACAGACTATGGAGTGTGGTGTTTCAAATTAGCCTATCAGTGACCTCTCAAGTAGCAGTTTGCAGAATGTTGCCACCGATTTGGTTACTATAAAACAGTGCAACTCCTTTACTTAGAATTACTCTGTCTTCATGAACTGCGGAGGGGAAAACCAGTATGGAATTACTCATAAGATTTTAGGCAGAGTTTTTTTTAAGAACTTCTTAATAAAATAAAGCACACCAAAAGTAAAGGTATTATATTCTTAGTGAATCAAGAAACCTTCCATGTCCCTTTAAGAGTTGTTCAAAGAAACAAAATGCCTTATATATGATATTATTGTATACAAACTGTTTTAATTCCTACACCGTTCACCTGATTTGGATGTAAATACCCTCAAATTAAAGCTGAAAGTCTGCAGTTAAAGCACATCTTGTTCGTTTAATATTAAATCCATTGTGGTGGTGTATAGAGCCAAAAAGATTAGAATTGTGTCAATGTCCCAATATTTATGGACCTGACTGTGTGTGTGTGTGTATATATATATATATATATATATATATATATATATATATATATATATTTCCTGTTTTTCAAATGTTTGGTAAGAAAAAGGCACTAATTATCAGACAAATTGTGTGTTTTAGAAAAGTTCAGTGTACTTACAAAGATATAGACAGGAAAGTAAAATTCCAGCTTTGCACACCCACAGGAAGGTTACATAACCAAGTACACAAAGGAAAGCAGCCAGGAACAGAGTTTGACCTTTCAAAGGTACTTGCTGCAGGATGGAATCACGTGGTTGGATGGGGTCTGAACGCATAGCTGAAATCAGAGCACAAGGATAGAGAAAGATAGACTACATTCCAGGCTGCTTTGCAACACAGGAACTCCTGAGCTATACAAATGTATCCGCTAACCTCTGCTTCCTACTGATTGGCCAAAACATATTATGAATTTCATGCTAATCTTAGCAGGGATTTTCAGGGGTGTCAACTAACAAAAGCTGCAGCTTGCAAACTGAAAAAAGTTTTAGCAGATATCCAGGTGAGTTTGTAAATGTTTATTTTGGTATTTTTTTCGATGCAAAAATTTTCGAAATTATTCTCCTCCATCAGATGCATTCATAATCTAGGAAATATAGATATGCCTTTAAACTCCCTGGCAGTCTGGCCGTGTCAGTGCCCCTGAGTGTTAAAGCAGTAGATTCGGGGGTGCGGACGCAGCCAGACCACCTTGTTCTGCCGCCTGCGTCGCCTATGCACGCAAGGAAGGGAACCCGGAAGACGGATGCGTGTGATCCCGAGTGTGGCTCACGGTTGCCACTTTAGGTACTGCACATTAACCCTTAACCATGTTCGGGATTACCACTAATGAAATTAAGGATATCTTGTTTGAATACAGCACAATCGTATATAATTTACTCATTTGTGCTCAGATCAGAATATCCTGAAAGGCTACATTGACCCTGCCTGCAAGTATTGGAACTGTTCAGACCTGATCTAATGCATGTTGTGGTTGCTACTTAATTTAATCCATACATAGGAAAATAATATAAAAACATGGATTTCCTACAGCACTCGAACTTGCATATGGCAACCTCATTATTTACCACTCTCTTACATCATCCACTAAATGCACTGCAATTACCTCAAAAAGAAAAGAAAAAAAAAACACAAAGAAAAACTTAACTGGTTTCAGATTCCCTAGGGAGTAAGTGGAATAAATAGTAATAAATCTGGTTTAAAAGTAGCTGTACGTTTCAGGGGCTCCAAATGGCTGCTGTGAAAATGTTGGCGAGCTAATCGCTAGGCCTCAATTTCTGACTGGGCTTGTGACAGAAAACAGCTCAAATACTGACAAATAAAAGGGGGCATGAGAAAAAACATGGAGGTTTCATAAAGAGCCAGGGACATAGATGTAATTCCCTGTGGAAAAAAGGAAACGCTCAATTAAGAGACTACCTAAACAGCCTGTGAATAAATAGTAACCGACGACAAGAAATAGAGCCACACGCAGTATACACACAGCTAGCGTGTTTGTTTCGGGAGTGGGACGCCGGATATCACATCTGGTTTGCACTCATAATGGTTTAATGGCATGCCAGCAAATGAAACCATACCCAAAATTACTTCACATTTCAACAGCAGGCAGGAAAAGTGAAAAGGAAGCATTTTACATTAAACTAACAGTAACCTGGCACAGCCCAGTCATGGTGGATTGGCTTCTGCAGACCCCCCCTCACATACACATTTCACTCAGAGCTGACAGGAGTTTTCGCTCTTTTGACTGCGATATCATTTCACAAAGTTGACTCAAAGTTCAGCAAACGTGCGTTCCAGAAGGCTACAAGGAGAACACAACACGCCACAGTAATAAAAGGAACCATTACCCATCATGTTAGGATAATGTTGTTTTGATACACAGAACATTCAATTACAGTAAAAATGTCCTGCACAGAGAAAAGATCTGCAGCACATTAATGCACCTCAAACGGCCATTTGGAGTCTGAATATCACTCAATCACAAGCAGATGTGCGTAGGCAAACAGAAAGTCATGGAGAAGGTGGCCGTGGGCTAAGTGTGGGTCAATGACTTGTTGTTTTCATATAGAATGATATAGATAGGCAAACAAAAGGGCCGTGAAAGGTTCCTTATATTTAATATTAAAATAATCTACAAAGTGTCGTTTAATTAAAGAACCACTGAAGTGTCATATATAAAAGATGTTTTTTTGACACACTTTTTCTGATAATGTGCAAAATGCTTTTATTAACTAGTAGGGTGGGCTAGACTTCATAACCACTGTGATACCTTTCATATACATATGCCTCTACAGAGTAAATGGTTGCCAATCTTGAGTAACCCTTTCAATACCAGATTGGTCCGAATATAAGCCGCACCTTTTTATCTGATTTTTGAGTTTGCGAGTTACGGTGCGCCTTATATTCGCGACCATAAAAAAATGACTGCCGATTTGCGAGCTTGTGCGTTACGTGTGCGGCTTATATTCGCGAATGTAAAATTACTGCCAATTTGCGCGATTGCGAGTTAAAGGTGCCGATTTGCGTGCTTGAGACTGCGGTATTGAATAGCGATTTCCGGTTTTAGTGATTCTAGCATCCTGTAAGGCCTGTAACCTGCAAAATAAGTTACAGTACATATTAGAAAGCCTGTTTCTTGCAATGGCTGATCACTTGGAGAGAGTCTTTTTCTCTCCAATTTTAAGGATGCGAATTATATTTGATTGCTATCTTTGTTCTCTTTTTTCCCCCTTGAATTTTACAGGTGCGGCTTATATGCGGGTGCGGCTTATGTTCGGACTAATACGGTAGTTCATCATCATTATGGTTTGTTGAAAAGCAGTTTGATTAGAAATCAAACCATGGATGCCTACAAAATGATTTTCATACAACTCCCCAGCATTATTCTTCTATATAATTTCCTTAATTGCAAATGCCATTTTCCCCCTTTCCTTCTACTCCTATTTTGTCTTTTCCCCTTAAAGTACGAATATGTCTGAAGGCTCGGCAGCAAGATTATATAAAACCTAGTTGACATATTAGTATATACTGTTTTTGCACTGTTGTATTAATATAACCCCCTTATGGATCTCTACCTAGTTGTGGTGGAGGGGCTGGTGTACTTCAATGAAGCATGTATGGTCACCCAAGATGGGCAGGTCATAGCGGACAGATCAGACAAAGCACTGTCCACTGGAGAAGGAACTGACAATCTGCTCCAGTATCTTTGCCATGAAAACATTATGGATAAGCACAACCAAACACAAGATGTGTCTGGTGTGCTGGAGTCCATAAGGCCACAGAGAGTCAGACATGACTGAATAAATATAACATTGTGTACTGCATTACCTTTGTAAGATATTGCTTTACTATGCCATTACTGCACAACGGTTTAATTTTCCGGTGTTTTTTCGATAAAAAAGAAAGTTATAAAAATAAATCAATTACAGCCTTTATTATTTTACTATTGTATTCAATTTTGTTTTAAAAGATGAATGAGCAATTTGTCCATTGTTCCTCCCAGATTTCTAAATCCTTTTAAAAACAGTCAGAGATACGGACTGTATTCACTTCTGCAAAAAAGGTCCTCTTCAAATAGCCCAGTGACAATATAACTGAGGCCCCATAGCATAACCACAAACAATCAAAAACGGAGTTCCCCGTGACACAACTAAAGTCATTTAAATATAAGATTTTCTCTAAAAATATTATGTTTCTGTCTTGCATACTTGCTAGTTATGCTAGTTTTGTTACATACCTCACAGGCATGTGAAGATTTTGCCAAACCACAGTGGTCATTCACATTCTCTATAAAACCACTTATTTATCACATCACTAGATATGGGGTAGAGGGTTTCCATATATCCACCTAAAGCCAAAGGATCTTATTTTCTGATAAACTGCACTTCTGTACTGTTCTAATCTCTTAGAGAAAAGAGTAAATACGGTTTATATCATATTCTACCCAATACATTTGTGCGAGATCAATCTTGTAAGGTGCTTTGTGAAAAAGTGCCATGTATGTTAGATTTTAAGCTCAAAGGAGCCTTTAATTCGTTTAATATTGTATTTTGCCTTGCACTTAACCACTATATTGCACAACAGAATATGTTGGCGCGATACAAATAAAAAGGATAATAATAATAATAATAATAATAATAATAGCAGCCTTACATGGATTACAGGTGTCACTTTAGCGGTCCTTCAATGCTTCTCTTTTCTTTTTTAGCCCTTGTTAGCGTTAACATAAGTAAGGAGACACTTATAATATATTAACAACTCATTATATTAAATACAGTAAACTCTGGATTATCCGGCACTCTACCACCGGGACTCTCAAGCAACCGGCACATGCCTATATTCCCCATTTGAAAAAAACTCTCGATTATATTGTTGAAAATAGCTTAGTTAGTTGTTAGTAGCTGTTGAATAGGTTTTTCAGTTGTTTCAAGGGGTTTAAGCAGTTTTTGAGACTCTTGATTATCCGAAAATCGAGAATAAAAATGAAAGGCTGGCAATGCTGTTTGCCACACAATGCGAGGCTATGGGCCCTCTGCGCACCATTGGCACTCATCGCGAGCCTCAACTTTCCTGCATTGCAATGATCATCTTCGGTGCTCATCGCGAGTCCCACGATGAGCGCCAAAGGCGCTCATTGCAAGGCTCTCCCCCTGTGTAGTTTATAGGCCTCGCGCTTAAGTGTTACTGTGTTTGGTTGTGTTAGTGCCTTGGGTTAAGTGTTACTACGTTGTGTTAAATGTTAGTGGCTTGGATGAAGTGTTACTGCTCAGGGCTCGTTTTACGTCCTTCGGGCTAGTTTTCATTGTGTTGCATTTTTTTCAGCAGCCACTTTTTCCCCCTCGCTTAGGCCATTATCGATCATGAAAAAATTACAAATATGGCTCAAATTAACTTGCAACCTCACTCACAGGCTTCCTGGCTCTCCCACTGTGCTGTGTGTGAGTGTGTAAGTGAATTTGAGGCATATTTATTGCTTTTTTCATGTCTTTCCAGTTCCGTGGTGCAAGTGTTAAAGTTGGATTTTTGCAAGGCGTACTGTGTATGTACGGGTTTTGGTCCCAAGTCCTACAGGATGTAAGTCCCGCGATGCTGGCAGTGCAATGCAGTGCAGTCCCGCGTGCCTCAACCACTCACCTCGCATTGCGGCCTGTGACCAATGTCCTTGAACTGACAACTATATATGTGATAAGTAAAATGTAAAGGAATACCATGCAAATGAACACTTTTTTAATAGTAGGTCTTCTACCCTAATCTCTTACTCATCCACCCAATCATCTCCAGGGCACTACACAGGAAAGTTTCATTCCTAGGAAATGAAAACAATGTGTTATGTGTCACAAACATTCGCCAAAAAACACCGGTTCAGCAGTGCAATGTACTAGAGGCACCCTAATAGCAGGAAAGAGCAAATCCGAGCTTTATGTTGTGTCAAAAAAAGCCGATAATGTGTAAAATTCCACAAACTTCAGCTTTAGACAGGGAAAAAATATTGAATTAAATATGAACACAAGTTCCTTTTAAGAAGGGGAGAGTGATAGGTTATAAACTGATTAAGGTATATGTAAGGCTGAAACTGGGTTCTGTTCAAACAGGTAACACAACACTTACATAAACATAGTGTATACTTACACGCACTAAATATACCCATATACAACATCTGGTACAGATCTGCCTAGTGGTAACACCAAGACCTGCTAGAATACAAATAGAAACTCTGTCCCTGTAATCTGATCCACACCTTCTCCATGTGAGGTGGCAGAGTTAAAATAATGTTCCCTAACTTATTTGCTGTCATATGGGCCTTGGGCACCGGTTTTGGAAACGGTTGCAGTGCATGCTGCATAATTAAATGGCACCAGAGGCCACTTCACACTCACAATGAAAGCAGCTGTGATCATGTTCATAGAAACCCACAACTCAATCTACAGAACATGTCAAATCCACTGCAATGAGGAGGACTGGATTTATATATTTACATAGTTCAAACAAAATATATTTGGTTACATGATTACAAGACGTGTCCAATTGTGATGCCATGTAAAAGCTGTAACCAACTAAAAATGTGCTTTTCCATCTACTGTACTAAATATAACACCAAATACTAAATGTAACTTATCAATGCCCTAATGTTGCTTAGAAATACAAATTGTAGAACTTAAAACCCTGGCTCATATAATTAGTTTATTGTTGTTCAAAGTTTTGCGTCTAAGTGTACGATAATGGGACTTGAAATATGGCTATTATAAGCATAAATTATATGGAAATTACCTCCCACTCTCCTGATGACTTCACTATCGCTCATGTACCCAGTGAGATAAATAAAATACTTTTAAAATGTGGAAGACTTATGATTTATCACCCTTGATTATTAGTGGAGGGTGATATACTACAAGAGCATGCCCACTTAGTTTAGAATAATATAAAAGAATATGAGAGTATTTCAAATACCCAATAATAACCTATTGTAATCATATTTATATATTGTGTACTTATCATTTCTACAATAATTGAGCTTGTTGCGGTGTCACATTTTTTCGCTAGATCACATCTCTGCAGGCCCATAAGTGCTGATGATTTCAGAGTGCTGGAGATCATGAATATGTCACTGACAAAGAACAACACAAGGCTCTAGAGCAGCTGTTCCTTCATAATGACTGCTATTCTTATAAAGAGAGAGCTTCTCATTCCAGGCTGGTAACATTTACATTGTAATAGTTCTGCACTTGGTATAAGCTTCAGCTAGCTTATTGCTTTTATATGGATATCAGTTCTGTAAGAGTCGGGCCATGTTTCCGAACAAACAATACATATAACATAAGTCAGCAATTGGCTATGTAAACAATGCAATGCTGTAAACCAGAGATAGTCTATGTTTTACAAAACAATCACCATGCGCTGAATGTATTTGTGAAAAAGAAGTTAAAGTGCGGAATCTATATTGTGTTATGGAACACACACACAAATATTTTAATGTAAAGGCCATAAAAAGACCATAGATGAAAGCTTACAATATAAACGAGACCCAGGAACCATATACTATTTCACAAAAGATGTAATAACTTGGAAACCTCAGGACTGGTTCCTAATCCAATGGAGGGCCCACAAAAGAGATACTGGACCCAAGTACATCTGTTCACTATAGGATTGTTCAACACACCCCGGGAACAGAACACAAAAAGGCATACCAAATAAGGACTGGTTAGCTCTGCAAAGATGCCCCCCATACTTAAAGGCATATTTAAGTTTCCTGGATTATGAATGCATCCGATAGAGAATCAGCTGTGTATGCAAACATTTTTTACATGAAAAATATTTAAATAAACATTATACTTACCCTAAAGTGTGCAAGCAGTTGGCTTTCAGAGTTAACACCCCTGTAAATCCCTACTAAAATTAGTATTAAAAAAAAATCATAATTTGCTTTGGCCAATCCCAGGCAGCTAATACATTGTATCCATCTAGGATGGCAGCATGTGTAGCATGGAATTGTGGGATTTGTTGTCCCCAGCACAAAGAAGCAGGAGGTAGTCAGACACTGCTGTGTGGATGTTTGTATTGTGCTGCTGTTGGCTTGAAGGTTAGTATAGGGTTAAAATCTGTACCCAAATTAATTGTTTCTATTGGGAAGGTGCCTATGTAAGCAGCCCTGTGGGTGTGGAAAACAAGTTTTATTTGTAAATAAAAGAAGTCTGTATGTGTATATAAGAACTCCCATGTAATGTGTTGGATATAAGCAGCATGTGTTAGACTAGAGAAAGGCAAGAACAAGGAAATTTAGATATAAAAATGCAATCTATAATCATAGAGAAAGTCTGCTTTATTAAAAGATGTAATTTAAAAAAAAACAGGACAGACATTAAAAAAACACATAAAAACATTAACACTGAAAAAAATAGCTATATCAGTCTGGTTAAGAGAAAAACACTATGCCAAATATAGTTGTTTATACTGCAAAGTGTGTACAGCTACTGAAAAAAATATGCTCACTCAAAGGTGACCAGGAAAGTGTTAACTGTCCCTGAAACCAAATCCCGCACTGGTCCTCCCATCCCATGTGACAGGCGGCAATGGTGCCTACCCACTCTCTCCCACCCTGCCAATGGACCGCCCTAATGCCTGTCACTAAGCAGGCCACAAACCGTGCCATGTCAGAGAACGCAAACACATATTTCAATCTTAATGGAAAGAAGTTTTGGAATTTTATTTATGCAAATTCTAAAGGAGAAACATATCCGTTTCCTTGAGCAAGACATTACTGAAATTGTTAATTATTATTTAGATTTCCTGGGATAATCTCTAGCAGTATGTATATTTATGATATATTCCTCAAAAGTAACAGGATTGTAATTCACAGACCCAGCAACATAGAGGGAACTTGAAACATGTGTAGACCTTTGCAATAAATGGTTTATCCACAAGCACACAAATATTTAAAAAAGATACACAAACTATTGTCTAAAAATGAAAGTGTTTTTAAACACATATTGAAGGATCGCTGGTATGCTCCGGTGCGGAGTGTAAAAATACACAAGGCATTGTGGTGGAGCTTGTGTCTCCCCTCTCCTGTAGGTGGTCAATAAAAATGCTACGAATATATGTAGGAGGTCAGATTACCCCTAATGGGTTCACATAACCGGTCTATAAAAATAGCAGAGGACTCCCTACCCTGTTATAGTCTCAGATGCTTTGCACCTGCTGCACCAACAGTACCTCCACCAGGGATTTCCCATCTACAATGCTGCTACCCTAGCTGTCGGAGCACACCTTGACAGGTATATATGGCAGCCAGCTTCTGAGCCACCTGAAACGTCCTACAAACGGAGCTTCAATAATTCTAGGGTTTTAAATGTCAAATACAATTAAATTTAAATACACAATGTTCTATAAAAAAATAAAAGTTATGCATTTGAAAATATGTTTATTCAGATGTTTGGAAAATTGTATTATGGCTCCCAAAATTAACTATAAATGGATGTGTAAAAAAATAGAAGTTAATGAGCAACATGTTAAGAAGAGTTACTGAAATCATAATGGATCATTTATATACCGAAATAAATGTGGCCGCACTCCTATACCAGGCTAGTGTGGTGAAATGATATCCTGCATAATGCCCCGATGACCCATAAATGATAGGCGAAAGATGGGGACTGGTTAACATTTAAACATAAAATATCACTAAAAAGCAGTAGCACTGTAATTTAAAATAAAAATGCTGTGTAACATGGTTTATATATGTGTATGGCCTTTTAAAGTGCATTAAAATGTCCATGTAACTTCTACAGGAAATATTTACAACAACAAAACACAACTATAAAGCATAATAACAAAGACACACAAATCTAATATAAAGCACTAACAATGATTTTTAGATTGTATGTGTTTGTGTATCACTGCGATATACCTTATATGCAGTAACAAATGTAAAAGCATTGGGCTACAGTCAGACACAGCACATAATATAAAGCACCCAAACTTTACAACACAAATAATCGCCATACAAGACACTAATATAGCCTCTTATTTGGAAATAAATGCAAACTGTGGCATACACTCCTTATACAAGCATTAACACACAATATTTTTCGTCTTGTATATGCCATTGCTATATAGGAGTATTGCAACACACACACAGCCCTTCTAGAAAGCACAGTCATGCATGGAATCCCCTATAGAATACAGTTACACACACAGTTCTTCTAGAAACCACAGTCATGCATGGAATCGCAACATAAAGTACTGTCACACACACAGTCCATCTAGAACGCAAAGTCCTACATGCAATCCCTATATAGAGTACTGCAACACACACACAGTCTTTCTAGAAAGCAAGTCATGGATGCAATCCCCATATAGAGTACGGTTACACACACAGCCCTTCTAGAAAGCACAGTCATGCATGGAATCCCTACATAAAGTACAGTCACACACACAGTCCATCTAGAACGCAGTCATACATGAAATCCCTAGAGTACTGAAACACACACACACAGTCCTACATGCAATCCCTATATAGAGTACTGTTACACACACACACAGTCCTACATGCAATCCCTATATAGAGTACTGTTACACACACACACAGTCTTTCTAGAAAGCAAGTCATGGATCCAATCCCTATATAGAGTACAGTTACACACACAGTCCTTCTAGAAAAGTACAGTCCTTGAATAAACCAGTCACACATGGAACGCTTGTTTAAAGCTGTCAATCATTTGTATAAAGCACAGTTAGACGCAATCCCTTTAAAAGAACAGTCACAATACACCATCATTGTATACAGCCATCATACACAACATGCCTCACAATCCCCAGTCTCTCAGTCCCCAGTAGTACACAGTGTCACACACAGTCTCCCAGTAGGGCAGTGCAATACACAGTCTATCAGTGTCCCAGTGAGTGACACTCAGTCTGACAGTGTCCCAATACCCCAGTGAGTGTCACACTGAGTGCATCAGGAGCCGCCGCCCCTCCATGTGCCCCTGCTCCCGGCCCCACACACACCGCCCAGCAGCTCTGGGAGGAGCGCTCAGATAACACACATACATACAGCCCGCTAGCTCGGCTCCCACAGCCGGACACCCCCCTCTGCTTACCGGTCACTGCAGTCTGGGCACTGGTGCCCGGGCCCCCCGGTGGGTGAGCAGATCCAGAGCCGCCATGTTCCCTTATCCAAGAGTCAGGCTTGTTTATCCCGGGATCCTCCTCCTACCAGTAGATCTCCTCCTACTGGATCCCTCCTCCACCTCATGGAGGGCAGCTCCTGTAGTAGGCCGTGTCCTAGAGAGCAGGGCAGCCGCTGGGCCTCCACACCAGTGTATTACATACATGTACACTTATATCAGAAGGCATTATACATCTACCACTATATTACATACATGGGTGTGAGTTTTATATAACACAAAACTTTACATTCTACAGGAAATCACCATCATTATCTGTTTTGTAATAAACTAATAAAATGAAGTTCTGTTATTACCTTTAAGTAAAACACACAATATCTATTGACAATTGATAAATAAAATAAAATTAGCAGTTTATTACGCCCAATAAAGGCATTTTGAAGCTGTGAATTTGTTTTTAACTTTAGTGTCTACCATATTGAAAATTTTACCTCAGCATCTTGTAGGTTTTTAGATGATGTCTGAAGGCAACACCAGGGCCTATGTGGAATTGGTACCAAGCAGATGCATCTTTATGGAGATTCCAGTAAATGTTATGTTTATATCAGATTAAATAGACTAGTATTGTTCACCCCACATTTTATTACAATACTGACATAGGTTCACCTTAAGAAAAGTGTGTGTGTGTTTGTATTGTCCAGTCCTGTAAGATCCACTTGGTTTTCATGGCAGAGATACTGGAGTGGGTTGCTCCTGGTATTCCTAGGTGTTCTCCCAAGTACTGACCAGGCCCAATCCTGCTCGGCTTCAGGGTGGCGTGACCTCCCAGGGATCTATCCTGTTATGTGCACGCACAGCCCGGGAAGCCTCCGCTTGCGTCCCCCGTCCCGATGTACTCCCTAAGCCCCTATACCCCTTGCCAGCCCTAACCCTAACCCCCACACCACTTACTGGCCCTAACCCTAAGCCCCAAACCCCCTATACCTCTTGTTGGCCCTAATCTCCTAACCCTCTTAGCCTAACCCTCACCCCCTAAAAGTGACTTCCTAACCCAAAAACCCCTAACTACTTACCGGACACTTAAGAGACAGTTAGATCTGGACATCGGCGGCATGCTTCCCGTGCGTGCACATAACAGGATAGGTCCCCTCCTGGCATCTAGCCCAGGTCGCAGCAGAGAAAGCACCAAATTGTAACCACTGGACCACTAGGCAACCCTCAAGAAAAGTACCAAAATACACAAACATGGTGATTTATTTCTGCCTAGATAGGGCTGCAGGTTGCCCTAACTTGCATGGGCAATGCCACAAACTGGTATCCATCTGCACAGAAATGTCTGCAAGTCCTAACAGCTCTAAAAGAGAAAAAAGATTTGGTGACAGATAAGAACTAAAATGATTGTAAGTTTGCAAGTTTTCAATCTTGTCGCTACTTTAGGGAAAGCACTATTACTTGTTCTTATTTTGTCCTTAAACTAAGCTCTTCCAATACTGTCCGGTTTTCAGTGTCCCATTGACCGTAATAAAAACAGAGGCACCGAGTGAGTCAATACATATAACCCATTGATACATAATTGAGCAGTTATACTGGCCTAGATTTTATTTTGTCACACACCTTGGCAACTATCTAGTGTCATACATATCTATTCTCTATAATAATAGAAAACGTCTTATTTTGGGACCAAGATCTCATGAAGTTCTCGCTACCTCACTGATTATAATGTAGGATTCGTCACCCAACATGGCAACAGTATTACAAAGCTATAGACCCTTACAGCCTTATTAAATTGCAATTCGGCCAATTGAATAGGGCTCTATATAAGCACAAAGCATGTTTTACAGAGGTTTTTAGTTCGTGAAGACCTTGCTTTTGGATAGAAGTTCACTAACTAAAAACTTCTGTAAAATAAATATGCTTATATATAGCCCTATTCAATTGGCCGAATTACAATTTAATAAGGCTGTTAATGATTTAAGGGATTTTGGCAGTTTGTCACCAGCAGGTAGATCACTGATACCATTACTAAGGACATTTTACTAATAGTGGTATCTATTAGCTAAGGACCAAATTCACTAAACATCAGGGAATATGCTGCTAAGTTGCAATATGGACATTTTGTATTGTATTGTATTTACAAAATACATATTAAATGAAATAAACAGAATATGTAATTCTTGCAAATGTTACCATACTGTTATAATTTACTGATAAATAATCAGTATATTCCTTGGCAGTATACATTGGTGCAGTAAACAAACATTTTGGAACATATATGTAAAAGCAGGATCTCTCAAATTTTATTTTTAGTTGTCAACAAGTGAGTTTTCCGTTTGGATAAGTGAAGACGCGTCTCTAAAACTGCTGGGACTTATGCTAGTGGTGACTGTTGTGCCAGGAAATAGAAAGTTTGCAAACCCTATCACTATGCCCTTGATGATTTCAAGACGCGAGTCATTTGTGCTTATTGTCTTTGGACGCCCTCTTTTGGTTGATGATGTGCATTGTTTCATATACATTGTTTTTCCAGAAGGTTCCAAGCATTTATTCCAGATTATAGATTGCATTATAGTTACACAAATCAAAAGTCACATTCAATGGCCCTTTAGCCTAATCTAGCAGCACCTAAACTGGCTCTAATCCACACAAAATAGTAATTTAGAAACGGTTTAACAGTTTATTAGTACAACAAGGCATGATCATTTATATCATATTTTGCAGATCTCAATCACTTATATTCATGAAATCTGTTTACATTTGGATGCTTTTTGTCAGTTTAATTTGAGAAATTATTTTCAATTTTATTGATTGGGTTCATTTAGGATTTTGTGATTCCAGTATGAAAGCTATTTTTTGGTATTGGTGTAAGATATGTCGCTTTTGGCAAAAAGAAAAACATGAGTTGTGGCTCTCAACAATTGGAAATCTATGGCATATATCTTCGGTATAGAAATATCTGATCTAATGCATATACAATCCAAGAGGATGCTAATCTCAAGGTTTTCCTTCTGTTAGCAGGCAGAGACAGGGAGAAAAAGTGATGACAGCAAGGATTTTTTTACACCCACAGTTTGCACGTGAAAAGTATAATCCATAACTTGCAAGAATGCTGTATAGCCTTATGGCTGCAACAGTTGTATGGCTGCGGTGGGTTTGTAAATGTAGGAGAGAGGTCTGTGTACGTCTTGGTAAATTTCTTAAGCCAGATGGTGATCCAATCACTTGCCCAGTACTCAGTCTGGAAACACAGGGTCATTGACACAACTATTAGGATCTATGTCTGTTTGAGGAAGAAAATGTATTTGATGTATCTTAAAACATTTTGGGAGGTACAAGGAGATGATGAAGATCAATGTGGCAATTGGAAAGGCTGCACCACAATAATGGTCCTCCAGTCTCCAAGGCAATGAAACCTAGCAACTTTGGATCACCAATAACTAATAGGATGCCAGGAGGTGAGACAACCTAGGAACCAATAACTAAAAGGATGCCAAAAGGTGAGACAACATAGGAACCAATAACTAAAAGGATGCCAGGAGGTGAGACAACATAGGAACCAATAACTAAAAGGATGCCAGGAGGCGAGACAACCTAGGAACCAATAACTAAAAGGATGCCAAAAGGTGAGACAACCTAGGAACCAATAACTAAAAGGATGCCAGGAGGTGAGACAACCTAGGAACCAATAACTAAAAGGATGCCAGAAGGTGAGACAACCTAGGAACCAATAACTAAAAGGATGCCAGGAGGTGAGACAACCTAGGAACCAATAACTAAAAGGATGCCAGGAGGTGAGACAACCTAGGAACCAATAACTAAAAGGATGCCAGGAGGTGAGACAACCTAGGAACCAATAACTAAAAGGATGCCAGAAGGTGAGACAACCTAGGAACCAATAACTAAAAGGATGCCAGGAGGTGAGACAACCTAGGAACCAATAACTAAAAGGATGCCAGGAGGTGAGACAACCTAGGAACCAATAACTAAAAGGATGCCAGGAGGTGAGACAACCTAGGAACCAATAACTAAAAGGATGCCAGGAGGTGAGACAACCTAGGAACAAATAACTAAAAGGATGCCAGGAGGTGAGACAACCTAGGAACCAATAACTAAAAGGATGCCAGGAGGTGAGACAACCTAGGAACCAATAACTAAAAGGATGCCAGGAGGTGAGACAACCTAGGAACAAATAACTAAAAGCATGCCAGGAGGTGAGACAACCTGGGAACAAATAACTAAAAGGATGCCAGGGGGTGAGACAACCTAGGAACCAATAACTAAAAGGATGCCAGGAGGTGAGACAACCTAGGAACCAATAACTAAGAGGATGCCAGGAGGTGAGACAACCTAGGAACCAATATTTAAGAGGATGCCAGGAGGTGAGACAACCTAGGAACCAATAACTAAGAGGATGCCAGGAGGTGAGACAACCTAGGAACCAATAACTAAAAGGATGCCAGGAGGTGAGACAACCTAGGAACAAATAACTAAAAGGATGCCAGGAGGTGAGACAACCTGGGAACAAATAACTAAGAGGATGCCAGGAGGTGAGACAACCTAGGAACCAATAACTAAAAGGATGCCAGGAGGTGAGACAACCTAGGAACCAATAACTAAGAGGATGCCAGGAGGTGAGACAACCTAGGAACCAATAACTAAAAGGATGCCAGGAGGTGAGACAACCTAGGAACCAATATTTAAGAGGATGCCAGGAGGTGAGACAACCTAGGAACCAATAACTAAAAGGATGCTAGGAGGTGAGACAACCTAGGAACCAATAACTAAGAGGATGCCAGGAGGTGAGACAACCTAGGAACCAATAACTAAAAGGATGCCAGGAGGTGAGACAACCTAGGAACCAATATTTAAGAGGATGCCAGGAGGTGAGACAACCTAGGAACCAATAACTAAAAGGATGCTAGGAGGTGAGACAACCTAGGAACCAATAACTAAAAGGATGCCAGGAGGTGAGACAACCTAGGAACCAATAATTAAAAGGATGCTAGGAGGTGAGACAACCGAGGAACCAATAACTAAAAAGATGCCAAGAGGTGAGACAACCTAGGAACCAATAACTAAAAGGATGCCAGGAGGTGAGACAACCTAGGAACCAATAACTAAAAGGATGCCAGGAGGTGAGACAACCTAGGAACCAATAACTAAAAGGATGCCAGGAGGTGAGACAACCTAGGAACCAATAACTAAAAAGATGCCAAGAGGTGAAACAAACCTAGGAACCTTTCAACCTATGACATACATGGCTATCCAATCACCAGCTCTGTCGCTTTCTGACTAGCAGTGTACCTAATTTCAAGGACATTTAAACCCCATGTTTCTATCCAGAGTAATGTTGGTCTAATGTAAGTTTTGGGATCATCAGACCTTTACCTTTCCAACATTTGAAATATTCAAAGTGAGCTTGTTTAAGTATGAGATATAAAACTTGGGAAATCCTTGTAGCGTGAACACACAAATAAGGAAGAGGAACAGCCATGCACCAGATTACATTTCTAACACCATAATGACATCATTTGTGAGATTTGGATTCTAAGATTAGAATTGTGCGATGCACATCATTTAAGAAACATTTTTTTGGCCTCAGAGCTTGCAGTCCTTTTACTGTTCATACTGCTGTTTGGTTAATGTTATGGCTGCTCAAATGTTTGCAGATATAAATATATTAATATTAATCTCCTGAGTAAAGTTACAAGGTTGAATAACATTTTAAAATATGCTAAGTATGCACAAATCAAGTATGCAATTTGCAAGATGAACTATGTGCAACTTGTGAATTTAACAGGAAAATTATAGTTATCTACATCTAAATGATATACCCATTTAGTTAGAAGTTCCTTCAGCATACACTTTGAAGAGAGGATTAAAAATAGACATAAATAAACATAATCACAGTTCCTTTTTTATGTTTATGAGCTCTATTTCCTCTTAAACTTAGTCTTTGAGTTCATTACAGTGCACAGAAAGACATCACAAATTATGCAGTAATTGCAAATGTTATTCTGCATATGATTGCGATGTATAGATGTATTTTATCCTACTTACTGTATTAAATAAAGCAAAAGTGCCAGACTGCATGCTTTATTTTGAGGACTAGATAATATGTAACTTACCAGACTAAACTAGCAAAGCTTTCCACCACAAAAAAGGTAACTTAAGTTTTACAGATTTTTTTGCACATTAATAGAATTCTATAAACGAAAATATTCGGTATAGTAGGTAGCAGTGACTTTTATTGCAATGAGGCTCTTCGTTAGTCAGTAGTTCTTATGGAATTCAATCAGGAAAGCTCAGTAAGTGTCGTAGCCAGAAGGAATGGCCAATGTATTCACGTCCTCTACTATGATCTCCAATATGTTGCAGATTACTAGGGGCCTCATCTATTATCGGCCGTAAGGCTGCGATTCCTTGCGGGGGTTCAGTTAACTCGCGATTCTATTATACGGCCCCCGCAAGGATCTCCTCTTACGGCCGGCCGCATATCTTGCAACCGGCCGTAAGCTCAGAAATCTAAAAACGCAAAAATAAATTCAAGCCTGCACTGTACAGCTCTGTAAATGCTAGGGATCATATTGGGGGACATGAGGATTAAAAGTAACCCACTCTCAAGCTTGCACATCAGCCCAAACCCGAGTTCAAATTAACTGTTTATTTTCCGGCTGCGGCGTGGGTGTGTCTGAGGTGCTCCAAGAACTCTGGACTTTTTACATGTATATTTTACATATATTAAAAAAAATATATATTTTACGGATTTGAGTATAGGGTAATTATGTGCTATTTTTGCTTACACCGAATATCACTTTATAGTCTTCTCAAAGTGCAGGATGGCTTTATTTGAGCTATTTTATGTGCTTAATTGGTGCTAGCGGGACCTCTTTCCTGCAAGTAAGCAGCGGCTCGTTTTTAGCCTTGCAGAGAGGGTTCCCGGAGCAATAGAATTGCAACCAGGCTTTTCTTACGGCCGATTTCCTTGCGGCCGTTTTAGATCAAAGGCTTTCCTCCGGCGCGATCGGCCGCAAGAGATAACAAGGCGCCGGCCGCAAGCCTGCCGGAACCCCCGGCCGGAGGGGAATAGAATAGCCGGAAAGCTTGCAGCCGGTCCTTGCGGCCCCGCAGCGGCTGCGGCTGATAATAGAATGAGGCCCTAGGTGTATAGATAAAGTGTTGTTTTGGTAGCCATCATAATGTACTTGTTTCATAACATGTCTGAAATAATCTTCAATTGTCATTAACACAATTCTTTCACATTTGTTTCAATATTTATCTGGCATTAATTACTCCAGGTTTAAAAGACATCTTCAAATTCTTCACAACTCAACACAAGTGAATATATTTGCTTCTGCTTATTAAAGCAGAGATGTCACTAGAAGGATGAACTTAAGTCTGCACAACAGTGCGAAGCCAAGTGCAGTTGTAAATCTTGAAGAACTACCGCTATAGATATATTTGGAACTCATACAGTAGGAGTATCGGCTCAGCTACCAGATGGAAGTACTAAAAATAAGTCACATCTCTATTATACTATAGACTACTTAGTAGTATAACAAGATGCCCACATGTTTCTGCCTATCCAATATCTCCTCAAAACTCCCACTACCGCAAAACGAATACCTCCCCAATACCGATTTCACCATGAACTCCTTCTCTAAACAAACACAATATGCACTATTGTTCACTACTCAAATTAAATGGCTCGCCAAAACCTGTAATAGCGTCTGCAAAATATTTCTAAAATCACAACTAGAATTCAAATTCACTTTAGGATCCTGACCATTGTATCCAAAGATTTCTATGACACTGTACCCATCTATATCTTATCTCCAAATATTCTCCTACCATCCCCTCCACATAAGGTATTCAATTCTTTACCTCACAAATTCACAGGTTAATACACTCTTAAAAATCAATCTACTGAGACAACCTTACAACTTTGCTACCTGTTTTGTCGTTCAGTCATGTCCGACTCTCCCTGACCCTATGGACCGCAGCAGGCCAGGTACATCTGTCAGTCACCGCCTCTCTGAGCTCCAATAAGTTCATGTTCATCGCTTCAATGATCTCATCTATCCATCTCTGCCTGGATCGTCCCCTTCTTGTGCCTTCAATCTTTCCCAGCATTAAGTCTTTTCTAGGGAAACCTTATGATCATAGCTTCCAGTGAACAGTTTGTCTTGATTTCCTGAAGTACTGATTTCCTGAAGTACTGATTTACTGGATCTTCTCGCAGTCCAAGGGATTCTAAGCAGTTTTCGCCAACACCACATTTCAAAGACCTCAATTCTATGGCTGGTCAGACTTCTTTATGGTCCAGCTCTCACATCCATATTTTACTACTGGGAATACCATAGTTCTAACTATGCAGACCTCTGTTGATAGTGTAATGACTTTACTTTTTACTAGCTTGTCCAGACTTGCCATAGCTTTCCTCCCCAGAAGCAAATGTCTTAATTTTATGGCTACAGTCACCATCTGAAGGGATGGTATAAATAAAGGATCCAATAAGACACATAAATGTCCAACTTTCTATTATTTCTGTATACTCTTACTAGTGAATTAATAAGGACAAAAACATCTAAAATGTTCCTAATAGCAGGAGTAGAAAAATCTCAAGAGCCAAGCTACTTAGTTACTTTTGGCTCCTAAATACTTTTTAGAATTCAATTTTCATGGCTCCTATTAAATATTCTTATCCACATCTGTCTAATAACAGCACATGTAATGAATGAGACTATTTGTAGAGATGTTTGAGTGAAAGAAGCACAAATAATCACAAGTGCACCTTTTTATCCTTTGAAACACCCTCTATATATGTTAAAGAACACAAATGGCAGAATTTCAGCATACTACAGTTTGTTTGCCTTACTATATAAAGAATAAAGAAGAACATACACACAAAAATAATTTATACTTAATATTTTATTACACAAAATGCATAATCTGGCTGCTGAATCTGGGATCATGATGTACTGCATAAAAACAACTGCTGAAGCCACCTCTGATAATAGAGTCAACTTGATCTGACGGCTTTTGCATATTCCGGTGTGAATATCACATAATATATAAAGATTGTTGGTTACAATAGATGTAGTCGTTCCAAATAATCTTCACCGTTTGTCCAAAAAAGAAATACCATGTGAAGGTCCTGCCGTCGCATCGATTTATTGCTTTTATCTCTTTTCACAGGAAATCATACAAATACCGAACTATATCGAAGTTCACAGTTCTGAATAATAATAATAAAAAATTAATACTTAAAAGGGTGGGGGGGGGGGGAGCAAATAAATCCCAGTCACATTTTCTTGTAAAGTGTAAAAATATAGCATTAAAAATAATCATATAACACATTTAGCAATAATCAAATAATATGCTTATGAGTTTTGGTAATATTTTACTAGCAGATACAAAGTCAGAGACTCGCAATCTGAGAACATACAAACCTTAATAGACCCGATTGATTTGCTATAGGATGTTTCCCTGTTGTAATGGGCACAGGCATGCTAAACGAGTGCGGCTCTACGAATTGTCATAATTGTATGAATTAAATTAAAACATTTTAACTGATAGTGTCTTTGTTATTCCAAATAGTTTATGCAAATCTCGCTAAATAGATTTAGGTTACTTCACATACATGTCATGTCAAAGTATAAACGTTGATGATTAACCTATACAAGGTTTGTATTATTATGCAGACAGCACCTACCTTGCCACAGCTCTGATAAAATCCAGTGACACAGTGCACTTATACTTTGGTCCATCTAACTGGTCGTCATGGCCCACTAGAGATAACAGCTGAAGTGTCACAAGTGAGGAAATCTACAAAATAAGTCAATTCATGAGTTTCAATTGAATAACTAAACTTGATAATGTGTAAAATGTGTTTAGAAAGAAAATAATAAACGAAGTCTCTGGCAGTTCTAGATACTACATTCCTATTGCACCAGTAACTTCTTCTGCAGACATCAAAATGCAGCTCACACAGCAGCATTATTGCTTATAAACTGTATTGAATTATTTTCAAATTCTAAAAACATTTTGTATATTATCAGGTTTAGATAAATGACCAGAGTTGTGTTCTAAGATAACAGGCTCTCACAGGAGTACCGTTTTACACTTCTCAAGACTCAATTCACTGGTAAAGCAAAGGCAGATCAAACAAACTGTTTATTATATATTTCAGTGTAACTGTAGCGTTCGTTTTGTCAAATTAATATAATACATTTTCCGTGCAAAATAAATACTAATGAAAACTAATATTTTACTAGCAGAAACAAAGTCAGAGCTCTCAATCCGAGAACATACAAACCTTTACAGACCAGACGGATATGCTATAGGAGGTTTCTCCCGTGTAACCTATACTGCTCTGAATAGGTTTTCATGCCCATAGAACAAACCTAATAAAAAGGCCGATGTAAGCACCTTTTACAGTAAATAATATTTTATGGGGAACTGCATTTTTGAAATTATACTTTCATTACTCCTATTTGTACATTTATTTTTAATGTAAATTAAATGGTAAACAAAAAACTAGATTTAAACTTGAAAAGCACATAGGATGGGCCTTTAATAGGTTTGTTGGTTCTCATACAGTGCCTCTGATCTTCTATATTACAAGGTCTAAATTCACAATACCGTCCTGAATTTAGAAAAAATGCTGAGTAAAAATATTAGTCTTTATTAGATATGACAGGCAAATAGTACTGTTTTGTACATTATTATTATTATTAGAAATGGGACATTACATTTGATTGTTCACATTGAATTTAGTTCAATTATTTTATCCCCACAATTCACAATCAGGGAGTTCCACTTCAGTTGGTTTTATTTGCAAATTTGTATGTCCAATAAATGGCATGTCCTTAAACAACTACACAGAATTCAAATTGAAGACAGGTTAAATTCTAAATACAGAGATGAAGCCTTGTACAGGATAAGGATCACAATATTATAGCGGTATTATATATTGTACAACTGTCATGTCATCACTATATTTACTTTACCTGGGAGAATATATTTGCAGTGGGTGCTACTCGGCTATCCACGACACTGTATAGTATTGCCAACAACCTGTCCAAAGGAAATGGCTTCGGACCTAGAAGGTGATTACTGGTCTTAAAAAAAAAAAAGGAAGAACCATCAACGACAGTGACAGTATACATATCTATATCATTATCTATCTCACGCTCTGAGAGACAGAGAGAATATACAAAGCATGGCTATGATATACGGTCTTGAAAGCACTTAGAAACATGAACTAAAAGGCTATAAGTATGTATATATGTCTGTATATATACACCCATACTGTCAATAAATTCTGCAGCGCAGTTTAAAATCCTGATCCTAACATAATGCTCTCAATGATAATGCACTCTCTTATATCTCTGCTCTTGTCTCTAAATACTCTCCCAACCGCCCTCATCGCTCTAATGATCATCTTCGTTCATCCTCTCTTGTCACCTCTTATTCGCGCCTTCAGGACTTCTCGTGCAGCCCCTATTCTGTGGAACTTCTTGCCTCGCTCCACTAAACTATTCTCCTGCCTCAAATCCTTCAAAATCTCACACAAAACGCATCTATTTAAAGAAGCATATCACCTTCAGCCATTATTTACTCAATATATCGTACCTCACCTTTCTATACCTCACCCATACCCTTTAGACTAAGTTTGCTAGTATTCAGTCTTATTTGGTGCTTAAGAGAATGCACTTTGTACGATTAATTTTAAACTCAAAAATAGGACCCTTCATTCTTTCTTAATTTGTTAAAAAATAGTTTTTTTTAATTTATCTACCCGGTTTAGTGCTACAGAATATGTTTGAGCATTACAAATAAAGGTTAATAATAATTTTCTTATACACTATTTTCTTACACACTTTTTTACTTGATTCTGACTGCTGCACATGATAGATCAGTATCCTTGAACTCAGAGTCCATATAAGAAGTGAGCATAGAAAAACAAAAAAGAAGGGCTAATGCATAACTTGCTACAGCTAAATTACCAATTTTGTAATGTTTGTTGAGTGGTCATAAACCAATCGTTTGCTTAGACCAGTGATGGGGCAACCTACGTCCCTTGAATGGCCCCATATGTGGCTTCTGAGTTCTTACGAGCGCCTCACAGTGCTTTAAACTCTAATTCTTTATAAATAATTTGCAAGAGGTATCGATAATGAGGATAAATATTTGTTAGTTTTAGAGATCTAATGGGCTATATATTGTTGAAGAGGTGCATGCTCACCCACTCCAGAGAACAGGACAGGGACTGCACGTGGACTGCCTATTGCCTAATTCTGGCTGAAATAGTAGTATATACAAAGTGAAAGTCAATCATTAAAAGCAGTATGTTAATAGATCTCTAAAGTTTTTGCAACTTGTTGCAAAATCAGAGTAAAAAATGTAAAAAAATAAAATCAAAACAAAAACCAACAAAATAACTTGTTTTTGCTATTCATTTTCCACTTCCCAAACTGAGACGGGGAAATGTTTTTACTTTTTAATTAAAGCTTCTTTACGTTGCCGACCGCTGCACCATGTAAGTTCTACTAGTGAGATATTTAGCTTTTTATATATAATATTTTCTTATCATCCATGCTTCAGAGTTAGTATGTGATGGATTTGTGTAGTGTTTTGCAGTAGGAGTGGTATAATCCAGCTTCAAGACATTGACAGAGCCGAGAACAAGTTGGTATAGTGGGATCAACATTATTTATAAACAGGGTGATGTGCCATATCATAGGAGACAATTTACAGTAACTGATTTCTACCAGGGGTTTCCCTAACCACATGGGAAGGTTTTATATCTTACTTCATAATAACTAACTCACAAGGATTAAACTTTGCTAAAATTAAAATAAAAAAATATCATCAAAAATGTACAAGGAAAGACAGCAGTTTAGGTTCAGTGCCAATTTGTCTATGTATCCGGCTCCTGCCACGTATATCTGAGCTAACCATCTTCAGAAAGCAAACAACCTCGCCCTGGATTAAGTGCACTCCAAAGAAAATCAGACCTAAGAGCATAACTGTATTTGATTTTGAATACACCAACACCATTTTGTGTAAGCATGCTATACCTTCTCATGCTTCTTCAGGAAATCTGTCTTCTTAATTTTCCCATGATGCTAAAAAAGCAAAGCAAAAGTAAATAAGAAAAACAAACAAAGCTAGTTAAAAAAAACACGACAACAACTATGAATTAAAGAGTCAATATAAAAAGCATAAGGAGATTTGCAGGTCGCCACATAAAAAACTATAGTAGAACTGACCACATGGTGAACAGAAACATATAGCTGTGCTAATTGTTTGACCCAATTTGTTTAATAATTACATACATTTTACCATTTATTCAAGATCATTTATTAGCAGTCTGAACTGAACAAATCCTTATTCAAAGCAAGAAACTTAAATCCTACCTTTAAGAAAAACCTCTTATCTGTTCTTGCAGGATTGTATGAGGCTAAATATGCCGCAATGAGAAGAAACTTGGAGTAATATGGCAATTCAACATGAGCATGTGCAGATAATCCTGGAGATCGAAAAAAAAAAGAAAAAAAGGTGTTTTATAAAATGTTAATTAAGCCAAAATCAAGTGGTAAAAAGTTTGTGTGTGCGCATGCATAGAGTTAGTGTTTATATGCACACTTTGTGTTCCAATTGGTAGGCTATTGTTTTCACAAGTAGGACCAATGGGGTATTTCTAGTTCATAACCATGTTAGAAATTTAAAAAGTTGTTATTCTGGTTTCAGCAGAGTAAGTTTTTACATCTGTCTAATTATTTACCTCTAAAGCAGGGGTGGGCCACATACACGCCTGGATTTGATGATATCCCTGCTGCGCACAGGTGAGTCAATCACTTCTTCAGCCATCCCGATTGATTCACCTGTGCATAGAAAGGATATCTTCAAAACCAGGCTTGTGTGTGGCCCTCTAACTTGCCCACCCCTGCTCTAAAAGGTTATTTTTACTCTTTAGGAAAGACTACAATCTCTGTTTGATTCATTTCCAGAAGTACCAGAAGCTCCTCTAGTATATAAATTACAGAGAGGTTAAATGTGTAGCTAGAGGATCCCCAAATTTCTTATTATAAATATTATAAAAGTATGTTAAGCCATCAGGACCTAGAAGGATTGCTCGGTCCCTTGTCTGATTGAGAATACAGCTATATATATATATATATCCAAAAATCCTATATTCGCCACGGAAAAAAAAAAGTCACCCACCACAAAATATAAATGTATTCAATGATAATGTAATTTTATATGTGTCCGTTTTTGGTATTTGTCTGTCCTTCCGGAACAGATTAATGAAAAATATAGAGGTTTCACTGTACTATAAAAATTTGTTAAATTTTGCTAGGACTATTCAATAAAAAGTAGTTCTCAGTTGATACATTTCAGAAATTTAAAATCTAAATATATATGAGCTAAATAGTCAGAATTATTGGCTTTAGAAAATAAGATATGTTGTGTCAACCTCAAAGCCTTCTCAGTACGGCTGGAGAGAATCAGGTCAAGCTCAGACCTCAATTTAGAAGTGGATTTATTTTATCTTGATTTGCCCTCTATAAGAGTAACAATTTAAAACTGTACTTTCCTTTGCCTAAGTAGTTATTTTTTATGACCGAATGCTAATTTTATACAAGAGTCTCTAATGAACGCTGTATGCGCTACCCAAACCCATCCTTTATTGCAATCAGGAGTGTTATTTGTATTAAAGTAAAATTCAAAATCCTGAGCTACCAATTCTCGAATGCGTGGGTCTGCAAGCAAGGACTCTGAGATCTCTTCAAGATCAAGGTGACTTCCGCTGAGGTGTTAAATCTAGAGAGATCTTAACAGAATGGTCAGATCAGGGACAAGGGATTATTTCTGTAGAACCTGCAGAATCCAGCAGTGAAACAGCAAGTAAAACACATATATCATGGATTAAGTACAGTGGGTGGGGAGAAAGAATATTCTATCGAGAGGGTGAAGAACCCAGCAAACATACAAAAGTGCAAACCAGTTCTGTTTAGTTTCCGTGTATAACATTGGTCTAAATGTGGGGAGGAATGTTCTAACCCGGTGTTCAGGATTGTTCTAATCTCGGTCCCCCCCCCCCTCCCCAATTATTACCATACCTAAGTCCACTGTCACTACACTTTGTAGCAAGTACAAGAGCGTGTCATGAGACAAAGTGGTAAGGAAATGTAATGAGAAAAGTGAGAGTCTAGTGTCCAGGAGATGCACGGTCAGATTGATAAAGGATCAAGATCAATACAATTTTCATTCACCTTAAAAGTGAAATCTTTAAAAAGTAAAATGGTAGCCCCACTGTAGCCTGACCCACCGTATAAAAAGTAGGATATGCTTTATGTATGAATTTGGGAACCCTAAATCATCATTGCAAAATTATAAAATATGCCATTTTAAATGTAGTACAGAAAGTTTTAGACTAGACTACAGTGGCCCTTTAACAGATACCTTTGAGCTGTGAAGCTTCCCGGTCTTCTTCCTGCATCTTCTCCCACTGTGAACTGAGAAGAAGTAATCAAGTTTATGATCTAAATCTTTCATTATTATACAAACTATAACTATTTACATGAGGACAGAAGAAAAGCAAAAACATTTATTAACATGAAAAAAGCTTATCCTTGTACTAGACATTCGTCTCATCCACACAGTTGGTAAATATTTAAACGGTCAGTGTGATTTTAAATTTGTTATTATATCATGAATTTAGAAACAGGAAAATAGTAGTGCAGATACAAGGTCAGAGGAGCTGTATGAGAACAAACAAACATGTTAATGGGCCAGTGTAAGCAAGTTTTATATTAAATCTATTTTTTAGTTTGTCACTAAAAAAATAAAAAGGTTTTAGCAAGAAAATATAAAAATACTGTTTACCTCATTAATTGCTGCTACTATACCCCACCCCACACCTCTCACTGCCCTGATCATTTTTCAAACCCATACCAACGTTCTAGCCAGTTAAAGTAAATTGCAGAGCAGCTTTACCTGAGCTGCTGGTGTGTGGCGAGAACAAAAAACTACAAATCCCATGGTGCTTTGCTGCAGAAACAGAATCCCCATACTGCTATAATGTTGCAGCTGCCTCTATCTAATTGGCCACAACGAATTATGAATTTTAAGCTACTTTGGCTTCAATCAGAAAGTATATAGGAAAAAAAAAAGTAGCATCTCACCTTGATATCTCCCGGAGATAAACAGTCTGCATGGCTCTTTTCAGATGTGGCTCAATATTCCTCCATAGTTTATGTGAATCTGATTCTTTAGCTATGATAAATAAATACAATGTAATAAATATTCTCTCTCTCCGTGTGGAGATCTTCTGAAATGTGAAATAAAATAAACAGATACCTTCTCCTTTGATCACAGGTTCACAGTACTTTGGGTAGTTTAGTGCAGCCTGTAAAATAAAAATACTACCTCAATAAAATAAAATAAAAAATATTGTACTTAATAATCTCGCATGTAATCCCTAATTGAGCACAATCTTAATTTTGTAACCATAGTATAAATCTGGAGTCTGTAACTGTTACATATTCTACTGTTTGAGAGCAGAGTGTGTTGGTGTAGCGGTAAGTATGCTGTTTTAAAGATTCCTCTGCCTTCCACTTATTTTCCTTTTTTAACTAATATACTTATTTATATGTATGTATGTATGTATGTATGTATGTATGTATGTATGTATGTATGTATGTATATATATATATATATATATATATATATATATTAATAATTTCTGTGTTAATAAATAGATTAGGTTAAAAAAAAATCAAGTGAAAGGCATTGATTTAGAACCAATAATGTATTAATGATAACATTTAAACAGTAACTATGTTCCACACATTACTGAGCTCATTACTCATCCAAGCAGAGGCAACACATTGAAATAGCCCGTCTTCAAATAACTGTAACTTTGAATTCAGCATCAATTAATTCAATTAAAAATTAAAATTATTTTTCCACGTGCTTTTTCATCCTCTATCTAATAGTGCATAACACGAGAGAGGGACTTTTGTGGTTCTTTAACTGTTAACGTTTTTATTATGTGACAATCAGATGGCACTTGAACAGTTCTACATGGAAAAATAGCTCTAATATACATAGGATGTTACCACTTATCTTAAAAGCCAATAATAATTATATAACATTTTACTGATCTTTCAAAAGAAGATAAAAATGTCTGAAACATAAATGTTTTTGTCAAGATCATATTTGATTTTTATACAGCCTCATGTACTAGATGTGTGTTTCCAGAAATTGTATAATTTCCAAATCAATTTGTCCTCTTACCAAATGCCTAAGCTCTTTTATGTCCCTGCATACAGAGTAGAAAACACCAAGCAGTATATTAATGTATGAAGCATAGAATTCTGCAGAGTACTCCTGAGGGTGATCGCTGGAGAGGATCCTTTGAAGTTCCACTACAAAGAAAAGAGATCGGTTTATTCAGCAGTTTGGTACAATTAGTCTTTAATACAAACCTCATATGGCCTAACTAATAAATATACAAACTAAAAATATATCAAATTTACTTTTAACAAAAAATAGTTTCTGAAAAATCAAAACATTATCCACGCTTTAACTTAAATTACTTCTTTGTCACTTATAGTTTAAAAAGCATTATTTTTTTTATTTTTTAAACATTAGAAATCTTTTTTTGGTATTTATTTTTTTAGTCATGTCTTTAACATTAAGGAAAGTAAAAAGAAAATGTTGTGTGAAGGAGCCTAGGAGATCTGTTCTCCCATAGAAGTACTTGGTACACAGTGCTTCCAGTGCCACTAAGGAATTTGTGCAATTACATGCAAATAGGACTTAAAACATACCACCATGATCCATAATACAGAAGGTTCCCGAATCTTACTCTGTATATAATATACCTGTGTATCTACTTAATACTTTTATTGTATTAAAAAGTGCTTAGAAGCTCTGCCTAAAATCAAACAAAAAGTCCATGTAAGTCTCTGCCGGCTGCAGTATATGAAGACACAGACTATTCAGGGATGGATGTACAGGGTGTTGTCCACACAGGCCAGTATTTGAGCATATCCTTTCTGTGCACAGGTGAGTCAGTCAGAATGACTGAAGAAGTGACTGACTCACCTGCTGACTGCAGGGATATCCTCAAACCCTGGCCTGTGTGGGGCTCTCCAGAACCACCTTGCATACCCCTGCCCTAGACCATCAGGGACCACATCTCAGCAGCACATTGCACAATGTTGCTGAGAGATGGTTAGTATGAGACAGAGCACAGAAAGCATGTGCCTTCATAAGCTGCCGAGGGCAGACCCAAGCAGGGACTATTTATTTTATTAAGAAGTGCTTATAAGCTCTATTTTTACTACCCCAAAACAAACAAAGAACATAAAATGTAATAGGTATATTATATACCTAGTAAAATCCAGGAAGCTTCCATTTCTCATTGATTAGTGCACTCCATACACCCACAGTGTACAGATTGTAATTCGCTGGACAGAAAACTGTCCAGGTTCTGATTGGCTGGACAAAATAACACTTTTGTAAACTATTTGTCAAGTTCAGAGATGAGGAGTGGTGTTATAAGACAGAGTAAGATTGTATTTCTGTCACACAAACGTTTAAAACATCCTGTTTGAAATAGATCCCAGAAAATGTAATGGGGAAGAGGAAAGGTGTTATTTAGTATTGAGCAAACATCAAAATCAAGTATTATAATTAAAAAATGCAGTTAAACCAAAAACATAACTGTAAACAATTGAACGAAAAATATAAAAATTACCTTTACTATAGTCTGAAAAATATAATGTCAGTGGCTCAAAGCACCCGGTGTTTGGGCGAAAAGTTTCCCAAACAATCCCACTCAGGAATATCACAGTCACGTTGCTCTCGGTCTGTAGTAGAAAATGGGAAAATCTGTGAAATAATACTTGCAACAGACACTAATTGCTGCTTAATGAATATGTCATAAGGTTTCTAGCAACTATATTAGTAAGACATATTTACCACTTGGGAAAGGTCAGGAAATATATTTAAGAAAAAGAAAAAAGGAAGAAAGAATTGGTAAAGAAAAGAACAAAAAAAAAAAAAAGAGTGAAAATAAGTAGGAAACAAAATCAATGAGGTTTGCCACACAATGTGAGCCTCTCCCCCTGTGTACTTTACAGGCCTCGCGATGAGCGCTTTGCCACTTTACAGGCCTAGACAACCCGCCCCTTTTTCGTGGTTCTCAATGATCACCTTCGGGCGCTCATTGCGAGCCTCTCCCCAGTCTCTGACCCCTGTGTCTCTTTTCCCCTCTCTCCCTGCCCTGTGTCTTGTTTTCCTTACCCCCCCCCCCCGTGTTTTATCCGTCTTTCAGCCCTGTGTCTCTTTCCACCCTCTCCCTCCCCTGTGGCTTTCTCCTTTGTGTCTGTCGAAGCTTTGCGTGGCTTGCGATGAGTGCTGTTGCTTGCATTGTTCGGCTAAGTGTTACTGGCTTCTGGGTCGTTTTTACCACCTTTGGCCTTGTTTTCATCCGTTTACGTTTTTCGGGCGACATTTTTTTTTTTTGCTTGGCCGAATTTCCCCATCGGCGAAAAACGCCAAATATGCCTCAACTTAACTTGCAATCTCACTCACAGGGCTCCCTGGCTCTCCCACTGTGTGTGAATTTTTTTTTTTAGCAATTATTTTGAGCTTTTTTGGCAGTCTTTGGAGTTACGCGCTTGAAACTATTTTGGTCTGCAACGAGACCTCATCGCGAAGCCTGCAATGAGACATTGTGTGACCAACATCTGGCTGTATGTTTTTCAGACTAAAGCTGTAGAGCAACTAAGCAAATTATATTAAAAGAGTTAACCCTTAACCAATCCATCTGTGAAGGACATGGAATGCTGGAATCAAATAAACAGGTCAGTTAAGGGTTAATTTTTCAGTATAGTCCTGAGTTCAGGGAAAAACTGCTTTCAGTCAACATCCTCACCACACGGTTGTCTGTTATTAATCATACAACAGTCAGTAGGCAGGATAGTCTGTGCTTATTTTTGTAGCCGTTACTAATGTAATTAAAACAAACAGATCATTTTAACATGCAATCTTGTGCTTCCTCACCCATGAAGAGCACTTACAGTCAGGTAAATAGCCCTTTAAGAGATCACTGTGGTCAGCCCAAGCCCAGTCGTCTGGCCTTAGACTGAAAATAATATGTCAGACCCACATTCTTACTAGAAAATCACAAACACATGAAAAAAAACTAACAGACTATGCTTGATAGGTGGACCTTAGCAGATAAAAATTGCAGGCATAGGACAGCACCATATTAGGCATTAGCAATTTCAGAACCAGGCGGTTAATGCACTCAACCTTACAGTTCCTTCAATGCAACCCCTCTATTTTTAAATGATGAAGACTCCTGTGCTTCCCAATTAGGAAGTAGAGATGTTCCAACTACCCCGGCATCAACTATCCCCATCAAGCAGCTGCCACACATTCATTAGCCCATAAACACAGCACTTACAATTCCCCTGCTCCATGTCCTGCACAAATTACTAGGCTCACATTTTGAGGCCCGGCATACAGTTGAAGAAAATGTAGTGTAGTGTAATATCTTCATTAGAAGTGATTAAAAATACACAGCAATTTGGACTAGACCCAACATATTTGTTTCATCTGTTCCTTGTGTCAGTGTGTCACAATCTTAAATTAAGGAGCTACCTAATCGTGCCATGATACTAACAAGTCTATTATACCCAATTATGGTAATTATGTGGCTCTACTGTAGGAGACCATATGTTAGAAAACATCTGTCACTTTTAAAAGAGATTTGTAACATTGCCTCCTATGAAGTTTGCACATTAACTCAAATAACGGTTATCTTATTCTTCAGACAATCTTATAAAAGCTACTGGAAAGTGGAATTTAGAAAAAAAGAAAACTTTACTTACAATTTCTTGGAGTCTAAGGAAGCCAGGCAAGAGGTTTGCATCCATTTCCCGCAGCTGTTCTGCCTTATCAAGTAACTATTGAAACAAGTGAAACTTACTGTTAGCGTCCAACTAAACCAGATTAGGGATGAGAACAGAAATAGTGTGATAAACATGGTTCCAATTAATTGCTAAAAATCACAATTTCAATTTATCAAAAAAGGTGGAGGCAAAAATGTAGAATGAATGCAAAAATAAATGTTATAGCCCAGAATGCATGTAGTACTCCATAATGAGGAAAAACTCAGTGTAAGAACGGCATTTAAAGCATAAAGACAGTAAGGAAAAAGAAAATAAAAGCCACCCGCAAGGACCCCCTTGATGTATTAAAAAAAATAGAGCATACTAGACAAAGGGCCACTACAGTACTCATACAAGAGGGTTTCATCTGTTTATTTAAAGGGGAAGTTTCACCTAAACACAATTTGATCTTGTATGAAAGAGTGCACTTATAGAAGGTCAAACAGGTGTAGAAGTTCTGCATTTCATGGCTACATGACCTCTGTACGTTAGGTGATAGGAGCAGAATATGAATATAACAGTCACAGCTTAGAACTGCACTTTGTTCAGCTTTTGACCCAATCAGCATCTTGAGTGTCATTGACCCAAATAGAGTTAAAAATAACAGTTTCTTTGATCCACTGCGGATTAAGACTTCTGTCAGGACACCCACCAGAGCAGATAACGTAACCTACATGGATCAGAATGTATTTTATGATGGCAGCATGGGCTTATCCTCTACTACCCATGGACACCTAATATAAAGTTTGAAAATCTGCAATGATTTTTCTCATCTCCCCTTATTCTTTGGAACTCCTTGCCTCACTCCACTAGACTATCCTCCTGCCTCAAATCCTTCAAAACCTCACTAATAACTCATCTGTTTAGAGAAGCTGATCACATTTAGCCTTAATATGAGCTTTACATTATACCTCACCCACACCCTCTAGACTGTAAATTTGCAAGTTTTTTAATCTTATCGGGTGCTTTAGAGAAAGCCATTTCTACGTTTGATTTAAACATCAATAACAGGACCTCCATTCTTTTGTAATTTGCTAACATTGTTTTTAACTTGTATTTACCGTTTAGCGCTACAGAATATGTTGGCGCGTTACAAATAATATTCATAATAATATTTTTTCTTTTTTATATGATATATATATATATATATATATATATATATATATATATATATATATATATATATATATATATATATATATATATATATATATATATATATATATATAAAAATAATATGGTGGGCAAAAGAGAGATAGAAGCCCTCCACTGTACAGTAAACAAAAAGTACACCTGTGTTCACATTGAATGTCTAAAACAAGTTAAAAAAACTGCTTGCAGCTCAGAATTCTGAGAAAAACAGTTATGAACTGCCCGCTCATAAGGTCCACAACAGAGGCTGAGATCCTGCTCCATGCTGATGATAGCCAGTAAGCTTGAAACAGCTGTACATGGATAGGATTCTTGTCTTGTGTACAATCCAACCTTGGTTGTGCATTAAAGCTGTGTAATACAGCAGGCATAGGATTAAAGGAAGCCATGTTTGATAATGGATATGGATTGAAGAGCGAGGCATTTGTGGGCACATTTGCATGTCCCAGCTCAGCTTCCCAGAATGCAGTGTTTTTCTCAGAATTCTGAGCTGTAAGCAGGTTTTTTTTACTTGTTTTAGACATTTAAATGTGAACACAGATTTGTTTATATATATATATATATATATATATATATATATATATATATATATATATATATATATATATATATATATATATATATATAAATATAAAAAAATCAGCAGGTATTACAAGTCCCCAAAATAAGTATAGGTGAATGATAACTACTTTAAACACTTCCTAGGATCCCTGAACATCCACCCACATCCAAACTGGAGTGATAAGTTGCTACTCAAGGAAGTTTTACTTCTTTTTAGATGTTTCTCAGACTCTCCCAATTAGTATACTAGAATTTGTTGTTGGATTCTTCTTTTTTAAAGTATGGATTTTTATTGCTAATCAGTTATTAAATTCAGCAAATAAAACCCTATTATATGGCCACTAGTGTAATTTCTGGTGTTCTCTTTGAAGAGGAGGAATGAAAAACAGAGAAGGTTAGATTACTTTATATAATAATTAATACATTATAGGCTGTATTTTTAAAAATACTTAAAAAAATGTGTATCATTAAACTGGTTGTTCAAAAGTATACTTCATTATACATACTGCTGAATGAATGCTCAGGAATTGAGTAAAGCTTGCAAGCTACTAACTGGGGAAATACCAAGTTTATTGATTTCTTCTTCATTTGTACCGCCTACACTTTCCCATAATGCACCCCTTCCCAAACACAAAAGAGAATTACTCACAATATAGACAGTTTCTTTTTTCAGGTCTTGACTGACCACTGCCTTCTTGTACAACCGAACAAACTCATTGAATGTGTCACATCTCTCATAAGAAGAGTATTCATTTTCTGCAGAAGGACAGTGATTGTAGAGCTGGTTCAGAATTTGCTCAAACAGCAGCCGTGGTGTAAAACACTCCACACAATTTACAGTCGTATGTGGAAGCTACGATGAAAACATCAAAACATTTGGATTTAAACAAAATAAGCAAATAAATAAAATCTTGACAAATCTCATCATATTGCTATTTTCTAACCACACCCATGTCAAAGCCACACTGCGTTAGGACAATGGCCCACAATATAAATTCTTGCCAAGTAAAAATCGCATGCATAAAAAAAAAAAAAAAAAAAAAATATATATATAGTAAAAATAGGCATGCCTAGTTTATTTTCTGCAATGGCTAATCATTAATGGCAATGGTCTCACTGCCAAAATATATGAATATCTGTTTGGGGGATAGATCAGAAAAAACGGACTGAATCAAAATGGCAAAATAAATGTTAGTTTACTATAGAGAATTTTCAATAACACTGAGGAATGAAGTACTTGTTATTACGTATAGTTTGAATTATACCATAATTAGAACTCCCGCCAGTGAGCTTTTCTGATCCGCTGATGAAGCCTATATTTTTATCTCTTTTTTTAGGAGGCCGTGATTAGAAACTATCAGCCACATTAAATTTGAAGATCGTATGTGCAACGTGAGATGCGCAACGGCTGCGAGCTTGACGAGTTGCAGATTTACGGTGCTATTAAATTATAACATGCTGCAAGTTACGGCCTTTAGAGGCAAACCTGTAAAACATTTTTCGCTCGTTGTATGTGTTGCCATGAAAGGGATCAATTAGTCAAACTGGTAGTTACTAGTTGGGATGAAGCTAATGCAAACAGAGATCTTCAGAATTATGTCACGGAAAAATGGAAGTGGGATTAGCAAAGTCAAACAGGGTTCAATTACTAGTTACGATTGGACCCACATTCCAGATATGATGCAATACTCATAAAGCCATAAATATGATATTCTATCACATGCAAGGTACAGTATATGTATTAACACATTGATTGCCAGGATCAATAAAACACAAAAATTAAACATAAAATAAAGTATTTATTGGGGCCAATTTGTGAGCTTGAGAATGTTGTTAACAATATTAATTCAGAGACCTAAATCACTTCTCTGTTCATAAAAGTACAGAAGTGTGTCTATATGTGCATTTAAAGTGCTACGGATTGGACTTTACCCCCCCCCCCCCCCCCTTCTGGGTCCTCTCTAGCACTTGTTGGCCTCTTAGCTCCATTTGCAAGTTACAGGGTTGAACGCCAGTGATTTTGATGCAATTTAATAGCGCAATTGGAACGTATCGGTTACTGGCTTGAAAGAACAAAGGATTTGCGGCCACGAAGTTCCACGTCCCGTGGGCTTTTTTTGGCCTCTCTCACACCTAACCCCCAATTTGTCTGCGGGCCGCGTTAAGAGGTCAATTTAATAGCCTTAAGTCTTGCAAGCTATGTTACGAGCTACGTTTTAACACGTAGAGGGAATTTAATATGGCTGTATGATTCTTTAGAAACAGGTAACAGCAAAGGCTTTGTGGGTCATTAAGGAGCAGTGACTGACATTTGTAGTTTTTAGCTATCAATATACATTTTCTGTAAGAAACCACCTTTTTTTTTAAATAGTATCCAAATGATTTAGTACTAGTAGGTACCTACAGTTTGAATGATTTAGTACTAGTAGGTACCTACAGTTTGAACGATTTAGTACTAGTAGGTACCTACAGTTTGAATGATGTGGTACTTGTAGGTACCTATAGTTTTAAACATCCTGTGTCCATAGTCTGAAGAAAGTACCAATTATCTAACCAATCAGTTTGTAAAAGTACATACAAATTGAAAGAGAATATGTACATTTTCAAATTACGTTTGTAGCAGATTTAGCACTACTCAAAACATAGAAGTCTGACTATATCATCAATACTTCATAGTGGAAAAATAAACAAGGATACCTATGTGGCATTTTCTTTGACCCATTTAAACCTAACAAAAACTTTTTTGGGCACAACATGTATTTTCCTTATTTTTTTATAAATATGTTTCATTTTAAGCAGATACACAGTATACCATATTACATTTGTATTTGGTTACATGACTTGGTTTTATAGACATGTCTGATTGATGTACACACATTAAAATAAGCTACTGTTTACATTTAGTTGCAATCTCTATTAGACTATCCAGTATGATAGACTCAATGTAACCATTATAATAAGATCTGCATACTCCCTTCTCAAAATATTCCTCGTTAGCTCCTATATCTAGTCATTCATTGCATAATATTGATTGGTTACATCTTTTAGTAGATACGATGTGTATTTTCCTTTTGAACAGCTGTATATTATCTTTTTTTTCTTATATTACATCTCAATATAAAAAGTCCCCTAATCCTTCACCTCTCAAAGTAAAAGTGATTGTGATGACATTCATGTGGCGGATTTCCTCTCTGGTCACATTATACCCGAGTTTTTTTATTTTACTCAATTCTTTGTCATGGTTTAAGCTGTCTTTAGGATTCACAGCATTCATGCTTAGTAATTGCTTCTGGACATATCCTTTCAATCTTGAAAAGTTATTTCCTTTTATTTTTGCACTAGTTATTTCTTCTTACCTCAAGTACATTCAATGCTGTCTGCAGGACATAGGTCTTTCCAGTGCCAGTGTGTCCATAAATAAATATAGAGGGAAAACTTAAGTGCTGGCGCTAAACAGAAATAAGAGAAAATAGAAATAAGAGAAAACATTTAAACAACACATATACAATGATTCTATACACCAAGTACATAACAATCAGCTCGGCCTATGGGATGGCTGTGTATTTCAGTTAAGACTGTGGGTGGTATGAGAAGAGCTATCCCGTGGATGCTACATTTAACTATTATATGCTATGTATTTCCCAAAGCCTGGAATACTCACCTTCCAAGTATACAAACCCCACTATGTATGTGTATGTGTATATGTGTATATATATATATATATATATATATATATATATATATATATATATATACTTATCCTCAACATTGTGAGCTCACAGTCTGGAATTAAGCCATTACCCTGCATTTCACTAACCAAAAGCTTCAATACTGTTGGAAGACAAAAAGATTAAACGAATACTTGCCTCTCCAAATATTGCCAATAGCGTGGAAACCTGAGATTCTCGACATAGTGTAAGTTGCTCCACTTGCCTCAGTTTTTCCTCAGAATATGCAGGGTGGTCCAAGGTGGCCATGCTCATTTGCTATGCATCATCTAAAAGACAATGTGTTACACAGACTGAATACACTTGTGCCATCACGGTGAATGAAAAGAGTACAAGAAATAGCAGAAACGGATAAATATAGATGAGAACTTTACAAATTGACTGAAATGTGTGATTGCCGAATGCGTGGTAGAACAACTGGACCAGTGGAATAAAAACAAATTCCTATCTTTTACAGAATGAAAACAGAAGTTTACTCATAAGATACTGCTTTTGACTAATATGCGTTACCAACGGATTTTGGCAAGCCCGGCTGCGGACAACTATATATGTGATATTCATATATTCCGGGCGCCATAGGTAAGCCTATTAACTTTCTAAAATGTGTTCTTTGTGGATTTATTTATATAGCAGTCACTTTGAAGAATATTTTGGGACACAGCAACTTAACAACTTTATTGCTATGTGGGCCTGTTCCTTACGGCCAAGACCCCACACACACCCACACACCACTTTGAAGGAATACTGCACTTCCAGATGCTCCTTCAGCCTAGAATTATTCCTACCTGCTGCAGCTATAAGATCTCCACGCTGCTGAGAAGTGTCAGGCCACCATTACAAGACTGTGACAAGTATCGGCATAACCAGCGAGCCCGCTGCAGTTTTACGACACGCTATCTGTTGTTCTCCTGTCTGCTTTTCTTGTTGTGGGATCAAGGAGCCCCATGGGCCAGCAGATAGATTGCCCATCAGGCCTCTGATCTGCTTGTGGCAGCATTTGTTGAATATCTTGGTTTGCCTTTGGAGTTGCTGAGCATACTTGATTTCTCTCTACCATTGTCCCATCTGGGGAAATTAGCTAAAATGTAATTATAATCATATGGCACCATCTAGTGGCCATTTCTGAATAGTGCATTGTACCTGCATAATGAATCTGTAATCCCATATAGACCTATATAATGACCATTTCTTATATATTACTGTAGAACTTTATACTCAATCAATCTCACCTACAAATTATATTTATAAAAAGGGAGAAAGAAGAGAGCAAAAAGGAGAGAAAAAAAAAGAACTAAAGAACAGTAGTAAAGTTACTTTAAAACATCCATCCACAGTTTCATTAGAGAGTTTCCATTCTTTACAAAATAAAGATATTACTCTCTTGGAATTTTATTCTGCTTATTTGGAGCCTATATTTAGAAAACACTAGGAAATTGCCCGGCAAAAATGACAGGAGTAAAATTGTAAGCCTGGCAATGCTGTTTGCCACACAATGCGAGGCTATGAACCCTCTGAGCACCTTCGGCGCTCATTGCAAGTCCCCCCCCCCCCCCCCCCCCCCCATGTAGTTTAGGAGCCTTGCGATGAGCGTTACTTGCTTCGGCCTCGTTTTTATCCTGTTTACGTTTTTTCGTCCTCCATCTTTTTTCTTGCTTAGGTGATTTTCGATCGTGAAAAAAAAAAAAGCCAAATATACCTCAAATTAACTTGCAACCTCACTCACGGGCTCCTTGGCTCTCCCCCTGTACTGTGTGTGAGTGTGTAAGTTAATTTGAGGCATACGTGTTGTTTTTTTGTAGTATGATTCGGCCGTTAAAGTTGTAATTTTGTGAGGCAAACAGTGCCATGTACGGGTTTTGGTCCCAAGTTGTACGGATCGCAAAGCCCCACGGGGCTCACAGTTGCGGCTAAGTCCCACAAACCTATGGCGCTCATTGCAGCCCAAGTCCCAGGTCAACGGCTCGCTTCGCAAGGTCCGCAAGCGTGACCAACATCGTAAGTGTTCCAGACACTTTATAATTCCTTAGTATATTAAACCTGCTTGTAGAAATGTGCGAGTGCGACACCTTGTAAAAAACATTGGTCCCATCCTGTATGTGCTCTGCTGTTTGCGATCAACTGCGTGCGCGCGTTCGCCCTGTCGAGTTGCACCACGACGGAGGTGAGAATAGTTCTTTTGCAATACTGCGGTAGCGCGCTTGAACAGCGGCGCACATAAAACCGGATAATTCCCAAACATTTCTATACACAAATCACATATTTTAAATATAATGTAAAAGACTCAAAACCCTTATTATGGGACATCTTCTTCACTAAGACTTTCAATCTTTGCAATAGGTTATGACTGGAGTCTTTAATTGATGCAACACTAAACAAAATTTAAGAATATTATCCTCCAAAAAAGACATCTTCATCCCAACCTCCAGCCACCTCTAAGCATACGATACCTGTACACAAAGGTTCAGCGCCACGCACTAAAGCCGATATACAAGAACTCAGTATTTTACATACAGCTTAAAGCAAAAGTGTCCTATCCTTCTTCCCTTACGCAAAACATTGGCAGCTGCGGTGCCGCCTCCACCAACCGCTAGATGGCGCTGCCGATTTTCCGACAGTGCTGCACAATGTATATAAGGCGCCGTCAGAAGAGGCCTTGAGCTACGAGAGGCGCACCCGAACATAGCGATGACCTCGCTGTCGATTCAGCGCCATCAAGTTGCGCCACGTCGGAGGAAGGAATAATTTTTGCCTTACCTCAAACCGGATGGCGCCATCTAGCAGCTGCTTGATGGCACTACAGCTGTTAGTGCTGCGCTTACACAACAGGAGAGATCCAGCAGAAGAACAAAAAGGCTACCAAATCAGAGCTGTTGATACAAAAGTTTCAGACTTGGAAACACAATATGAAAATGTATGGAGGGAGACAGAGGAGGGGAGACGAAAGCGAGGTTACTGCCTCTTATCAGCGTGGAGCCGGGTCCTAGCTTGTGTAGTAGATTTTATGAGGAGGTAGTTTAACACAACATTTAATATACGGTGGGCAAAAGAGTGATAGAAGCGTCCACCGTACATTAGTAAATAGTACATCTGTGTATTGACATATTCATATGGTTGGAAAGTTCCTGTCTGGCTCATAAGAAATCATCCTGGCTCCTAATGTTTAGATATGTTTATACTAATATATATAATCATGTGCATTAGTTTATTTCCTCACAGAAGCCCCCTGTCCTTGCCTTACACCATGTGGGTAGTGACACTGACACAATCACAGGTTAGCAGTAGCACAACAGTATGTTTTTGTCCCCACATATATGAGAGGGGCTAATAAAGCTATGGAAAATGCATATAATATATCTGATACCACCACACTGGCCTTAGTTTATACTCACACCATCACAAACTCCAGGCCAGCTCTATATCGCGATACCTCCGCCTGATGTCACAGCTTTCAGAAAAAAAAAACTCCCGGGCTCTGTCACATGCTTCAACACAAACATGCCGGGGACATCACGCGCACGCGCATACCATTCAGAGACGAGCAGAGGATGTTCCTATTGGACAAGCGCAGCTCGCACGTTTCACGCATGCGCAGTTTGAAGTGGTCGTTTGTATATAATACGCATGCGCACACCATTGTGTTCTGCTAAGTTCAGAGTGGAGAAGAAGCTGGTTGTTACTAGGGAGGGCATGCAGTGGTGATTTGTCATATGGGTTATGTTTGGTGGTTTACTGCAAATACTGTGGGTCTGAACTGTTGCTTAAAGGCATTTATTTAAGTTTCCTGGTTTGCGAGGGAGGATAATCAGTAGTGTATGCATTTTGTCGCATGAAAAAATACCCAAGTAAACATTATTAAACTGACCTTACATTTTGCGACATCTCTTGAGTTTGCAAGCAGTTGATTTTGAAAGTTACACCTAGAAATCTCTGCTAAAATTAGCATACAATTCCTCATTCTTGTTTGCCAATCACAGGCAGCTGATACATTGTATCAATCTGCAATGGCAGTTTGTGCAGCAAGGCATTATGGGATGTGTTGTGCCCCGTACAAGGAAGCAAGGAGGAGCTCAAACATTAGTCTGTGGATCTCATTATTGTTGTGCCTTTGGCTTGAAGGTAAGTATAGTGTTGAAAACTACACAAATGCAGTATTTCTATTGGTAGGTATAAGGTGCCTATGTAAGCAGCTCCATGGGTGTGGAAATTAAGTTTTATTTTTAAATAAAATAAATCTGTGTGTGTGTATTGAATGACTCAGTGTATTGTGTGTGTCTGATATAAGCAGTAGGTGTTATATTAGAGAAAGCTAAGAACAAGGAAACTTAGATATACATTTAATCCATTTCTAGGTTTCTGTTGGATGACTTCATTAGAAGGTAGAGCCAGTCATTCTACAGACTCCAGATGTATCTGCTACTCCTTTGTTTAGTCCTTTCCCTCTTCTGCGCAAAATTTGACCTCAGCAGTTCCGCCGCCAAGCGATAGATTGCGCTGCTGATTTTCGGATACTCCTGCACATTGATATAAGGCGAGTCGACAGAAGAGGCTTCGCGCTATGAGGGGCGGCCCGAGGACGGAGCGCCGGCGACTAGCATAGCGATGGCCTCGCTGTTGATTCAGCGCCGTGAAGTTGTGCCACGTCGGAAGGGGGAATAGTTCTTGGCCTTCACTGAAACCTGACGGCGCCATCCAGCGTATAGTTCGTGGAACTGCAGCTGAGAGTGCTGTCGAACACATGCGCAGGCACGGAGGGATAGATCCCTTTGTTTTAATATTTATCCATGCACTAATTTTCTGAAAAACATTTTTTTGAGTCATTTGATGTGCCAAAATCCCAGATAAACATGCTAACAAAGGTGGTCAAACAAATTATTAAGAATAGTACCTAGTTAGAAATTGGGGTATGCCTCGAGGACAGCCTTCCATGTAGAAGGTACCCTTTGAGGACATAGCCAGTCTATTCATAGTCATTTATTTTACCACTTTTGGTATGGCATGTCTATCTTGGATTTTGGCACACCAAAATAATGTTTGTTATTATATATGTAATCATGTGCTTAGAATAAAGTACTCATTAAAGGTTAAGTTTTAATTACATTCTTCTATTTCTGTTTTACTGGTGGACACTACAGTGTAATGGTCTGCTTCAACCACTAGCACCTGCAGCTCCTAGGGAAAAAGGGGCCATTTACCATGAGGAGGGGAGGGCTGCGGTATTGCGATTAGTGTAAGAGTGATCATATCACATGTTTATACGTATTGCTAGTGAAAGCAATAATGTAGCCACCCACATTAGGGCGCTGCAAAGTATTCCTCATCCTTCTCTGTGTGCCTACTGTAAATGTGGCTGGCTCACCTTGGGTGACTTCCACCTACCTGGCACCACTGCATCCATCTTCAAATCATTAAGTACCAGTGCACTATGATCAGGACAAGGATCGGTACAGGTTATCCCACCAGGGTGTTATATGGTCTAACACATTTTTTTAAAGTCTGTTTCTTTAAATGTTTAAATAATTTGTCACCTTACATTCGATTTCCAAAATTAAAATAAGTCTTTTGGGATAGGTGTGTTTTTGTTCCAAGCAAACCCTCTACAACATATACCCTATATATGTAAAGTATTTATGATGTTTGAGTTATCCTTTTATACGCATTGATTTTGAGATTCAAGACCGCTCACAAAATGTCTTAAGAAATAAACTTGTATTTCATGGGCGTGCCAGTATATTAAATGCAGAGACTCCTAATAATAATTGAAGCCCAGACCCATACCTGCTGGTAAAGTTATTATTTCTCCTCATACTCAGTCTTTTCTCTCCCCAATTTAATTTTATACAGAGTGTAAACTAGAATATTTTTTTCTTTTAACCTCCAGAGATACCCTCTTGTTTGTTCACAACCTCTTGGCCTTATATGGATCCAAAATATATTTATATAAGGTAATGATAGCTCCTCTTATGTGCCTTTTTGTCTAGAGAAAATAAGGTTAATTTGGCTAGTCTTTCTTCAAAGCTTAGTCCTTCCATTCCCATTATTAGATTTGTTGCCCTTAGCTGTACCTTTACCAGCTCTAATAGTTAATATCACATTGCAAAATATTTCAATCTCCTGAAATAAATTATTTTGTTAAATGGAACTTTTCTAATACAGCAAACTTTTTTTTTATTGAAAAAATATCCTTTACAATAAAAAATTAAAATCTACATTTTCTTCTGTGGTTCTCACAATTCCAATATTTTACATAAAATACAATTTCTGTGAGATGGAGTTGATAAGTTTCTCTATTGTCTAACATATTGTTCCCACATTACCCATTTTAGAAGAGACTTCAAACATTTTATTGCATTTAAGGCACTGTGGAAAATATGGAATCAAATTAATTCATGGGGACATTTCAATTAGATAATTAAGGATTTTTGAAATTTGATCAATGCACAGGGACCATAGACCATGAATTTGGGGACAATCCCACCACATATGAATATACAGTAAAGCTTCAACATTCGCTGATCCGCCATTCGCAATTTACCCCCCCCCCCCCCCCTCCTATAATCAAGCGAGATCTGGCCAGTGAGCTATACTCTGAGGTGCAGAGGGGGACGCAGACGGCCAAATGCAGCGTTTCCCCGCTGGGTGAGTGCCACCCAACATCTAGATCCTTTCCCAAGGGCCAAACCTGGGTAAACTGATAGTTTACCCATGTTTTTGTTATTCACATTTTTTTTTTAACATTCACGGGGACCCCAGGAATGGAACCCCCGCAAATGTGGAGGGTCTACAGTATGTTCCACTTGTATCATATCCTCTGCAACATTTTCCCAGAGGATTTACTTGGAAATATTTTTTTAAATAAACACCTGAACTCCATACCATCTTTGTACCATCTTGAAGTATGTTTCTCTATACGTGATGCATGTTGATGCTTTCAAAGTCAATTAAAATTCTTTAAACCATTCTGACTCATTCCATTTTAATTTAAAATCTTCTTCCCATTTACTTATATTCGTGGTTTTCTCTACTTGGCAGTGGGATCTTGGCAGATTATAACACTCAGAAATACTAAATTTCATTTGTTTGTTAAGGCACATCTTTTCAAATTTAGATAATTCCCTATCTTGGTTTAGTTTATACCCTGAATGGTTTGCTACTTTAATCAGGGTGTTATATTCTAGCCATCTACAGTCTGGTACATTAAATTATTTCATTAAATTGTTCAATCCTCCATTTATTGTATAGATCTTTCAAAACTGTGATACCCCATTTTCCCCTTCATGCCTTTGAAAATACAACAAACTTAAAGTTTCTAATTCCATTCCATTCTAACCAGTTTTGTTTCCTTTGCTGATGTCTATTAAACTGAGCACCTTCCCAACATTATCCACCTCCTACATGTCTGGGTGAACACGTTTCAGCTCTATTTGATTTAATCAATTTGCTTTTTATTTCCATATCGGAAGGTATTGGCCAATAGCTCTCTCTCTCTCGGTGACTGTTATTCTCTCTTTCTCAATGATAAAACAAATAGCAGGTGATATGAATGGCCAGTACTATGATTTGGAAATTACAAGTTCACTTTTTGGTAAAGAGAAATACCAATTATCAAGGACCACCACTGTTGTTCCTCTACTTATCTGGACACGCCCACTTGAGGATTACACCTACTTGAGGAAGCTGCGCTGCACTGTTCAAGACACACCACAGGGACTATAGGTCTATGAAAGCAGGGAGGGAGTACCCATGTAGCCACGCGTCAAAATTAAGTCAACCCACATGAAAGACTGACATGTACTTATTTTTAGTTTCCACTGAATTGCATTATAACCCACTTGGCTACACTAAAGAACTTTTATTTTCACGGTTTTGGTGTGTACAGGTATATGTACACACACACACATATATATATATATATATATATTTATATGCATATTTATATGCTCACTCATTATTATATTGTTCACATAAGAGCTACAGACGAAGCACTAGTTTGAGTGTTATATACTTTGTGTTTGCTTAATATGTAGCAGAAATGTATGCAGAATGTGTTATATACAGCATATATGTAAAATAGTATATAATATATAATCTAGATGAATAATGAGAGTATTACAGTATATAGTGATACAATGCTTATTGGACAAACATATTAGTTAGAGGGACAAGCTTCCGAGAGTTGCACCTCCTATTTATCAAGTCAGAAGGAATACTGATTAAGGTTTAACATGAGCATTGCCATATACAGAGCAGGGATTCTAAATAATACGATACCCACTTGGGACAGAAGACAGGAATAATAAATAAAGTATTTGGTCAGTCATGTATGTGAGCAGACCCGGATCTACCTTTTTGGAGCCCCTGGGCAGTAAAGTGTAGGAGACCCTGCGGGTGCGTGCTCAAAATGTGCACACACCCATTTTCCCCTTTTCTGTGTGTGTTTATCGACATTTTTTTTTTCTTTCTACAAAATAGCTACTCATACAAACACTGAGCTATTACTTGTTTATTACATGCATTTGATGGTGGGCCATATTATTTATATGCTTCTGTGAGAGGGTAGTGCGCGCATGTTACACAAACACGGAACATGATCACTTGTTTCACATAGAAACTGTGTAATTATGAGAGTTAAATGGCCACTGCACAATAAAAACAGAAATTGTTTGAAAAAAGTTGAGTCTAAGAGCATAAGTAATCAGGTAAAAAGTCATACAGCTTGTGTTTAATTAGAAAAAAATTAAATGTTGATGCCTCTGCTAGGCCCTGGGGAAATCCATAAAACATAGGTAGAAGTAGTGTGTGTGAGAGGGGCGTTTAAGCAAGGAACCTACTTCTGGGCCAGTGAGGGAGATGGGGTGTGGTGTCAATTTTAAACTTCTCCAATTAAGAAATTATTTCTGTTCCCTCCTTCCTCAATGCTATCTCCACTGAAAAGGCATGATCCAGCTCTCATGAAGTATGTAACAAACACAAAGTGAATTCCTATATTCATAGACAACAAAAATTCAGATTTTCCCCCCAAAAAATGTATGTCCATGACTTGACAAACTAGTGTCTTTTTTCTTGAACTGCAGTGGTCCCTTAATGATAAAACTGAATGCCATTGCTAATATACGTGATCAGTGAGTGTGTGATCAGGATGTGTCTCACCTGCTGCCTGCCCTTCCTTACAAAACATCATATAAGAACGTTTGTAATTTACATTTATTGTGTGTACTATATTTCGGAAGGTGGACAATTGGCCAGACACACATCATGATCACTTAGTCCACACACACAGGAGCACACACAGACACAGTACAATAGATGCACAAACAAGTGGAATAATATAGGCATGGCAAGATGGCTGGCAGACAAGCTTGCTTTAATTTGCAGGAGAGCTGCTCCTTATCCAGACTACTGAGACAGAGAAGCTTTGTGCTGTGGTGGACATGATGTGGAGGAGCAGACCAGGGAGGTAGTGACAGACAGACACCTCATGCTTGATGTCAGTGAGCACAAGGTACTGACCTGACACTTCCATACAGTTCCCTCAGATAATATAACCAGAGTGCAGTCGCACCCTCCCCCTCATAATACAGGCTCCAATAATCCAATTTGAATAGTAACACAGTGATGTGTAAAACAAATAGTTGCAAATGCTCGACAATAACTTACAGGGAATATCTGTCCGAGGTAGCAGCAGCCAAACTGCTTGCACTCACCTCTTCCCTTGGCCTCTCGCAACTAACAGTTTCATCATGCTGTATATTCTCTAGACCTTATCTTCACCAATCTCAGCACAACCTCCTACCCAGTCATCTGTCCACTCCCTCTTTCTGACCACCACTTCCTTACCTTCAACCTCACCACATCATCCTCTCTCCAACTCCTGCCACCATCACAAACAGAAACCTGCGAGCACTTGACCCTGCTCAGCTCTCCACTATTATCCAACCCCTTCTCAGTCCCATCACCAACCTCAACTGCCCTGACACTGCCTCCTCACTCTACAACTCTATTCTCTCTTCCACCCTTGACACTCTGACCTCCATATCCACACGCAGATGCCCTCGCTCTCATCCGCAACCATGGCACACTACACAAACACAATACATCCAGAGGTGCTCCCGCACTGCTGAATGACTATGGAGGAAATCACGCACTTCAGCATATTTCCTCCACTACAAATTTATGATACGCTCCTATTTCTCCACCCTCAACCTTGCCAAACAGCTGTACTTTACATCACTAATATCAACTCTGTTCTCTAACCCCAAGTGTCTGTTTGCCACTTTCAATACTCTCCTCCGCCCACCACCTCCTCCCATCCCTTCCTCTCTCACAGCTGAAGACTTTGCCAACCATTTTATTCATAAAATTCAAAACATCCGCAATGAACTCTTATCGCATAGTGGCTCTCACACTCCACCCTCTAAACCAACAAACAACACCCAGTCTTCTCCCTTCTCCAATACCACAGCCACTTTGAACTGGTGCCTGCCTGCCTCTTAAGAAATGATCCTGTCATCTGGATTGCCTGCTGAATGCTGAGAGCGGAATACAAAGTTGCGACCCGTAGAGAGAGAGAGAGAATTGGGGTGAGTGTGGACCCCAAATCAGGCGGGCATAACATACACATACAAATATGTCACTACATCCATACACCCCTACCCCCACCCTATAACCTAACACATATTATCCTTGTCTTATTTTTGTCATTGTTATGGAGGGTGGAGAGAAGTGGGAGAAGAGGATGGGAGGAGAGATAGGTGACCCTGGGGAGCGGAGGTGAGGATAGGATCCCTGTTCACAGCCGGGAGGGCAAGAGGCTGTATGCAAGGATAGGGCCCCTAACTACAGGCACAAGGAGTTGGTGGTCCTACTCAGTGCCATCCATGACCACCACATTATCTTTATGGGGGGGGGCGTGAGGTCGGTATAGCACCGGGCCAAGGTGAGGAGGATGATGGCAGAGGAAGAGAGAGCAGCAAGAGCTCCAAGTGGTAGCCCTCCAAGTGACTTTCAAGAACAACGAGTGGGAGTTGGGTGGTCAAGGAGATGCTGAGCCAGGTGTCCGATGCTGGAGCGTCAGGCCTGATGGTCAAATTTAGTCATGTACTGTGTCTTTAATTGATATATGCATCTTGCAGCAACACTTATTATTACCATATGCAGGACCAGTAGCAAAATATTGTAAAAAAATAAAATAAAATTAGTTTTAATGTCTTTCTATGCCTTCCCATGCTTTTAAAGTACACTATTGTGTGTTTAACAGCCGTTACAGCTCTAAGGAGTATTTGCAAAAGTATTTTTGACAGAAACTTAAAACTTTTCCCAGTTGTGTGTCTGACTTAATTGGCAAGCTAGAGCTATGGGTCTAATAGAATAACAATTTTATGTAACTTTATTTCGCACTAGTAATATTTGAGCTGTACTAAAACCAACGGAGTTCTAAGGCCGAATTTGCGTCTTTGGCTCTCCCATAGTGATTGTAGATGGGTAATTTATAATCAGATTGCGAGTAGCCAATAGAATACATGACAAATCAAAGATCGGTTTTAAGTGTGTATAAATTCACAATTTTGCCAATTGGCACAATACACACAATAGGGCCCTAAGTGACCCTTTTGCCTAATCACTCACACTGTCTCCAACTGAAGTAAATTCAAGGGTGTTACCATAATATTCAACATATAATCTACAAATTAAATGCATTAGAAGATCAAAATCACAACCACAAGATATCTATTATTATGATAGCCAAACCATTATATCTATTGGTTCACTCAACACAGGGTCGCTACCAGATGACTGGAGAAAAGCAGTGATACCTATATGTAAGGAATGGGACAAGCGCAAATCCGGGGAACTTTGAGAAGGGTTAATAAGGGATAGAATACATGAATATGTCTGTTTATCAGTAGGAGTCAACATAGATTTATGAGGGATAGGTCATGTCAAACAAACCTAATTAGTTTGTATGAAGAGGTTAGTAGGAACCTGGATCAAGGCAGCACAGTGGATGTAGTTTATTTGGATTTTGCAAAGGCATTTGATACAGTGCCACATGGGAGACTATTGAGCAAACTAAGAGATAAATGTATTGCAGTAAATATCTGCTCATGACTTGAGAGCTGGCTAAAAGACAGGAAACAAAGGGTTGCTGTAAATGGAACATACTCAGATTGGACTAATGTGGTAAGTGGGGTTCCTCAGGGCTCAGTATTAGGTCCTCTCCTTTTTAACATATTTATTAAATGACTTAGGAGGTGGGATTGGAGTGTGTTGTCTCCATTTTCGCTAATGACACGAAGTCGTGCAATGTAATTAAATCAGATAATTATGTGCTTTCCCTCCAAAGGGATTTACATAAAATTGAAGAATGGACATCTAAACGTCAGATGAGATTTAATACGAATAAATGTAAAGTTATGCATCTGGGAAGGAAAATAGCCATGCAATTTCTAATCTTAACATAGTAAATCTAGGGCTGCCAGGTATTGAAAGAGATTTGGGAGTGCTTGTGGACAACCACCTAGATAACAGTGCTCAATGCCAAGCAACAGCTGCAAAGGCAAATAAAATATTAGCATGTATTAAGAAGGGTATAGAAGCAAAGGAAGCAAATATAATTCTGCCACTATACAAATCCCTAGTACACCCTCATTTGGAATATGGAGTACAATTTTGGGCACCACTTCATAAAAAGGACATTTTACAGCTGGAACAAGTACAGAGAAGGGCAACAAAACTAATAAGGGGAATGGAGGGGCTAAGTTAGGAAGAAAGACTAACCAAATTAAACTAATTTCTCTATCCACAAAATATGTCTGTCTAAGAGGGTATATGATTACCTTACATCGACACAATTCTAATCTTTTTGGCTCTATACACCACCACAATGGATTTAAAATTAAACGAACAAGATGTGCTTTAACTGCAGACTTTCAGCTTTAATTTGAGGGTATTTACATACAAATCAGGTGAACGGTGTAGGAATTACAACAGTTTGTATATGTGCCTCCCACTTTTTAAGGGACCAAAAGTAATGGGACAGATTAACAGTCATAAATCAAACTTTCACTTTTTAATACTTGGTTGCAAATCCTTTGCAGTCAATTACAGCCTGAAGTCTGGAACGCATAGACATCACTAGACGCTGGGTTTCATCCCTGGTGATGCTCTGCCAGGCCTCTACTGCAACTGTCTTCAGTTCCTGCTTGTTCTTGGGGCATTTTCCCTTCAGTTTTGTCTTCAGCAAGTGAAATGCATGATCAATTGGATTCAGGTCAGGTGATTGACTTGGCCGTTGCATAAAATTCCACTTCTTTCTCTTAAAAAACTCTTTGGTTGCTTTTGCAGTATGCTTCGGGTCATTGTCCATCTGCACTGTGAAGCACCGTCCAATGAGTTCTGAAGCATTTGGCTGAATATGAGCAGATAATATTGCCCGAAACACTTCAGAATTCATCCTGCTGCTTTTGTCAGCAGTCACATCATCAATAAATAATAGAGAACCAGTTCCATTGGCAGCCATACATGCCCACGCCATGACACTACCACCACCATGCTTCACTGATGAGGTGGTATGCTTTGGATCATGAGCAGTTCCTTTCCTTCTCCATACTCTTCCCTTCCCATCACTCTGGTATAAGTTGATCTTAGTCTCATTTGTCCATAGGATGTTGTTCCAGAACTGTGAAGGCTTTTTTAGATGTTGTTTGGCAAACTCTAATCTGGCCTTCCTGTTTTTGAGGCTCACCAATGGTTTACATCTTGTGGTGAACCCTCTGTATTCACTCTGGTGAAGTCTTCTCTTGATTGTTGACTTTGACACACATGCACCTTCCTCCTGGGGAGTGTTCTTGATCTGGCCAACTGTTGTGAAGGGTGTTTTCTTCACCAGGGAAATAATTATTCGGTCATCCACCACAGTTGTTTTCCGTGGTCTTCCGGGTCTTTTGGTGTTGCTGAGCTCACCGGTGCGTTCTTTCTTTTTAAGGATGTTCCAAACAGTTGATTTGGCCACACCTAATGTTTTTGCTATCTCTCTGATGGTTTTTTTTTTTCTTCAGCCTAATGATGGCTTGCTTCACTGATAGTGACAGCTCTTTGGATCTCATATTGAGGGTTGACAGCAACAGATTCTAAATGCAAATAGCACACTTGAAATTAACTCTGGACCTTTTATCTGCTCTTTGTAAATGGGATAATGAGGGAATAACACACACCTGGCCATGGAACAGCTGAGCAGCCAATTGTCCCATTACTTTTGGTCCCTTAAAAAGTGGGAGGCACATATACAAACTGTTGTAATTCCTACACCGTTCACCTGATTTGGATGTAAATACCCTCAAATTAAAACTGAAAGTCTGCAGGTAAAGCACATCTTGTTCGTTTCATTTCAAATCCATTGTGGTGGTGTATAGAGCCAAAAAGGTTAGAATTGTGTCCATGTCCCAAAATTTATGGACCTGACTGTATATAAATATATCCAGGTTCAATACAAGGCTTTGTCAAGTGAACTTTTTATACCAAGAGGACATCCTTTGAGGTTAGAAGTAAAAGGATTCCACCTTAAAGAAAGAAAAAGGGCTCTTCACACTAAGGGTGGCTAATCTGTGGAATTCTCTACCAAAGTAGGTGGTGACAAATGGACTCAATAATTAACTTTAAAAAGGAGTTGGATATATTTTGAATAAATAGGGCAATCAGGGTTATCCTGGATAATTAGAGATATTGATCGAGGGAGGAATCCGATTGTCAGTATCTGTGGTGAGGAAGGAATGTTTTTTCCCCTTTTGAGACAATTGGCAATGTTTCAATGTTTTTTTTCCTTCTGTTTGCATTCCTCTGGATCAATTAACAACTAATCTGCATATTGCAGATCAGAAGAGATCTAAAAAAGGTTGGACTTGATGGACTAAAGTCTTTTTTCAACCTTAATTACTATGTAAGCATTGACACATATGTACTTTGCAAGGTATACATCTCTAATAAACATGGCAAATGCATTTTAATACAAATGACCAATAAACTCACAATGTTTACTCGTTCCTTTAATCTATTACTTTCTAGAAATGTGGAGAACCAGTGATTAGCTGGAAAATATGCATGCTCTTCAAGTACTCCCCCAACTTTGACACATCTTTACTACTTGCTCCCTAGCGCAATTCTTGTGCATATCTTCTCAGTTCCTCAAATCTTCCCTATTTTTTTAGTCATGCCTTATTCAAAATCACTCACAAAAATGTGCTTCCCCAAATACAAAGTTGAATTCACTACTCATCTGGTTAACAAATTTCTAAAAAGCACTCAAAATCATTTGGAAGAAATATGAACATCTATTTTGGCTGAATCATAAGTCACACTCGATCGTGCTATAGCACTGGAGGCTAACTCAGTCCTACAAGGGCCACAAACAGTCCAGGATTTTGCATTCAGTTTCTCTTTGCTTCAGCACACCTGAGATACCAAAGTTTCCTTCTGATTGTTATACATAGCCTCATACAGAGAAGATGAAATGCTGGACTGTTGTTGGGTCTTGTAAGACCAAGTTACCCACCACTGCTCTATAGCATCTAGCCACCAAGCAGTGCTCTCATCTGATTTATATACCACCCCAAAGTATCTCTTACATGTCAACCTCTTATAAAGGCATTGCCCTCATCTTTTCTTGTACCGATATGCATGTACAAATATGTTGTCTTACCTTAATAACATTCTCTTCTGAATGTCCAGTTTATGGATGTGTTTATTGTATCCCCAGTACTACAAAACCGCTGACACTATACAACTAAAATATATAAATGTGAAAGCGATATCAGGGACATCATTGCAAACCTGCTCCTAATATTACCCAAGCGTCAAAAGCCCAGGCTACATTGTGTCGGGCTAGGGAGGTTCTCTTGGGTACCACCAAAATAATGTTTTGGTGCCTATCATTTTATAGGAAGAACAGAAAATCATTATAAAAGTAACATTTGATCCAAATATCACACAGAAGTCACTGAAGACTTTACAGGATTCAATTGGATGTTGAATAAGTAAGAATGTCTAACCTAACGCAACTGAAGATTGTTCTACTTATATTTTGCAGCACTGGACTATTATAGTATGCCTTATCCTCAGTATTGGGTAATAAAGATAGTAGGCTTGTAACTCCAGTATTATCTCATTTATATATATATATATATATATATATATATATATATATATATATATATATATATATACATACATACATACATACATACATACATACATACACACACACACAAAACTGGTATTGCTATGTCCAAATAACCACATTTTGATATTCCAGGTTCAGATTAGACAGGGGATCAATACTAAAACATTCACTAAACAACCAATTCAAGCACTAAATTTATAATAATATTGTGTATATATGCCATTAATGGTGGACTAAAAAGAGCATATACAGGCCCTTAAAAGGCACCAGGTGTCAAGACCATTTAAGGATTTAAAAGTACTATTATTTCCTTCTTCAGCCCCCCTCCAAGTTTCTTTCACTATTCCATTTAGAGTATGTGAAATATTAAAGACAGATCATTATCAACTGAAAAGGATGGTTTAGGAAAAATTTGTACTAAAGTGATTGTTTTATCAAATGTTAAGATGTATCTGGTGTTTTACTTGAAGAATGTAACTTCATCCCTGGTGCCAGCAATTGCAGAGTGACAAAACCACATTAATAATGAGTATAGCACAAATCACAGCAATTGGAAGGAGGAGTAAAAAAAAAAAAAGGGAACATGATCACAGAATATTTAGCAAAGATAACAGGGCAAGTCAAATTTTGTGTCATCTTAAAATGACCATCCGACCAGCATATTGACGATGGTCCTTCACAGTCACATTTATACAGGATGCGCAGCATATGTACCCCCCCCCCCCCCCCCCCCCCCCGACAGCTCTACATCCCATGGAGATAAGTTTTTCTCTATTCAGCTTACATGGAGACATAAATGTTAAAGGGATTTCACTAGGAATATAACCATGTATCTACTTCTGTGTACTTTATTTTATTAAAAAGGGCTTACATTTTTTTTTTTTCCCCCCACTTAAACCCCAATTGGTTTCTTCCCTCACCGGCTCATGAAGACAGTGTGCAGAAATTCATAGTAACAATAAGTGGCCACCTGCTGCTGAGAAATTGGCAAGGATTGGCTAATTTGAAACAATATAATTCACCGTCTGTGTGTTCCTGAGCTGCAGAGGGCAGACCCAAACAGGTACACATTGCAAGATTTGATGCAAAAAAAAGACAGACACAAGTAAAGCATGACAGATATACTATATTCCTAGTGAAATCCAGAAACCTTACATGTCCCTTTAAAGAGAGAACATACATCCCTGTTCGATTATGTCCACATAAGTTGCAGGGTTTAGTTTTCCATATATGTTAAATCAGACCTTTTTAACGGTGTGCAGGAAGATCTGGAGCACCTCACAGTTGAGCGCTGAAACGTAAATCTGGGTTTCAGCCATTTCCTCCGGTGAAATGAGACTTGCCTGGCATTTCAGTTCTAGACTTTCCTTAGGGGTAATTAGTCTGATACGCAACACAAGTTTTATCATTTGTAATGGCAAAAGAGAGATAAAACTAGAGGAATTGCACTAGGGCTCACTGCTTAGCAGTTACGTTCTTTGGTGACAGATCTCAGACTGCAGACCATGTTCAAGATAAAAACAGAAGTGAGAGAAGAACACCTTTTACAAGGTCCTCAGATGTATATCTACCATATGGAAGCTGCTGACACTATCACTCCAGCTGAATAGATATGCAAGTAAGAGGAGTAAAATGTCAGCCATTAAAAGGAGAAGGAAGTTGCAAAATAAATAAAATTAGAAGTTTGAGATCAAATGAAACCTGATGGGGGGATGCAGAGTAGAAGAACTGGGATAATCTCATACAACCTGCCAGTGGTACTCTGCTCGGATACAGGAGCGCGCCAGTGCCCAGAACATGGCCTCACACTACAGTGGGACCTGGACTTATAAAATCGCCAGCTTGGATAATGCCAAGAGCCGGTTGATGAGGATGTCCCTGCCCTGGTGCAAGTAAGAGGGGTTCACAAAGTGCAGTTGGTCACCACAACACAGTTGCTTCAATATAAAGGGGGTATGTAACCAATACAGTACAGTTATTTGCCTTCACCACCGTAGAACTATCTGTGGATACACCTTTTTATATCATTCCTGTATGAAGGACCAGTAATACCAGAACAGAGAGAATGATGAGCTCCATTGACACAGTTTACAGTAATTGTATTGATTGTGCTGCAGTTTTGGCATTAGAGAATGAGCACACTAATCCAACAGTGCTCTATAACAAATCAAATCGTTCAGTTTGAACATATTTTATCTTGCAGTGTTAGCCATTAATACTTCCATTGCATGTCATGTCCAAAACTAGTATCCGGGTATACTGAAAAATACTTCTTCATAAAACTCATTGAACAAAAAGCTTTTACTTGTTTCAGCAAATAAACATTTACAAACTGGTCCCAAAAGAAGATATTCCATGACAACATTAGCTAAACCAATCGCTAAAAGTTTTCAAATGTTCACATCACAGTTACAGCAAATGACACAGACATACTTAACACGTGTTTAAGGCTTTCATTAGTAAAGAGATATAAATATATATATTATTTTTTTTTTATCCAAAAATATAAATGTTGTATACAGAGAACCATATTTTCAGGTTTCACAATCATAGATGGATGAAAAACAAAACTCAAAATTTACCGTTTTAAATTCAGCCTGTGTCAAAATCAGTTTGTATTAATATTTATGCAGAAAAAAAGCCCTAAATTTGTAAAATAAATCTTATGGATGAAATGTTTCTGTGGCATCTCCACGTCATATCCATGGCACTCTGAGGTCGTTTGCAAGAAACCTTTATTACTCCTGTACTAATGAAAAGACATTGAAATAACAGTGTCCTGTCTGTTGCGCAATTTCCCAGGATTTTAAGGCAAGCATGACTAAAGGCATTTATTATTTGATGATCTACTCTGTTTTTCTCTCCTTTTGTTAAGCCAAGATAACAATGTAAACGATTCTTTGAAAAATAACCCGGTATTATTTCAAGTGTGCACAATTCAATTTTTTGTTTTATTTATTGTAGTTTTTAATCAAATAAGAAAAAAAGTTGGCTTATAAAAAACTGAAGTGAAAATATATTTATGACCGCATTTACATCTTCTAAACATTTCAATTGGCATATCAAAAGAGTAGGATGCTGGAACTGTACAACAGGATATAGGAGACTTACCAATACTTTAATGTAATTTTACTCAATGTTAAAAGAGCACCATTTTGGATTTACCTTAGCTTATATTCAAGAGCATATTGATAATTAGTATGTCCTCTGTACTTTGAAACAAACAAAAAATATATCTTCACCTGATTACAGGGAGAGAGAAGAGACGCAAACCGTGAACAGAAACTTTTCAACCTAGATGAACAACATCTTGTAAGAGGATATGAGAAAAAGGAAAGAAAGGGTGAGACGGCAGGTAATGTGAAAAGGCCTTACAATTAAACCTAAACTGTGTACTAATTTAGTTATGCTCTTTAATATTAGCTCATTTAATCCATAAAAAGGTGTTCTTGTTTATATATATATTTAAAAAAAAAAAAAAAACACTCCAGTTTTGCATGTTTCTAAATACCCCCAGATATATTATTAACAGTGACTTTGTATTGATACATTTGGCTTAAAATTTAGTTTTGCACCAATGCCAAACTGGAGTTTATTAACTTATGTTAGGAGTAATCAGCCACTTGATCCTCCATTATAATTAACTAAAACAAAAGATTTTTCTTGAGTGTGGCAATTCTAAACTAACTAACAAAATTAAAATGATAACATCTTGTACAGTTTGAAGATTCATGGCAATACTGTCAAATAGAAACATGTTGCATTATTTGTTGTAACAGTAAGAATTCTAGTGCTGGGGGGCTTTTAACAGCACAAGGCAACTTCTCTTTGGGAGCAGAGTACATTGGAAGCAAAATGCTTTTCTTTTAAGAAGATTTCTCTTTACGGCTGCGAGGAGAGTCTGCTCCGTTAGAGGTTACTGTTCCATTTACTCCGTTTTCTGAAAATAGATAAGAAAAAAAAAGTCTTAAGTGGACTTCAAGATATTGCATGGGCTTCTTTGAAGCATCAAGCTTTTAGTCTCAAGAAATCAATCAGTCAAGTAAATATTTGTGTCAAATAGCAGATACAAAATGTGAAACTTGGTGCTTCTTAAATGTAACCAAAAATCTTTTTTGTAGCTTTTTCTTTAAAGAGCTATTTTAAAATGTGCTGTCTAATCTTACAAAAGCTTTCATTATGCACTACAGAATTAAACACAATTATTGAATGTTATAAGTAGCTTTGCCGTATTTTTCATAAAAAAAAATAATTCAATTTTCAATATGAAACATATTGGGTTGGCAATTAAATTATTCACAAAACATGTGAATACGTGAAAAGAACACTACCAAAATCTGAAAATTAAATACTTATTAGTAATAGGACGCCTAAAACTCAAATTAATATTTAGCACATATTACATACAAACCTTTTTCCTTTCTTGAGCTTTTGCCTTTAGCAGACAGGGTTTTTTTCTTTTGAGAGGGAGCGTGTGAAGATGAATGTTCTCTCCACCGTCTCAGCTGGAAATTAATGAACTTCCACATCATAAATGCCTGAGTTATGCAAATAGATGCCAACACACTAATTCTGGAAGGAGAAAAAAAAAAAAAAAAAAAGATTCAGAGATGTGATTAATTATAATTTATTTGTAGAATAATGTAAAGCTGAGAGTGCAATGCAACAGTTCAACAGGAAATCATGTTTGCACTCTAAACTGGATATTAGTTATTAATTTTACAACAGTAGAGAGAGGGGGAAAAAAAAAAAAAAATTAAATTACACTAAATAAGGTACCCAACACTGATGTTACAATATGCTCTTCAGGCTTATATGGTGAAATCTAGACTGTTGGCTAGCAAACTTTCCGATCTGAGAACCAGCTGGTTGTAGCCTACCAATGTTCATGGGACCTTGTTTGAGATCGAGAACATTTTTAAAATTGTAATACTATTGCATTTGAAGCACTAAACATATTTCTAGTTTTGCCATGTTGTGAGGCTACATTTTAAAATGGACACGCATTCATCAATATCTATCTACCAACAGCAGCTAATTGTATATTTAACCTCATCGCTCTCTGTTCTTGAGTGGGTCCTAGGACCAGCTGTTGAGAATCATTGGTTTAGATGGAGGTAGACTGGCTCCACCATATGGAATTTGAAATCCATGTTTATTATAATGTTTTTTGCAGATTGTTTCACCTGTACATGATAAAAATTGCAAGGAAAAAAAAACTGGAAGATGTACACAAGACTCACCTGATGGCTAATATGTTAAAGTTCCCAGAGCTGAGGTCCAATTCCTGATTCTCTGCTCTCGCAAGTCCAAATCCAACAGTTAGTACTGACAGGATGAGTGTGAGAAGGCGTCCCAAAACAAAAAGAACAGCCCACAGGGTAAATCTGTCATGAAACAAATATAAGGTGTTAGAAAATGCCAATACCAACAATGTAAATGTGCAGCAACCACAGTTTTCCGAAGGTTGAAATTAAGCAAAATATTAACATAACTGTTTCATTTATCACCTGCAATCATTAGTGAGATTTGTTTCAAGCTGCAAACCTTCAGAATCATTGTAAAAGGCTTCACTTCCCACAGCCTGGGCTGCAGCCTTGTGATTGGGCAGGCTTTCACTTTGAAGACTATCCACTGTGAAGTACCCAAGATGTCTTTAAGTGTGGGGATGTCGCAGCAGAGTGAAAGCTGTCAAAGTGTAGGGTCACAATCTCACAAGATAAAAGCAGCATAGGCTCTAACATGAAAAACAGAAATGACTCAAGGATATAGTAATATTTTATATTTGTATTATGTGATATCTGCTACCCTTCAATGTCAAACCACATTTCTTAAAGGACCACTGACTATTAGAAAAAACTTTGTAACATTAACAACATTAGAGCTTGTGTTCGCAGCAGGCATAAAAGCCTTTTTAGATAACTTTAGAAGACACTGCTTTACCCTAAGTATACCATGTTTATGTCTTCTACATCTTCTGCTGGTTTGGAAACAGGAATGTTCTCTTAATTTGTATTATCTATTCAAGAGTGGGTGTGGGTGGGAGAGGGATTTGTTGGTTGATTCAGCACAGGACACCTTTCCCATCCATTCCATAGGGTCAGTAGAGGTAGCTTGCAAGTATACTTGTCTTCCTTTGTAACCACCTACCCGAGCACTGAAAAAGGAATTGTGGCTATCATGGCAGCTTCCATGCACTATGCAGTCTGCTAATAAACAAAACAGCCTTCAAATATGGAGCCTATAGGCAATTATTCTTGAGTGCAGGGTTAAAATATTGCCATTCTTCCTCACAGCATTAGACATTTGAGAGGAATGTCTAATGTTTTTAAGATCTCTTAAGATCTTTATTCAGTTCTGTTGACAACTGACACTCAACTAAAAGAGCAAGCCTATTAGGATAAATCAACGATTTTCAGTGTAAAGCCACTGAATCAGATGGCCAACTAGTAAATATAAATGAAAAGCTTTAATGTAGATTTAAACCCATGAAAATGCATTTTTTAAATAACATTCAATTGATAAAGTACTTATTATACCATATCACAGATTCCAATAAAGATGTACAAAGCTTACCCTTTCTGGTATTTCTCATTACTGAAGTAAAAGAGACGAGACATATGGAAGAGAAATTCTACGAAGTAATGCAGTACCAGAAGTACCAGGCCAAGACGATTCAGGCTGGTAAAGTGATGAAAAGCGTGTTAAAATGTTACATGCCAGAACACAATTGCCACAAATTAAAAATTATACATTACTTGTAAAAACATTTTTTTAAATATTTAAACTAGAAGTTATTCTTATCAATGATATTGCAACTATTGAAATGAAAAATTTGAGCAAGGGTCTAAGATTGAACTACCGACATGTCGCAATACATATAAAACATCATGCATAGGCCAGAATCGCCATATCCCACAGGTTTAAATGTACTGACTGAAGTTCCACTCTGTATCGTTGGTTATATCACCGCCGTATTAACTCAGCCGTTACTAACACTTAGAGTTTACTTTAATAATTGTGTTTGGCTTACATTTAGTGTAAAATCTGGCTCCTGCATGTATTTCTACTTTATAAAAATCATTAAATATAGTTCCACTTTGCATTCGAACTGCTTCTTCCCAGCACTGTGTGATCACAGGATCTTCTTAAAGGAGAACTGTAGTTTAGGGAAACATAACATTTGTAAGGTATGCAACAAATTAACATTACCAGGTATGTGAGCTAAAAAAAAAACAAATTTTTTGGGAAAATCTAACTGTTATCAGACTATGCTACTATATAGCAGTAACTATTACCCATTTCCAGCAACTGCCTCCTTCTGAGCATGTGCAGAGAAGGGGGTTGAAGAGATGAAGTAAATAAAAACTTCCCACTCCCTCCAAGGCTGAATTTAAAACCCACCCAGCTCCAAGTCAGCAGGCATTGCTGATGACAGACATCATGATATTCAAACCATAGTCAGAGTCTGCTAAATGTTAATGCTTTTATATTTATGGTTTAAATAATTACTAATGTTATTAGTTTGTTGCATACTTCAAACATTTTAAGTTTTCATTGACTACCTTGAATCTTTAAAGGCAGCCATCCTGGACAATTCGATTAGAGGATCTCTGGTGTCATCCATTGTGGATACACACATACAAAAAGTAGAGCGCTCACACTATATAATATATATAAATATTATTTTTTTGTGGTAGTTACGATTTGTCAGGCTATGTTAAACTACGGGCTTGCACATGCTCAATGAGCAAGACTTTGAAATGACGGGGGCTGAACTGAGCACAGGAAAACGCACCTCACGAGGGCTGCAAGACTTTGAAAAAGGCTGGCAATGAGCTCCTCACGGCTATGTGAGGAAAAAAAAAATGGCGGCTGTAAAGACGTATTTTTTTTCAAACCAGTCAATCCGAAACATTTCGGGCTTGTGGGAATTGATCTATTTCCCAAGCTCGAAAATGGTTTTAGACCAGTAGAGCACAGAGGAGGGAAAAGAAAAAAAAAACAGGGGAGGGAGAGGGTGGAAAGAGACACAGGGGTGACAAAGGGGAGGGGAAGGAAGAGACACAAGGGAAGGAAAATGAAAAGGGATAAAAACCAAAGGACAGCGAGAGGGGGCAAAGAGACAGTGGGAGGGAGAGAGGGGAAACAGATACAGGGGTCAGAGAGTGGGGAGATGCTCGCCTATGGTGCTCATCGCGAGGTCCATAAATTAGAGGGGGGAGAGGACCGCCAAAGGTGCTCATTGCGAGGTGCGGGAAGGCGCTCAGCACAAAAGTGGCGGGTTGGATGACGGCTGCCATAAGCAATCATTGCAGGGCTCGCAATAAGCACCAAAGGTGCTCATCGAGAGGCCCATAAAGTAGAGGGGAGGGAGAGGATCGCAATGAGCGCCGAAGGTGCTCATTGCGAGGCATGAAAGTGGTGGGTTGGCTGCGATGAGCGCCTTCGAGGGCCGTGGGAGAGGCTCACATTGTGTGGCAAAAAGCCTTGCCCAGCTTCAAATGTTATTGCCGTCATTTTGTCCAATAACTTAAATTTGTAGCTCTATAACATTGCCCAATTGTTGTGACTATTTCCAACCCAAACTCCACTCAACCTCTACCCTGAGGGTATGGCAACATAAATCTAAATAAACAGAAATAAAAATGGCAACATTGTATCTCACTCCTTTATTTCCTTTCTATAGTAATACAATGGAGTACTTTACATAGACACTTACTTTAATACATAGGCCCCTACGATATGGAAGATGTACAGACCAATGTAGACAAGCTGTCGAGGAATATCTTCCTGTGGGACAAAGACATATCGGGATGTAGAAATTAAATTTACACAGAATATTACTTATTTGAAAGAAGAAAGAATGCAAATATAGTGTCCTCATATTCCAAATCACAACCCTCTAAAATAACAATTTTACTTACTTTCTTTGTTTTCTGGAAATACAGCTCCGGAAAAGCGTGAAACCAATATGCCAACTGGGAAACGTAGAAAAACTTTATCTGGAATCTAAGATGATAAACAGATGAAAAGATCAGTACATAAATGAGAACCTTCCCCAAAATGTAATTGTGGTTCAAAACTATGACAATACTGTAGTTATAACGTTGAAGTTATCAGACTATACATATAGTTTAAAGGATCTCTGAAGTGCCATTTTGAAGAACTTAAACAGAAAACTGACTAAAATGTTTTCACAAAATAAGAGAAAAAAATAATAAAATAAATAAAACAAATCTAAAATCATTCAACTATTCTTTGCAACATTGGCCAACACCATTAATATCACACTATCTATAAAGTTAAAATTTCAAGGTTTGTTCTTGACAGAGACACATAAACATAGTGCCCACTTGACAAGACATTCAGTATATAGGGTGGTCTTTAAGACAACAATGGCAATCCCCAGGAACTCATAACATACATTTTTTTACACTCTAAGAAATTAATAAGACAAAAATGTATTTAATTAATTATATACAATAGGAAAGATTACTTTTAAAGCTGCCTTTGAAAAATTAATATTACTCTCAATGTCCTTATACTACAGATTATGCTGGCTTGATTTTATTAATAGCACAGGCTGATAAATAAAAAAGGGACACAGACAACATTTTTTAATATATAAATACTTAAATAAATACTTTATCTTCAACATAAAACAAACATGGAAGCTACGGTTTGCCACAAGTCTAAATTGGTAATTGCAATGTGTTTCAGTGATGCTGGGTATGCAAGAAGTTACACTTAGGAGTAAGAAGCAAGTTGATTTCCAATAAGAAATGAAAGTCTTATTATGGAGGACATAATCCTATAATGTATTTAAGTATACATCAAATAGGAGGAAAGCAGGATCTGTAGGTGTGTAAAACCTCTTATCCACAGAAAGAGACAATTGAAAATCAACAGGACTCAAACGAATGTGCAGTAGGAATGGACACAAACCAGCTGGATTACAAAGGGAGGAATAAAAAGGAAGAAACTATGGACTCACTTATCAGGCAACTTACGGAAAGTACGTGTGGGGGTATCCTTTCCACAAACTCGTTGGATCTGCAAAATAATTCTCCTAAAATAAAAAAATAAACATTTTTCAGTCTACCACCATTAAACTCGTTGAAATAACTATTTCTACTAATAATCAACATTACATTTTTTATGATATTAGCAACACATGATTGTTCTGAAAAACAAACAAAAGAAAACATATTGTGAAATGTTACATCCTTTAACATTAAATGAGAAGGCGAGCGTTTTAATTAGTGATTGCGCAGGTAGTTATGTTCCTGAAAATAACATTGCTCCGCTGAGATGGTTGCTATAGAAACTCTAAATGCCAGGAAGGGTTTGAGTGCTCTTGGTTTAGTGCAGAAACAGTGCGGCCAATGTTATTCCTCCAATTCCATTGAGATGATCAACATGTAATATTTCTGTTTCTTTATATATAATAAATTGTGCGTAAAACAAATTTGAGGTTGTGGGTATACAAATACTAGGAAAAATCCCACAAGACCGAACTTGCCCACCCCTCCAGTCACGATGCATATTGTTTATCTGGTCGTTACTATTCTTTGAATGCGTTGGAGTTGGTAATTCTCCTAGAACAAGGTGGGGCAACAGTTGTCCTAGGGGGGTGCGGGGTACATGCACTACTCAGGCACTTCCCACGCAGCCTGTTCTCTGAAGTGGGAGCGCATGCCCCCGTTCAACAATGGTCAATCCATGATATCTTTCCAAAACTAGCAAATTATACCCAGCTGTACTCCTAAATATTTCTCATTATCTACACCTCTATAGCCAATAGCATTTTTACCATTTTATCTGGGTAAAATAAAAAGGTTCAAAGTCACATTGATGGCCTTTTAAGGACTGATAAACAGATTATTGTGCTCTTCAAGTGAAATACAGTAGATTGCCCAGAGTGTAACATTGCGTTACTGTAGATATTTTTCTGAATCATGGTAAAAAGACAAAATTCAGTGAAAATCAATTGGGAAGAAAAGTGCCACTAAACCTAATCAGTACCAAGAACTATATATATATAAAAAAAAAAAAATTATATATAATATTTTTTTTTTTTACTAGCCTTATGATATTTTTCCTGCTTAATTATGTTTTTTAGTCATATTCTAGCTTTTCAAACACTCAAAAAAAAAAAAATTATCCGTTATCCATCAAATCTTCGTTTAGCCCTAGAGAACTGCTGGACATGGTCACCATCGTGTCCATTGTGGCTCTAGCGAGGTTTATACATAATCGTTTAACTTGAATCGTCAGTCTATTTACTATTAAAGTTAAATAAAACTAGCATTACTTACTTACCAATATCACTTTGTTTAAACTCTCATAAGAAATGAAACAAATATAGATGGCATACTTTCAAAACCATTGGCAGAGGTCATACTCACCGACGCGATGATGCTTGCTCCCCAAGCGCAAGAGAAAAGGTAGAAGGCACTGAGCTGCCCAGACTCGTTGAACTTGCTGTGTTTCGTCTTTGAAAAGTGCATGCGTCTGTTAATTTTCTGAAACAAATAAAATAACTTGTTATTGATTTAAAAACAAACGGATACAACAAAATGGTATTTATGAATAAATAAAAACAAAAGGACCAGTGAAGTCCGATTTTTCAAATATGCAGTTTTAAGAACTAAACTTGAACTAAAAATCTCTATTTAAATATTAAATATTATATGCAATTTAAGCTATGAGCTGAGCCACAAATTAGTGTCTTTTTATATGTTCTTCCATTTGAGAAGTGATCCTGATAAGACGTCCAATGCTTTATTCAATAGGGTAGTGTGCAAGTGTATCAGTATTCTACTGTAGAGCCTTCTACACACTACCAAAGCAGATAATCAGATATTGCAATGGTGGCTCCCTACACGTTATAACTGTATATCATTAGCTATTGTTTAGTTTCAAAAGTGTAGTTTCTCCAATGACAATACCATAAATAAAGTGATATAATGGTGCTTTAACAAAACGCTGCGAATTTTAACTTGGCTTATTAAAAGAATCTTGTCAGATAAGCAAATTACTATAAATATATATGGAAAGAAATTTTTTGGCACTTAAAGATCGCTATTATAAAGTATACTGAACACATTAGCTGTTCTTACTGGTTTGGACTAGAAATAATGGTGCTTGTTGTCATATGTTCATTCAGTCTACAGAAAAAAACAGTACAATAAGAAAACTCATATATCTATGTACTTACATCCAACACATATTCCTGAATAACTGCATGCAATATTATTGCAACGAGCATGTAGAAGAAAACGGTGGCCATATCTTTGACGCCATAGTGATACAAAGAAATTGATTCAGCAATTACACCTAAAAAAACAAAAAAGGTAGGTTAAAACGTTTTTTTAAATACCAATAAATAAATATCCACATAACGCTAAACATGATCCTTAGTAGCGAATGGTCCACATACTCACAACCAGCAGGTGGAATTTAATGGCATAGCATTGTTTAGTAAATTTAGTAAAGTTGGCAGAAGGAAAAAATACAACAACCGGCTTACTTTGTGCTTTTTTAGCCCGGATTTGCAAAAATCAGAGAAGATTCTAGACTTTTTGATCTGGAGGATAGCTGGTTACATGCCAGTCCTTATGGGGACTGATTTTATATCCATAATATTTTGCACAGTGTGATATCTAAATTACACTACATTTTCATAATTTTGCACAGATTTGAATATAGTAAATTTTTTCTAAAAACAACAAGTTCCTCAATTATCTATAAATATGACGGATGGCTGCGGTATGTTTAAAGTGTTAAGTGTAATCAATACTACATACAACCAAGGGCCAAGTCAAATTAATAGGAGCCAAACAGTACAGCCCCAGCTATTGCAGGAATTAAAAGAATATTATTATTAACGTATTACACTGTATTATTATTATTATTATTACTACCACATTTGATCCATTATAGTATTGTAATTATTTATCAGGGATCCAAGTTAATGTTTTTGAGTGGAAGTATTAAATAAAGTCTGGAATTTTGACCATAACATTATCTATAAAGGACCTTCCCACCAAAATATAGATCTAGGGCCATTGATTAAATTCTCCCAGTGGTGGATGATACAAAAAAATAGAGCATGTGCAATTGGATAAACATTAATATAGATATTTACTTGGTAATATGTTATTCTACTCTATACCAACTATGCAAGATCTTCTTTATCATCTCCACTTACATAGACAATTTATAGTTAAAATTCCTAACTTTGAAGCTCAATCATCTAACACATCTGTACCAAGGCTTTAGAAGTTATTTACCTCTGTAGGTTGAAGCATTAAAACAAACAACTAATTATTTACACGTATTTCTTGATCTTATATAGTGTTACGCCGGAGCTTAAAATCTAATTTAACTTTGTACAAAAAAAAAAAAACACAATAGGATGCAGTTTGGCCTCTCCTGCCAAAATAATTCCACGTCCCACTCATGTTCTTTTGTGTTTATTGCTTGTTCGGAGATAAACAAAAGCTGTGTGTTTAAATAGGGTTTGAACAGATGATCAGTTACTATTTTAGAAGGTTATTTTTACGCAAACACGCTAATATGGATTTGTCAGCTCACGGAGGATTTAGTTAAAGGGATGTCACCGCAGGACTAAGCTAGTAACACTGGGAGGGACAATAAAATGCATGTTATTTCAGAAATTGAGCATTTTCTAACTAATTGCTTTTATTTGTAGCCAGCTGTGTTACTTATTCTTTATTTTTTTGCATAGCTTGGGAAGTTGCATTTTCTTTGAACTAGAAGCCAAGTAAAAAGAAAATGATAAAGTAACACTGTGGTCTCTGGGTTATATTAGATAGCAAAGCCACGCTATTCACCCATACTGCATTGCCAAACAGAGCGCGAGAACAATATAGAAAACCTAAAAAAAACAAGACCAGCCACATCTAAAAAGTACAAAAAGCTAGGACAAACACATTTCCTATTGTATGAATGTTTTCCATATTTTTTTTCTTCATTTTAAACATATATGTTGTTCTTCTGAATATGTTAATACTTAGAGTAAAATATAGCTTATTCCCAAAAACCACAGCCATTGTGTGATTAGTGTTTCTCAATGAAGCAAGTAGGTGCTACTTGACAGTTTATGTATATTGTGGTAAGCGGACATATTTGTTTCTGGCAATGTTTGTAGTGTGTGTGCAGTAGCCATATTTGTTACTGGCACAGTGATGGCTACTTGTGTGATAATGTCAAGCTGGAATGAGATTACCAACACAGAGCCTGCACTTACATAGGAATGTTACGTCGGAATCCAGGGCCTAATATTTTACTTAAGGGGATAGTTAAATTGCGGTGTCCATAATTTAAATTACTGTATTTTTAAATACCCACAGCTTTTGCAACATGCAATACCCTGCTATGCAATTAATCAAAACCGTACTATTATCCCAGGGAACTTCACCTTTGTTTTTCCAGTCCAGAAATAGAAAGGGTTACAAATTCAGAATCTAAAACCACAAAACGGTTCTATAAAAAGATACTTGCCTTCAACTGGAATGGTGACATTATACTGAAGAGTGACAAACATGACGGTCATCTTCGCTGTAATCTAGAAAGAAAAACAAGAAGTTAAATGGGGTAACAATCATATTTCATCATTATTATTTAAACAAGTATTTAAAGTAAATTACATATAAAAACGCTACTCTGAAAATAAAGCACTAGAAGAAAAAAAAAAAAACATTCTTTGTCATACAACATAAAGCAGGGATTACAGCTCGACAGACTTATTTTGATACATTTATATGGGATAAGTGTGGAATTATTTTACTAAACATTTACAAATGGCTGCAATGAAGGCTCTATAACTACAGGAAAAAAATTACAGAAATCACAAGATTATAGGAAGACAAAAAATAAATAATCACAACATTTAATGAAAAGCAGGTCCTATAGAATTAAACCCCTTCTGGGTCACTACCTTGTTGTGGTGAAGGGACTTGTGTACTTCAATGAAGCTGTGAGCTAAACCGTGTAGGGTCACCCAAGATGGACAGGTTATAGCAGAGGTCAGACAAATTGCTGTCCACTGGAGAAGGAACTGGCAACCCACTCCAGTATCTTTGCCAAGGAAACTGCATGAATAAGCTCAACCAGACAAAAAATGTATCTGGCGTGCTGCAGTTTATAGGATCATAGAGAGTCAGTCACAACTGAACGACAACATACAATTAAAAAGGGACCTAATTAGAATGCCAGTTCTATATTCATATAATTACACTCCTGACTGATTTTATTTATGTCTTTTTTGCCTCCAAAAACAAGACCATCAGTTAAATAACTAAAATGTGAAAATGATGGGGCTTGGGACAAATTATTTCAGTTTACATTGATCCCTATGGGAAAAACTTGTTTGGAACTCAACCTGTTTGGGACCTGCCGTACGGAACCGATTTCCAAGGTACCACTGTAAGCAGCACTACCGTGGAACCTCAAATTGAAGCCATCATCTTCAATACAGTATCAGAGTTTATAAAAAGGTAAATCAGGTGAGCTAGAAAAATTCAATCTGCTTCCATTCTATATATTTATATTTGTGGACAGAAGTATTCTGCATAATGAAGCTACTATGTGTGATAAATTGTGGCAGATGGGATAAAACTGGAATATAAATACTTCTTTTTTTGGACACATCTCCAAAATGATTATTAATTATACTGGTTTATTAAATAATATGTTGACTAAAGCTTAAAATTGAATTTATATGCCATGGGTAAATAACATCAGATCTAAAGTGCCAAACTCAGGACAGAGCTTCAGGGCGTCCCTCCTCCAATCTTGCACTGAATATGCCGAGTGCAATATGGAATCCGGCTTTTTGTGATTAGTGATGGAAAAAAAATGTCTGCATACAAGATAACTGGAAAAATGTATGAAGTAAACATGTAGGAACCAGTGGCTTCTGAGTTTGAGACTGTAAAGCTTTAGACAAAATATTAAGATAAAAGAAAGCCATGTGTTAACTTTGCTCCAAGTCATCAAAAAGGCAGCACAATATGCTTACCCTTTTTCTGGCATGCTTAAAAAACTAAATTATACTGTTAAATAGAGAGAGGTGGATTAAGAGTGAAAAAGTAACAGCTGGTAAAAAGGGAAGTTTTTTTGTGGATCAAAAAGGGAAGTTTTTAAAAACAGACTATGAATGTAGAGGGCCATATTCTTCTAACATAGCCAAATGGAAAGGACAACAAGACTTCACAGGACACGTGCGGCCTACTAATACTTTAAGAGGGACAATTACAAAAGACGCCATACACCATTGGTTCCCAAACCTCTACTCGGGGCTCAGGTTGGGATTTCAATTTAACAAAGTGTGAACACAGGTGAGGAAAATAGTATTCAACAGGCAATGGAGCCTATAATTGAACACAGTGTTAAATTTAAATACTGTCCTGTCTTTAGAGCCCTGAGGAGAAGTTTGGGAACCACTGCCATACACAACAATTTATATTTATTTTCTATTTTATCACCATGGAGTCTTGCTATTGATGAAATAGAACAAAATGTAGAATATCGGGAAAGTAACACTTCCTTAATCAGTACACACAGCTATTTCTAACATGTGCCACTGGCTAGTTCAGCTCATTATGTTAAAGGATATCTGTGTGCGTTTGCGTCGTTCAGTCGTGTTTAACTCTCCGTGACCTCATGGACCGTAACACACCATGCTGATCCACTTGGTATTCATGTCAGAGATACTGGAGTGGCTTGCCAATTCCTTCTCCAGCGGGCCACAGCATACAGCTCCTGGCATTCCTAGGTGGTCTCCCATCCAAGTACAGACCAGACCCAACCCTGCTTGGCTTCAGGATAGTGTGACCTCTTGGTTCCCTGATTGAAATTGAACCCAGGTCGTCGCACTGAGTCCTAACCACTGGACCACCAGGGAACCCTATGTATCTGCTCTGTAAATTAATTTATTTGACTGACAAACTGCTTCCAGTGTCTGTGAAGCTTAAAAAGAAGTAGTTTAAACTTCAAATGAAAAAGCAAATTCTTTACATGCTTTTCCACTCTGAATCTGAAGCAGATATGGTGACTCCATTGTCTCTTTAAGCTTCACAGGCACTGGTAGCAGATTGTCAGACAAATACATTAATTTACAGAGCAGATACATTTATTTTAATGGAAAAAAATATTAAAAATACATTATTCAAACAGGGTCTGATAATCCATAATGATGATGTACCGGTTAACTGTGCCATGTGCAGGAATTTATAAATGTAACTAAAAGGAAATGTGTTTCGTTTTTCCAAGATAAAGCTGTTTGCCAGGCCTCAAGGTCACAGGTAAATCTTTACTCAGCAAGCAAAAGACAGAAGACATTTGTTGTTCCACAATTAGCCAAACAGAAACATAAGTATCAGAAAAGCTTGTAGTGTTCCCAATGACACAGCCAGGAATGTGCCTTTAGAGGAACAACTGACTCACATATCTTCTATCAAGTATGCTAGTCCATAAACAGTGCATTTATGCTCACATTTAAATATCTAAAATAAGTTAAAAAACGTATTTCCTACTCAGACATCCAAGAAATACAGTTATTACACTGCCTTCTGGGAAACTGGGCAGGGACATGCAAATGAGCCCACAAAGATTTGAATCTGTAATCCAATAACTATTTTAAACACTAGCGAATTGCCCGTCAAAAAATGACGGCAATGAAATTGTAAGGTAGCTAATGCTGTTTGGTGTATAATAATGAAATATGTAATACATTACTAAATGAATATAGTGTACCTATTTTGAAGCATTGTGATGAAGAGCTGGCAATCTGTGTTGATGTTGCTGCAGCATTAGTGGTGTGGAGCTGCTGTGTAAGCATGCTGAATGTGTGCAGTGTGTGGTATGAATATTCGTAGGTCGTTTGTTGCGTTTTGCGAGTTTCTTGTGGTGTTTTGCGAGTTTCTTGTGGTGTTTTGAGAGTTTCTTGTGGTGTTTTGAGAGTTTCTTGTGGTGTTTTGAGAGTTTCTTGTGGTGTTTTGAGAGTTTCTTGTGGTGTTTTGAGAGTTTCTTGTGGTGTTTTGCGAGTTTCTTGTGGTGTTTTGCGAGTTTCTTGTGGTGTTTTGCGAGTTTCTTGTGGTGTTTTGCGAGTTTCTTGTGGTGTTTTGCGAGTTTAGATTGCTGTAGCCTCGTTTTCGTTTTGTTCGGCGGCCATTTTTTCTCTCGCTTAGATTTTTTTTAAGTCTCTAAACTGTTTTATTTCGAGTAAAATCGAGGTGTAAGTTGTATTTTTGAGGTCCTGGGTGCTCCCTCTTGGTGTAGGTAAGGTTTTTATGTATGTGCTGTGTGTATGTATGGTGTTTTACATTTTGTAATGCTCGCGAGTTGCGTCCGAGTGTTGCGAGGCCATAATGTGTGTGAACGTGTGTCGTATGTTGTTTGCGAGTGTCGTAATGTGTGTGTCGTGCTGTTTGGTTTGCGACGTGAAGTTTGCGAGGGTCGCAGTTGCTGGCATGGAGCGCCTTCGGCGCACCATGCCAGCAACTGCGGCCCTCGCTTTGCAAGGTCCTCAGGTGCTGGCATGGAGCGCCTATGGCGCTCCATGCCAGGAACTGAGACCCCGGGCCACTGCCCTCGCTTTGCGAGGGCCGCGACTCGCGTAGCGAGCCCGCAGCGTTAGCAACAACTCGTACGCTCACAACTATATATGTGATGGCTCCTTTTAAGCATAAGCTGATTTACGCAGCTTTAAAGCATAGCATAGGATGGATTGTGCAGGAGTCAGGAGACCTACCCACAGACAGCCGTTTAGATTATCCTCATCAGTGTGGGGCTGGCACCTATCAAGCATTTAAAAAGAGCAGGTTTTTAAACACAGCAAAAAACTGTGTATAATTGAAAACATACCCATACATAATAAATATATAAAAAAATAAAAAATAAATAAAAAATAAATAAAAAAAACACACACACATCATTTTGCCCAATTCTAGTTCTTCACAAGATCTTGCTACAAATGGGGAATTTCAAGGACATTTTTAGGAAAGCATTCACCCCCACTGAGGCAGGGAAGTGCTATCAATATCTTTACTTGCAGATATGAAAGACTGTTTGCTTATCTCAAGGATGACAGTTAAGGGCTAACCTAAAGTGCCAATGGTACAGGATGTTGCAGCATATCTTCTGAATAATACATTGGATTGACAGGGTATGGACAGCTCTCATTGTATTCACATTGAGATCAGTCGATCAAGACAGCAAGATTCAGACTTTGGTGAATGAACAATTTCTTCACAAACTCCAGAACCTCTGGAGTGGAGATATGGTTTCAAAAGGAAGCATTTGTTGTATGTCAGCCGCCATTTAAGCTTGAGCTGAAACTGAATCGTATGTAAAAAGTGTGTGTGTGTTTAAAGGAAGCCATGTTTAAAATGGTTATGGATTGCAAGAGCGAAGCCTTTGTGGGCACATTTGCATGTCCCTGCCAAGGTTACCAGAATACAGTGTAATAACTATATTTCTCTTTTTTAACTTGTTTTAGACGTTGAAATATGAACACAAATTATTTATTTACTATGCGTGCGTATGTGTAATTATATATATATATATATATATATATATATATATATATATATATATATATATATACACACACACACACACACACAGCTACATTAACATTTTAAATAGGAAAACATTGTTTGCCGTCTTCCTGGCAGTGAATAAAATGCGATTCATACACAGCCAGCTATCTAATATCAGTTCCCCGTCAGGATCATACGCTGCCTGCTGCCACGTTAGCATCCCTCTGCAGCTGCAGGCAGACCGCCAGCACAGCACAACACGCTGCAGCCGCTGTTACAAATCTCTTTATATCCCACAACAGCAGGCCACCCAGAGTCTCAGAAGGTAGAGACATATCTAAGGAACAAACACCAAGAGTATATGTACAAGTTCTAACAGGTGCTCACTATAGATGTGTATCATAGAATAGGTTGTACAGCTCCTAATAAAAAGGTTTATGGTATAAAAAAAAAAGAACACATTTACTGCTAGACAAAGCCAAGTGACTATAAATCATTAGCATCCTTATGTCAGAAATAAAAATAGGCCGCAGTAGGATTCATGTGATATATTGTACATATGAAAAAGGTAAACAAACAGCTGAGGTAAAAGTTGATGGGCCTGTTTGCTGATCCCTTACAAGGTAGGAGATGGTGGTAGAAGGGACTAGAGACAAAGTGTGAAGCATCAGCAGATTGTTATATGAGGGTGAAGTGTCAGGATTGACAAATTTAGACATCAGCCAGGTTTGTGAGGAACCAGTCAGGAGCTAGAAAATGGAGTAGTAGCTCCCTTGTTCCCTGGCATCATTTAGAGATTGTATGGAGTGTAAGAGCATAAAGCGGTGAGAGCTAGAGTCTAGATACCTGGTCTACACAACAATGGAGAGAGAAAAAACACAAATTCAGACTTAAAAGGACACAGAAGTCCCATGTTTAATGTGTTCTTTAGAAAACCTTGACTTGGTAATGGGAAAATGTAAAACATAATAACAATGTAATTGTACACAGTCTGAGGCATCTATATGGCTTTCTTATGTGACACCCCATACCTTCTGTTGGAGACCTTGTATACTGGAACCAGCAAGGAGTACTATACAATCTCCAACCGTTATAATAAAACCAAACTAGCCCTAATATCCATGGTTCACACCCAGCGATAAGGCCCAGACACAAAGACAATGACTAGGACGGCATTTAATTGCATATAATACATTAAACACTATTATTATATTTAGATTCAATAAACTAAAAATATGCCGAACATGCAAGCATTACATTTAAAATGACACTACCAAGATGAATAACACCCCTGTGTTTTAGTGCAGAATGAAGAATAAAGGAAAATGCATCTCTTAAGGAGTGGGATGTATTGGAAAATGAATATGACTGCGGCATATGGTAAAAGCCTGTGAGGGTTCCCCCATTGTTTACCACGTACTATCTATGTATAGGAAACCAAACGTTAAAGCTGGATATCAAGCTTGACTCCTTCCAGCCTTACCCCCATAATACATATGATTTTGAGCTCTTGCAAATAAAGTATAAGAAATCTTAAGCAGCCAACTTTGATATTTATGTATGACTTGGGTCCAACGTATATGCTGGTTGATTAGGACTTCAGGGATAATTTATTAGTATTCTGTTAACTATGCAAAGCTAAAATGGTGGCAAATGTTTTTCTCCTAACAATGTCCCTTTAACAATATTATCCACTCACAACTGAAACCCTAGTGAAATCTGTAGGTTTCAACATTCAAATGTTTGTAATTTTTTTCATGTTTTTTCTCAAAAAATGTAAACTTTTAATATATCTAACCTTAGAATGACACTGTACAAACAGTTCAATAAACTCGACCACACCTCGGGTTTCACCTTAGGCACCAGACAGGACTTCCCCGTCAGTAAGAAGTGATGTGTTCTCAGGAATAATGAACGCCTGCAGTCTCATACATTTCCCCACAAATAAACTCCACTGAAATGTCTGGGACTTTTTGTGGAAATCTATTGATTAATCATGCACCCACAACATCCATTCTAAGTCTGCATATGTGGTGTATTATAGGGTCTCCTACACCAAAGTCATTTGAGAACTCATCAAAAACAAATATGTACCTTGTGATTATGAATATGGGAACGTGGTGGGGCAGAATGGAAATAATCATTGGGTGATCAATAAAATACCACTTAGTACTATTATCATCATTTATGTGTAACACGCCAACACATTCTGTAGCACTATACATGGGTTAGATCAAGGCAAAACAATAGCAGTATTAACACGTTGCAAAGGATGTGCTAGACTAGTTTATGTCAGTTAACAAGATGAGCAAAGGAATGTGCTGCTGTAAGTCTTGTAACTGTATTAATTGGCAAATAAATATGGGAATAAATGTGTGGAAATCCAATATAACCAGCTAATGATATATCTGACCATACACCTGCTAGACAAGTGTGCTTGGGCCACGGCTCCTAAAAATGTACTGCTGCCTCATCATTTTTTTAGTTATTATTCATATATTTACATAAATAATCCCTACCCAGACTCCGAAAAATGTTTGGCTGGCTCCTAAGTTTCAGATAATTTTGTCAAACCCAGGCATAGTGATATAGTATACCAAGAGTCAAAATATATTTCTGAAACTTATAAGCCAGCCAGGTCAGTGAGGAGGCAGTCAAATAATTTTTAGGAGCCAGGAAAAAAAAAAAAAAAAAAAAAAAAAAAAAAACAAAATTATATATATATATATATATATATATATATATATATATATATATATATATATATATATATATATATATGAAGAATTTAGTTATATATATATATATATATATATATATATATATATATATATATATCACATCCGAGTGTCTAAAACCAATAAAAAAAAAAAAACTGCTACCAGCTCAGAGTTCCGAGAAAAACAGTTATTATTACACTGCATTCTGGGAAGCTGAGCTGGGACATGCAAATGTGCCCACAAATGCCTCGCTCTTCAATCCATAGCCATTATAAAACATGGCTTCCCTTTAAGCCTATGCATGCTTTAATATACACACACAGTCCCAAAGATACTTCCTGAGAACGTCTTTAAACCCCATTTGTATGTAACTCGGATCACTGATGAATAATAATAATACTATAATGACTGACATGTGGTAGTAATAATAATACTATTATTATTACAGTATTACACTGTAAGACCCCTGTACTGTATGAAGTTACAGAGATGATTGTGCTCTCGTTTAATTCCAACAGAACATAAAAACAAACTAATACAAGCCCATTCTTAAGTTTGTGTCATCTGTAAGTCGAGTCCCTCCTGTATATGCAAATATATGTATAATAACCAGAAAACTTCAAAGCCAACACAAAACCTGTCTCCGGGGTTTTGTCAAGCCCTGCTATATACAGAAGCGGGCAGTTCACACAGCTGCCACATCATCAATAAAAAAAGAAATAGAGAAATTGGGGAAAAAAATGACTTACAAGCCAATAAAGATTTGATGAAGAATTTAGCTAGTAAGCTTTACAGATCTAACAGTATTTTATCTTCATTCAGCTTCTTCATAAAGACTGAATGATGATGTGTGCGTGTCTGGTGTGTTTTTAATTAAATGGACTTTAGTTGTGCTAATAGCATACATAAAGAAATTAATCCTCCTAGAGTATTACTAGACCAGAGTAAACTACTTTGTAGTCTAGGAACAAACATACAAGCAATGACTGCTGCCTAAGCCTTTTAGGAATGTCAGAGATCTGAAGTAGCCATGAGAGCTCATGCACTAATACTGTGAGTAACATGTAGTACTAACATGTAAGATCCAAGCACGCAAACTAGAACACATTACATACATTGCAAAAACTATGACATCCTTAGGAAATTAGTTTATTCACACAACAAAATATTCTGAGATCCAAGTCTCCAAGAAAGGAGCGAAGAAATTAGTTAGTGGAGGCATATTAATACAGGCGATTGTTTTAAAGGCATATTTATGATTCATGGGTTGTGAAAAACATTTTGTTGCATGAAAAAATACCAAAATAAACATTATTAAACTTACCCTAAAGTTTGCTAATTCTCTTGAGTTTAGAAGCAGTTGAAGGTAAGTATAGGGTTAAGAACCATACCCAAATGCAGTGTTTCTATTGGTTAGTACCAGGTGCCTATGTAAGCAGCTCTGGGGGTGTGGTAAAATAAATCTGTGTGTATATAGAATGGCTCGATGTAATGCGTTTTACTGATAGAGAAAGGTAAAAATAGGAAAACTTAGATATACTTTCAAGCATACATTCAAAAGGACTTTGCAGACTGTATTGGTTCCATAATATCAAATATATAATGGTTATAGATAGGGATGGGACACAACCATAAACACAAAGCTTCTACATATGTCTGTATACATATCTGCACTATGACAGTATTTAAGACACTGGACTAAGTATTCAAGCAAAGAAATATATATTAAATAAATAACATTTGTGTTTATTTTTTCTTTACGCAAAAAACATACAAGTTAAACAAATATGTTTTCAACAAAAAAAAAGGTAAAATGCATCTTGATTACTGTGTGAGGGCTGCAGAGGATTTAATGTCATATAAGAAAAACATGTTGTACTATATGGAACAAATCACATAGAAAGCGAGGTGCCCTGTTTGCACATAATAGAGACAACATACATCTTATAACTTGGGCTGCAGTGACAGATCATACACAGGAGCCGGATGTTACAACTAGGGAGCTTTGGTAGATGTAATTATATATATATATATATATATATATATATATATATATATATATATAAAATGATATCCCTATATAGGCTTCTTATGGACCTGTGCAGTTTCTGGTTCCTGGCACGGAAACTCCTATGCAGTTTCTGGATTCAGACCCTTATGGTGTTTTTTTATCCAGACAGGTAAAACTGTTTAAAAAAAACAAAACAAAAAACCTATGTTGCTTTTGGATCCTGACTGGGTACATTATGGTGTTTTCTGGCTCCTGAGAGATCATCCTTATGCTGTGTTTCTAGATCCTGTCTGGTTAGCCCTTATGCTTTTTCTGAAACCTAGCTGGTTAGCCCTATGCTATTTCTGGATCATAGCTAGGTAGCCCTATACTATTCTGAATCCTGGCTGGTATGCCCGGTGCTATTTCTGAATCATGACTGTTCGCTGTATACTATTCCTGGATCTAGGTTAGTAAGCCTTATGTTATCTCCGGATCCTGGCTAGGTAGCCCTATGTTATCTCCGGATCCTGGCTAGGTAGCCCTATGTTATCTCCGGATCCTGGCTAGGTAGCCCTATGTTATCTCCGGATCCTGGCTAGGTAGCCCTATGTTATCTCCGGATCCTGGCTAGGTAGCCCTATGTTATCTCCGGATCCTGGCTAGGTAGCCCTATGTTATCTCCGGATCCTGGCTAGGTAGCCCTATGTTATCTCCGGATCCTGGCTAGGTAGCCCTATGTTATCTCCGGATCCTGGCTAGGTAGCCCTATGTTATCTCCGGATCCTGGCTAGGTAGCCCTATGTTATCTCCGGATCCTGGCTAGGTAGCCCTATGTTATCTCCGGATCCCGGCTAGGTAGCCCTATGTTATCTCCGGATCCTGGCTAGGTAGCCCTATGTTATCTCCGGATCCTGGCTAGGTAGCCCTATGTTATCTCCGGATCCTGGCTAGGTAGCCCTATGTTATCTCCGGATCCTGGCTAGGTAGCCCTATGTTATCTCCGGATCCTGGCTAGGTAGCCCTATGTTATCTCCGGATCCTGGCTAGGTAGCCCTATGTTATCTCCGGATCCTGGCTAGGTAGTCCTATGATAAATCTAGACCCTACCTAGTTAGCCCATGTTATTTCTAGATCCTGCCTAGTTAGTCCCATGTTATGTCTAGATCCTGCCTAGTTAGTCCCATGTTATGTCTAGATCCTGCCTAGTTAGTCCCATGTTATGTCTAGATCCTGCCTAGTTAGTCCCATGTTATGTCTAGATCCTGCCTAGTTAGTCCCATGTTATTTCTAGACCCTGCCTAGTTAGTCCCATGTTATGTCTAGATCCTGCCTAGTTAGTCCCATGTTATGTCTAGATCCTGCCTAGTTAGCCCCCTGTTATTTCTAGATCCTGCCTAGTTAACCCCATGTTATGTCTAGATCCTGCCTAGTTAACCCCATGTTATGTCTAGATCCTGCCTAGTTAGTCCCATGTTATGTCTAGATCCTGCCTAGTTAGTCCCATGTTATGTCTAGATCCTGTCTAGTTAGCCCCATGTTATTTCTAGATCCTGCCTAGTTAACCCCATGTTATTTCTAGATCCTGCCTAGTTAACCCCATGTTATTTCTAGATCCTGCCTAGTTAGCCCATGGTATCTCTGGGTCCTGGCTGGTTGGCCATATGTTATCTCTGGACCCTGCCTGGTATCCTCTCGGTCCTGTGCCTGGTCGCTCTTACCTCGAACATGAGTCCCAGTAGGAAGACCATGGCCACACAGGACACGATGTCTGCATGGTTCTGGATGATGAACTCGTGGCTCAGGACCGGCGGGGTCTTGTTGCTCTTCTTGCGGATGCCCATGGTACTGATCGTGCAGGCAGGGCCCTGCTCTCTCACACACACCGGAGATACTGGGCGTCAGTGCTCTGCTCCTCTCTCTCCTCCTCCAGTAGAGATGACGCTACTCACCGCCGCTACTCACCACGTCAGCACTGTCAGGAGGAGCCTCTAGGAACGAGCTCGACCAGCAACGTACGACATGGCTACGGGTATGAGGCACTGTCTGCCATCTTACTTACTGGAAAAAAATGCCCACAATCTATGAAATTTATATATAAATATCATTACTGAGCTCAATATATTTATTTAGCATCTGGTTGATAATTGCCATAATTTAACTTCGGCTATGTTATTTTCCGTTTCTATTTATAAACCGCTAATCCCAACAAAGTAACTCATTTTGCCAGTGTTAAACATGGCCGTGTCGCCATTATAAAGACTGGCGGAAAATTAACGGCCTATCAACGTCATTACGTTCCTGACGTATGAAGGCGTGCCAACCAGACGGCTCCTGCGGAGATGTGTGATATGTTGGTTGGCCACAGATAACGTCACGTGATATACACAGTGCCGTCCAGCTCAGCGCTTTGTTGTGTGTGCAATTAGCGATACCTAGAAGCGAATCAAGCAGTGTCACGTGTGCGTGCTGCTTATGGCGGAGATCTACTAAATACATTATAGGAGGCATCCAATAGATTATGAGGGAATTTAGTAACTCTTTATTTATTTCATAGCTGTGCAGAAAAGTTTATTTTCTCAATATACAGTATTATTTGCTATGTGTGTGTGTGTGTATAAGCCATGCAGGATTGGGCCCTGGTTAGTACTTGGATGGAAGACCACCTAGGAATACCAGAAACTGTATGATGTGGCCCATTGGAGAAGGAACTGGCAACCCACTCCAGTATTTCTGACATGAATACCAAGTGGATCAGCAAGGTGTGTCACCGTCCATGAGATGACGGAGAGTTAAACACAACTGAACGACACACACACACCATTTATCATAATGAGCTGAATACCAAGTGGATCAGTATGGCGTGTTATGGTCATGGAGAGTCAGACACGACTGAATGACACAAACACACACCTAAAGCACAATCCAACAGAAAGCACATTTGTAAATCTGATATTAAATGTCCACAAATCATTTACCCTGAAATTATATAAAACCTTAGCTCTTGTGTATATAAGTCAATGCTAAATATCCATCACCTTCTGGATCGCTACCTTGCTGTGGTGAAGGGGCTTGTGTACCCCAGAGAAGCTGTGAGCTAGACCATATAGGGTCACCTAAGATGGACAGGTCATAGCAGAGAGGTCAGACAAATCACAGTCCACTGGCTAAGGAACTGGCAACCCACTCCAGTATCTTTACCAAGAAAACCATATGGATACGCACAATCAGAAACACAGACAGATGTGCCTGGCATGCTGTGTCCATATGGCCACTGAGAGTCGGACATGACTGAAGAACAACAACAACATTTCTAGTTTTATATATCAATACTTTTTACACCATATAAACTATAATAAAGTAAAGGATATTTTACTGTATTCAAGGGGTATGTCAGCTGAGTTTTAAACTGAGACAATTATATTTATGTGGGGAATCTTCTAAAAGCACCTCAAGTGCATGTAACGTCTTCCCATGATTTACTATGCACTATAATTCATATGGGAAAACAGCCCTTCTCACCTCATCTCAGGTGTGGCAAAGCTTAGTAAATCCCACCATATGTTTGTGTCCTTCAGCTTCTAACATATAAAACTATAAAAGGCAAATGTTATAAGTTTTATACATATATTTGAACTTCTATAGGTGCACTCTTTCATATAAGAGCTGCTTGTGTTTGGGTGAAACTTAAAGGGCCATGTAAGGGCTCGTCATGGTGTGAAAGAGCACAAGGTTGTATGTTAAAATGATCTATGTTTTTTTATTTATATTAATAACAGCTGAAAAATCTAAAGTTTTAAGTCTGTTTACATACAAAGTGTATCCTGCCTACTGGCTGTTGCTTGAGTAATAACAGATAGCGGAACCGCAAGGAGGAGACAATGATTAATAGCAGTTTTTCCCTGCACTGACCAGTTAACTGATAACTGACCTGTTTAGGTGATTCCAGCATTCCATGCTCTGCACACATGAATTTGTTAAAGGGACATTCTATGTTAAAGTGAACTAATGTTTTTTTTTTTAAAGCTAAACTAAGAACAGTTAAACATTTGCAGTCTTAGGTTTGTTTACAGACACACTGCTGACTGCCCCATGATTTACAGCATCCCAAAAAGTCCTAATAAATCACATCTATCGTGCATCAAGAAAGGTGATAGCAAGATTTTGGGACAAAAAACGTATTCCCAAATTTAGAACAAATTAACAATTTTAATAATATGGAGCTTCTACATAGCAGAATATGAGGTCCAATGTGCAAATAAATTAATGTAAAATAAATCTGCAAGAAAATATACTTTTTTTTTGCATGAACACATGTGTTGATTACAGTAGTTCTAATGTAGATAACACGTTACAAAATGATTTAAAAATTTGGGTCTGGCTGGTAAAATATATAAATTATTCCTGCCGTTATCCATCCAACAGCCTTTGAGATTCAGACATTTTTTTTACCAGGGTGATAATAAGGCCCAGAGTTATCAAAGGACAAATGCATTTTGATGTATTGATTCACCTCAATATATTGCAATACGTCCTTAGGAGTCAGCATTTAGTAGCAAATGTATTCATATGTAAGTGGTGTATTGCCTGTTGTAATGGACGGTGTACATGACATGTTTATAATATAGTGTATCTAGTAATGGTTTTCAATGGGAGGGCCATTTTACTTATATGTGTATATTAATTGATTTGAAGATAATCATTTGAAAATTATTATTGTTAATAAAGATTGTCATTTCATTTGTTACTCTCGAAAAATTGTCATACCCTAATTATTTAAATATATATAAACAGGTTTTTTAACTTGTTTTAGAAATTTAAATGTTAACACAGATGTACTATTTATTTACTGTACTACTGTACGGTGGAGGGCTTCTATCACTCTTTTGCCCATTATATGTTAAATGATTGTTGTGGTGAACAACCTACTCATAAGGTCCACAACACAAGCTGAGATCCCGCTCCACGCTGATGATAGCCAGTAAGCTTGAAACAGCTGTACGTTAATAATCCAACATTGGCTTTGCATTAAAGCTGTGTAATGCACTGGGCAAGCTTAAAGGAAGCCATGTTTAAAATGGGCTATGGATTGAAGAGCGAGGCATTTGTGTGCACATTTGCATGTCCTTGCTCAGCTTCCCAGAATGCAGTGTAATAACGTTTTTCTCAGAATTCTGAGCTGGAACCAGTTTTTTTAACTTGTTTTAGACATTCAAATGTTAACACAGATGTATGACAAGCTTTCGAGAGTAACTACATATATATTTTTATATATATATATATATATATATATAAAACATATATATTTATATATATATATATATATATATATACATACACAAAAGTGAGTACACCCCTCACATATTTGTAAATATTTTATTATATCTCTTCATGTGACAACACTGAAGAAATGACATGTAAATTTGCTGCCCCCTCAAAATAACTCAACACACAGCCATTAATGTCTAAACCATTGGCAACAAAAGTGAGTACATCCCTAAGTGAAAATATCCAAAAAGGGCCCAAAGTGGCAATATTTTGTGTGGCCACCATTATTTTCCAGCACTGCCTTAACCCTCATTGGCATGGGGTTCACCAGAGCTTCACAGGCTGCCACGGGAGTCCTCTTCCACTCCTCCATAATGACATCACGGAGCTGGTGGATGTTAGAGACCTTGCACTGCCCCACCTTCCATTTGAGGATGCCCCACAGATGCTCAATAGGGTTTAGGTCTGGAGACATGCTTGGCCAGTCCATCACCTCTGCCTTCAGCTTCTTTAGCAAAGCAGTGGTCGTCTTGGAGGTATTTATGGGGTTGTTATCATGTTGGAATACTGCCCTGCGGCCCAGTCTCCGAATGGAGGGGATCGTGCTCTGCTTCAGTATGTCACAGTACATGTTGGCATCATGTTTCCCTCAATGAACTGTAGCTGAGTGCAGTCCTGCCGGCACTTCATTTCAGATGTTTTTCTTTCCTGTATGGTTTTGAAATTCTCTCTGAGTATCTAGATTTTCTGGTTTTGGATGCAGTGATTATTCTGGGTAAAATGGTGTCCAGCTGGGGTACAATAGTCTTCATCTGTGCAGATTCATCCTCAGGTTTTGACTGGTTTCCCCAGTGTAACATCCCCTTTCACATACAGCACATTGTATTATGTATACTATATTAGAGGATGTACATGAATATGACCCCCTGATATTATAAGTCTTGTTGTTATGAGTGGCTGTGTCCTCTTTACAGATGTGCTGAAATAGGTCCCTATGTAAATCACTAGTTGTAAATTGCGACATTGCCGAAAATTGGCTGCAGGAGTTTTTCCCCCATGATACACATTCATGTAAAACTTTATCTCCCCACATTACGGTAGTTAGGCCACATACATAAACCATGCTTCCGTCTGTAGCACTAAAGGGGCTGGATTATGGCACCTGCAAAATAATTCTCCAATCAATTAACAGTTATGGATATTTTTGCTGCACCATATCAGCCAATGGAAAAAGGACAATGGATTATTGATCGACAGGCATACTGTATATATTTGCGAGCTTCCTGGCCAAGCGCTGTGTTGTAGATTTTCACAAATTAGCACACAGTTCACAGGAGTTGGAGGATTTTCGTGGGAAGTAAAGGGGGGGGGGGCTAGAAGTAGTAGTTCTGGGGAGGGAGGGCAGAAGGTAAGGTAGAGGGAGGGTGGGATCTCATAGATCTAAGCACAGTTCAGGGTCAGGGGGGAGTGGCCTGATTTAAGGTGGGTAGTGAGAGGGGAGCAGATGTCAGAGTCAGAGCAGGGAGGTCCAGATCCCAGTCCACAGTCAAGAGGCTGGAGCCAAACACAGGAGGTGCAGAACCATAGGGTGCAAACCCGAGTTAGTCTGGATATCGCCCAGCATGCTCTGGTTCCCAGCACCGCCTTCTCCAACCCAGAGGCAGAGAACAATTTGCACTGCTTGAGGATGAAGTTCAGGTAAGTTGGTTTATTGTTACAGTACTTCCCACTGTACTATACATATAAATTTTTCTAGTTTTTCTTTCTCCTCCTCTGCCTTTTTTAGCTTAGGACACCCTTTTTTTAAATTGGATTACATAATCCTTGATCTGTGTAATGTAGCAGATGAAGACATGATGTATATGCTATGCACATGGTAGTTACTTCCATTATATGGAGATTTTCATGATGGTATTTTTGCATCTGATTGTGGTTACTGTGCTGTATTGACCACATGTGATCCTAGTAGATGCTATGCATCATTCTTATTATACAGTATTACCTTGAGCCTTAGGGTTTGTCATTTTCACCAGCCTCTTGTCCTTTCGGATCCGTACACACCACACCCATGTGTATGTTTATGACTGTGCTCATTTCATTTGTTACTCTCGAAAAATTGTCATACCCTAATTATTTAAATATATATAAACAGGTTTTTTAACTTGTTTTAGAAATTTAAATGTTAACACAGATGTACTATTTATTTACTGTACTACTGTACGGTGGAGGGCTTCTATCACTCTTTTGCCCATTATATGTTAAATGATTGTTGTGGTGAACAACCTACTCATAAGGTCCACAACACAAGCTGAGATCCCGCTCCACGCTGATGATAGCCAGTAAGCTTGAAACAGCTGTACGTTAATAATCCAACATTGGCTTTGCATTAAAGCTGTGTAATGCACTGGGCAAGCTTAAAGGAAGCCATGTTTAAAATGGGCTATGGATTGAAGAGCGAGGCATTTGTGGGCACATTTGCATGTCCTTGCTCAGCTTCCCAGAATGCAGTGTAATAACGTTTTTCTCAGAATTCTGAGCTGGAACCAGTTTTTTTAACTTGTTTTAGACATTCAAATGTTAACACAGATGTATGACAAGCTTTCGAGAGTAACTACATATATATTTTTATATATATATATATATATATATATATATATAAAACATATATATTTATATATATATATATATATATATATATATATATATATATATATATAAATATATACATACACAAAAGTGAGTACACCCCTCACATATTTGTAAATATTTTATTATATCTCTTCATGTGACAACACTGAAGAAATGACATGTAAATTTGCTGCCCCCTCAAAATAACTCAACACACAGCCATTAATGTCTAAACCATTGGCAACAAAAGTGAGTACATCCCTAAGTGAAAATATCCAAAAAGGGCCCAAAGTGGCAATATTTTGTGTGGCCACCATTATTTTCCAGCACTGCCTTAACCCTCATTGGCATGGGGTTCACCAGAGCTTCACAGGCTGCCACGGGAGTCCTCTTCCACTCCTCCATAATGACATCACGGAGCTGGTGGATGTTAGAGACCTTGCACTGCCCCACCTTCCATTTGAGGATGCCCCAAAGATGCTCAATAGGGTTTAGGTCTGGAGACATGCTTGGCCAGTCCATCACCTCTGCCTTCAGCTTCTTTAGCAAAGCAGTGGTCGTCTTGGAGGTATTTATGGGGTTGTTATCATGTTGGAATACTGCCCTGCGGCCCAGTCTCCGAATGGAGGGGATCGTGCTCTGCTTCAGTATGTCACAGTACATGTTGGCATCATGTTTCCCTCAATGAACTGTAGCTGAGTGCAGTCCTGCCGGCACTTCATTTCAGATGTTTTTCTTTCCTGTATGGTTTTGAAATTCTCTCTGAGTATCTAGATTTTCTGGTTTTGGATGGAGTGATTATTCTGGGTAAAATGGTGTCCAGCTGGGGTACAATAGTCTTCATCTGTGCAGATTCATCCTCAGGTTTTGACTGGTTTCCCCAGTGTAACATCCCCTTTCACATACAGTACATTATATTATGTATACTATATTAGAGGATGTACATGAATATGACCCCCTGATATTATAAGTCTTGTTGTTATGAGTGGCTGTGTCCTCTTTACAGATGTGCTGAAATAGGTCCCTATGTAAATCACTAGTTGTAAATTGCGACATTGCCGAAAATTGGCTGCAGGAGTTTTTCCCCCATGATACACATTCATGTAAAACTTTATCTCCCCACATTACGGTAGTTAGGCCACATACATAAACCATGCTTCCGTCTGTAGCACTAAAGGGGCTGGCTTATGGCACCTGCAAAATAATTCTCCAATCAATTAACAGTTATGGATATTTTTGCTGCACCATATCAGCCAATGGAAAAAGGATAATGGATTATTGATCGACAGGCATACTGTATATATTTGCGAGCTTCCTGGCCAAGCGCTGTGTTGTAGATTTTCACAAATTAGCACACAGTTCACAGGAGTTGGAGGATTTTCGTGGGAAGTAAAGGGGGGGGGGGGCTAGAAGTAGTAGTTCTGGGGAGGGAGGGCAGAAGGTAAGGTAGAGGGAGGGTGGGATCTCATAGATCTAAGCACAGTTCAGGGTCAGGGGGGAGTGGCCTGATTTAAGGTGGGTAGTGAGAGGGGAGCAGATGTCAGAGTCAGAGCAGGGAGGTCCAGATCCCAGTCCACAGTCAAGAGGCTGGAGCCAAACACAGGAGGTGCAGAACCATAGGGTGCAAACCCGAGTTAGTCTGGATATCGCCCAGCATGCTCTGGTTCCCAGCACCGCCTTCTCCAACCCAGAGGCTGAGAACAATTTGCACTGCTTGAGGATGAAGTTCAGGTAAGTTGGTTTATTGTTACAGTACTTCCCACTGTACTATACATATATATTTTTCTAGTTTTTCTTTGACATGATGTATATGCTATGCACATGGTAGTTACTTCCATTATATGGAGATTTTCATGATGGTATTTTTTCATCTGATTGTGGTTACTGTGCTGTATTGACCACATGTGATCCTAGTAGATGCTATGCATCATTCTTATTATACAGTATTACCTTGAGCCTTAGGGTTTGTCATTTTCACCAGCCTCTTGTCCTTTCGGATCCGTACACACCACACCCATGTGTATGTTTATGACTGTGCTCTGTGTATACAATAAAGGAATGTTATTGTTATTTCGTTATCCATGTTTCTGTGTGTTTCTCAAGCTAATAGATTAGTGACATCAACATACATAACAATTATTTAACAATTTTGTTGAATGATATTGGTCATCATCCTGTATAGGCATCCCTTCATGCAGTTTATGAATTCATAACATACCAGTGACATCCAATATGTGTTCACGCACTTATTTAATGTTTGATCCCTAATTGATACATGAGGAGTATCAGTATGTTTGCACTTGCACAGCAGCAATGGCGTGGGACTTCCAAGGAAATGTGTAGCCAAACATATTAAGGTTAAACCTATTTATATAATTAGAATTTTTCAGATTTGTTTCTCTGTGACTTAATGTATATTATTTAGAATGGAGTTTTTCTGCCTCTATTTCTGGATGTGCTGTCTCTTTAGGAGATTTATCCATCTGTGAGCAGATAATTCCTTTTTCAATATGTCAGATAAGTCAGAGTTGACACTTAAATTGCCTTTGCTGGTCATTGCGCATGTGCAAGCCCGTAACTTTTAACATTGTGTGACCAACAGTCGTAATTACCACAATTATATATGTGATTATTACTCTTATTACATTTATTGTGATTATTGTTATTAATGTGAATATTATTACTATTATTATTATTGTTGTTATTTTAATTAATACAATTTGTAAATGTTATTATTATTTTTCTCATTATTCCTATTATAATCTATACACATTGCTCTATTTAATTACAGCTGTTTAAAAAAAGTAATGTGTTCAAGAATATGACTGCTGGTATATCAATAAACATGTTTAAGCTAAAATGGATGCAGCGAAATTTGACATGTTTAAGCCAAATTGGATGCAGCGTTTTCTATCATATTAAAATGGTGTATTGTTGTTGTTCACCCGTGTCCATCACATCATGACCCTATGGACGGCAGCAAGCTAGGCACATCATTATGTTTTTGGTTGTGCTTATCCATGAGATTTTCTTGGCAAAGATACCGGAGTGGGTTGCCTGTTCCTTCTCATGTAGACCAAGATTTATCTGACTTCTCTGCTATGACCTGCCCATCTTGGGTGACCCTACATAGTATAGCTCACAGATTCATTGACATACACATGCCCCTTCACCACAAAAAGGTAGCGATACAGAAGGGGAAATGGTGTATAGCTGTGTTAAATACTGTTGTACGTATATGGTGGTGTTTTGCCTGCTGGAATGGATGGCGTATTCCGATATGTTGTTTGATAAATCTGTGCCTAATGTTCATCAACTTCTACACTGTTTTAAATTACATTTTAATTGCAGATACTTTTCTCAATAATCTAATCTATAACTGCGACTAATGGAAGGGGTATGTTGGAGTACATGGCTGTCCACATGAGGACCAGCAGATAAGGTCTCAGAACTCAAGACCGGCTATTGAGAAGCACTGATTTACACATGGGCGGCCGGTGCATAGGGACAAATGGGCAACAACCCTCCCAAATCGAATGGATAGACTTATTCCTGCATCATTCAATTAATTAAGTGTTTAGTTTAATTCATATATAAAAAATAATTATATCATATTCAATCTTTTTTTTTTTTGTATATATTTGCTTCTATAACTTTGGCAAACAGACAGTTATCCCCCTGCTGGTGACTTCCCTAGTGCTACAGATCAGGGCACATATGAGAATAAAAAAAGAAAACAGGGAGAGAAAGCAGGAGATTAAAGGAGAGAGAGAGGGAGACATAGAGAGAAGGAGACAGAGAGGAGAGAGGGAGGGGGTAGATAGAGGACAGAGAAGGATATATAGAGGAGAGAGAGAATGAGAGATAGAAGAGAGAGGGGTGGAGAGGTAAAGGGGAGAGACATAGAGGAGAGAGAGAGAGGGGGAGAGATAAAGGAGAGAGAAGGGAGAGATAGAGATAAAGGGGGGGGGGGGGGGGAGAGAGAGAGATGTTGAGATTTTTATCTCCTGCCCCTTTTTCTTTGCTTTCCAAAGAATATAGAGGGAGAGATAGAGGAGATTGAGAGATAGAGGAGAGAGAGGGGGAGAGATAAAGGAGAGAGAGAGAGTGAAAGATAGAGATATTGAGGAGAGAGATAGAAGAGACAGGGAGAGATAGAGGAGAGAGAGGGATAGATAAAGGAGAAGGAGAGTGAAAGATAGGGGAGAGGGAGAGAATAAGAGATAGGGGAATGAGAGGGAGGGAGAGATGGTGATAGAGGGAGAGAGGTAGAGGGAAGGATAGAGAGGGAGAGACAGAGAGAGGGATAGATGGATATGATCTATCCCTCTCTATCTCCCTTTCACTATGCCCATCTCTCTCTCTCTATCACCTGCTCTCTCTCTCTCCCTCTAACTCTATCCCTCTCTTTATCCCACCACTTGCGCCACTGATATGTCTGCACCTGGCTGTACAATCCTCTGAAGCCTCTTAAATGTATTATTAATTTATATATTAAATTGTATTATTTATTATTATATTTTGTAAAATTATTTATTCCCTCTTTCTCCAAGTCACCCCAAGATTTCTCACTGAAAACATAGCAAGTGACCTGTTATTTTATCGGACCTGTTATTTTATTTATATAATTATTTTTATTGTTTTCTTTCTACAATTACAAAACATAAAATCATATCATACATAATTACTTACACATAAATACATAACAAACATCAACAAAGATGTCTATAATGAAATCAAACCTGAAGAGAGAGAGAGATATGGAGAAGAATAGCAATGAAGCTCTTTAATCTACTTTCTTTAATTGCATATATTGGTCCCATAAGGACCATTTGTCTATAATTTTCTTAGTTGTTGATGGGTTAAAAAAACGAAAGTAAATTTCTATCTCTCTATAGCGTTGGACTAATGTTTCAATCTCGTTCCACGATGGAATAGCCTCCTTTTTCCATTTCCTAACCAGAAGCCATTTAACTGTCATCAGAATGTTTATAATTATGACTACCTGTTTCTGCTTTAACCCATGCAGAATCATACGGAAGAGAACCGGCTCTGGGGTCGGTCGGACATCTAATGAGGTTATTTTAGAGATATGTATACAATACTCTTGCCAAGTTCCCCTAATCTTTTCACAGTGCCACCACATATGGACATATGTGCCGCGCTCATCACAACCTCTCCAACATTGAGGGGAATTTATTTCTGGTGCTATTCTATACAAATCTATGGGAACAATGTACCATCTTTGGCATACTTTAAAGTGTATTTCCTTATATGAGGAACAATTTAGCCATTTTTCAGTCAAAGAAAATGCCTTGAACCACTCATCTTTAGTGTATACTAGCGAATTGCCCGTCAAAAAATGACGGCAATGAAATTGTAAGGTAGCTAAATTAGTAAATGAATATAGTGTACCTATTTTGAAGCATTGTGATGAAGAGCTGGCAATCTGTGTTGATGTTGCTGCAGCATTAGTGGTGTGGAGCTGCTGTATAAGCATGCTGAATGTGTGCAGTGTAACACTGTGCGTGCGCGAGACCAAACCGTTAGCGTAGTCGTGTACTTCCGCATTGGTGTAAAATGGCGAGTAATGTGTGGTATAGGTCTGTATCGGAATATCCGTAGGTGTTTTGTGGTGTTTTGCGAGTTTAGAGTGCTGTAGCCTCGTTTTCGTTTTGTTCGGCGGCCATTTTTTCTCTCGCTTAGATTTTTTTTTAGTCTCTAAACTGTTTTATTTCGAGTAAAATCGAGGTGTAAGTTGCATTTTTGAGGTCCTGGGTGCTCCCTCTTGGTGTAGGTAAGTTTTTTATGTATGTGCTGTGTGTATGTATTGTGTTTTAAATGTTTGTATGTCGGCGTGTTGCGTCCGATGTTTGCGAGGTCGTAATGTGTGGTAACGTGTTTCGTACGTTGTTTGCGTGCCTCGTAAAATTTAGCGAGTGTCGTAATTTGTGTGTCGTGTTTTTTGAGTAGCGACGTGAATTTTGCGAGGGTTTGAGGCCCTTGCCCAGTGACCTCGCCAGCAACTGAGTCCCTCGCTTCGCGAGGGGCCTCAGTTGCTGGCATGGAGCGCCTTCGGCGCTCCATGCCAGCAACTGAGGCCCTTGCCCAGTGACCTCGCCAGCAACTGAGGCCCTCGCTTCGCGAGGGGCCTCAGTTGCTGACATGGAGCGCCTTCGGCGCTCCATGCCAGCAACTGAGACCCGTGCCCAGTGACCTCGCCAGCAACTGAGGCCCTCGCTTCGCGAGGGGCCTCAGTTGCTGGCATGGAGCGCCTTCGGCGCTCCATGCCAGCAACTGAGACCCTTGCCCAGTGACCTCGCTACGCGAGGGCCGCGGCTCGCTGCGCGAGGGCCGCGGCGCGCGTCGCGAGCCCGCAAGCGTGAGCAACGACTCGTACGCTCAAAACTATATATGTGATACTGTCTAGTGCTCTCTCCCATTTTTGCCTTGGGGTAGATTTAGTGTCATCTTCGACTTTTCTTATCAAGTTATAATATTTGGACATAGAAATGTCCTTACATGATTTACTCAGAATTTCAAATTCGGTCAATTCTCTGGTGGGATTTGACCTGTTATTTGATCTTGGTAGATGCAGCACAGCTGGAGACATATATTAAAGGGACACAGAAGGTTCTCTGTTTTTAGTATTAAAATAATCTAATAAGTATTTATTTACATATTTAAATAATATTTTTATCAAAGCTATGTTTCTACTCATTTTAATTATCCAAACAGCCCATACAAAGGTCTGCACCATGTAACAAATGCACACAGTGTCTCTAATAATACTGGATGTACAAGCCAATCACAGATGATCTCAGTAGCATTTCAACAACATGCATTTGAGAGACATTCTGTGATTGGCTAGTACATGCAGAACCAATAGAAATACTGTATGCATAAGCTACAGGGGGCTGACCTTTGTAGGGACTATTTTGAAGGATAAAGTGAGTAAAAACAGAGCTTTTAATATAGTGATGTTTAAACATGCAAATCAATAATTAGTAGATTATTTTAATATTAAATAGTTACATAGTATTTGAGGTTGAATAAAGACTTTTAGTCCATGGAGGTCAACCTTTTTAGATCTCTTCTGATCCTTTTAATATGTGGATTATTTGTTAATAATTGTTAATTGATCCAGAGGAAGGCAAAAAAACAAACAAAAAAAACATGGAAACTTTGCCAATTGTCTCATAAGATGAATAAAAGCAAAATTCCTTCCTGACCCCACTGGTGATCGAATTTCTCCCTGCATCAATATTCCTTCGCTAGTTATCTAGGATAGCCTTGAATGTCCTCTTTATTCAAAAATATATCTAACCCCTTTTTGAAGTTGTCTATCGAATTTGCTGTCACCACCTCCTTTGGTAGAGAATTCCACAGTTTAACCCCCTAACTGTGAAGCACCCTTTTCTTTCTTTAAGGTGAAATCTTTTTTCCTCTAACCTCAAGGGATGTCCTCTTGTCAGTTGAAAACTTCTTGGCACAAAAAGTTCACTTGACAAAGCCTTATATTGACCCTGGATGTATTTAAATAAAGTAATCATATCCCCTCTTAGATGCCTTTTTTCTAGAGAAAATAAGTTTAATTTGGTTAGGCTTTTTTCATAACTTAGCCCCTCAATTCCCCTTATTAGTTTTGTTGCCCATCTCCGTACCTTTTCCAGCTCTAAAATGTCCTTTTTATGAAGTGGTGCCCAAAATTGTCCTCCATATTCCAAATGAGGGCGTACTAGAGATTTGTATAGTGGTAGAATTATATTTGCTTCCCTGGCTTTTATACCCTTCTTAATACATGCTAATATTTTATTTGCCTTTGCAGCTGCTGCTTGGCTTTGAGCACTGTTACCTAGGTGGTTGTCCACAAGTACTCCCAAATCCCTTTCTATAACTGATACCCCTATATTTGCTCCATTAAGATTATAAATTGCATTGCTATTCTTCCTTCTTAAATGCATAATTTTACATTTATTTGTATTAAATCTCATCTGCCATTTAGCTGCCCATTTCTCTAATCTATGCAAATCCCTTTGAAAGGAAAGGACATCATTACCTGATTTAATTACCTTGCAGAACTTGGTGTCATTAGCAGAGTCCTACTTCTATGTCATTAATAAATATGTTAAAAAGGAGAGGACCTAACACTGACCCCCGAGGAACCCCACTTACCACATTAGTCCAATCGGAGTATGTTCCATTTACAACAACCCTTTGCTTCCTGTCTTTTAGCCAGCTCTCAATCCATGAGCAGATATTTACTGCAATTCCTGAACAATAGTTTGCACAATTGTCTTCCATGTGGCACTTTATCAAAAGCCTTTGCAAAATCCAAAAAGTACATCCACTGAGTTGCCTTGATCCAAGTTACTACTTACCTCCTCATGGAAACTAATTAGATTTGTCTGACATAACCTATCTTTCATAAATCCTTGTTGACTCCTACTTATGATCTTGTTCTTCTAAAAGCTTCCCAACTACACCTCTGCTTTTCTCCATGTGGTAGCGACCCTGTGGTGAGTGAGTTTCGAAAAATTAGATATAATGGTTTTTACTATTACAGAACTCAGTTCCATCAGTACCCTTCGATGTATTCCATCAGGTCCCGGGACTTTATTAAAAAAAAATGTCTTCCTGTGTTAACCAATTATTTGGCAAAGGTAGTGTAGCCCCATTTTGTTGCAATGTCCCAACAACTGGTACCTCCCTTGTGTATACCGAAGTAAACAACCTATTTAGCTCATCTGCCTTTTCCTTGCCACTAATTATCACATGGCTTATTTCACATTGCAATGTTCCTATTGCTTCCTTCCTCGCCTTCTTCCCATTAATATATTTAAAATATATTTTAGGGTTAGTCTTACTCTCTTTTGCAACTAACTTTTTATTTTCTATTTTAGCCAGTCTAATAGCCCTTTTGCGAGGCTTGATTTCCATGTACTCACATAAAGCTGCCTCAGTTCCCTCCTTCTCTTATAATTGAAATGCATGTTTTTTTCCTTATCATGATCTTTGATTTTTTCCCTTGTCATTGTTAAGGCACATGGGATGTGATTTACTCCTATTCATTTTATTTCCACATGGTACATGCCGATGTGTATGTATATTTAGTAAGGATTTGAATGTTGTCTATTTTTTTAGTATGTTTCCCAGTAAGTTCTTTATCCCAGTCTATATGTAGTATTGCTGCCCTTAGCCCATTACAGATAGCCCTTTTAAAATTTAGAGTTTTTGTTGCCCCCTTACAACTCTGCTTTTTGTATTCAATCTCAAATGAAACTGTGTTGTGATCACTATTCCTCAAGGGTTCCCCTATTTTAACATTTGATATTATATCAATATTACTTGTGATGTCTAAATCCAAAGATGGCGTAATTTCTAGTAGGTTCCAGTAGTGCATACATATGACAGGATGTACACTGAGTGAGGTTGCCGCTGGACTGACAAATGATTACCGGTTAAAAAAATACAATGAGAAAACAAATCAATGTATTTTATATAAAGATTGCTTTTCTGCACCTTAACCCATACAAAATAATATATATATATATATATACATATTTTTTGTTTTTTATTTTTTATTATACCCCTTTTCTTTGAATTCCCTCCTTTTATTTAAACTTGCACACTACACAATAACTGCACTTAGACTAGAACTATTTGAAAGCTCCTAAGTTTGCTCCTTCCCCTGTTAAAATAGATCCTGCCTACTCACCTCCACACTGATTACAGAGCACAGGACAGAAAACACCCTTATTCACAGAGCAAATTCAAACAGAACAACACACTGTGATGGTGTGTCACCAGAGGGCAGTAGAGAGCCCTTCAAGACTTCTCCCCAGGAGTGAGATGGTTAAGAAGATCCTTAAAAAGCTTGGCTGTGGCTGCAATCAAGACCGGCTGCTGTCTCCAGGTGGAGAACTTCTTTGACAGAGCTGGAGTGTTGTCGAAGTGTGCAGGGCCGACGTCAGAGGCCACACTGAAAACTATTGGACCAAAGCCAGAAGCTTTGAAGAGCGAGCATGCAGAAAAGAGGAACAGAAAGTCCCTGAAGGTGATGACCGAGGGAGGGATCTGCTTTGGAAAGAGAGGCCGGAGATACAGAGCCTAAGAGAGAGGTGACAGGGAAAGACACCTCTGCTACCTATGTTTGGACTGTATGTTTGCACTTCTATGTAAGATATTAAGGGAACTACAGTTTAGTTATGCAGGGCTTCAAGGAGAATCTAGGATTTATTTTCTGTTTGGTTTATTTTCTGTTGTATGCTGACAAATAAACAGCACAAATCTGCTAAACATTTAAAGGGCTCCTGCTTTCTCCGTTTTGGTGCTGGATATTAGGGCACGGATCCTGAGAGTGACAGTGAATCTGTCACAACACTTATACCTCCTTTACACAGGTCAAACCACTCCCCCACTCACCTGGACACTGATTACAGAGCACAGGACAGAAAATCACCCTTTAGCTTCCTGCACTTATTCATGGAGCAGATTCAAAAAAGGGAACCTTCCACATTGGTCCATCTCATGTCTCACTCAATTTCTCCTAGGTTGGATGGTACATTTCCATTATATATCTTAAGTTTAATCTGCAATAAGCATCTTTTTGCTGCCCTAATATTGAATTAATAAAATACTTATTACCTTAGTTTTAAATTATAACATTTTCAACCTCTGCTGGATCTCTATAAAGTTAATAAACTTGGCATGTTAGTTACAGCACAAGCAGTCTAAAGCTGCACCCATCCTAAAGTCACATTTGTGCAGTGAATGTAACCAAAAACAGTAACACACTGATCTAAAACATCCAAATTCTTTCTACCCCATTATAATGGACTCATACTATTCTTGTAATTTAACAACTGCATCCAAATCCCTATTTAAAGTAATGTCATACGTGGAGGTTGGTAAATGGTTGTGGGATTGGGCATAAGATGAGACATCCTGTGCCCTTAGCTATGAAGAATTATTACTGTAACAGATTAATCCAGTTAATGTTTAACATGGACAAACACATAACCTGCCAAAAAAGGTAGAGATATGTAGACAGTGCCCATACACATACTGCTCAAGAACATTAAAAGGTCACATAAAAAATCAAGTTTGGTATCAATCTAAACTACATTTTCCCAGTTAATGGTTGAGAGCAAAATGTAAATACTAAAGAGATAGAAAAAAGCAGATTTAGAAATAATATGCATTAAAGATCAGTTTTAAGGTATAGGGAACAGGGTTCTAAATTCTAAGGTAAGTAGAATTACATGTAAGGGGTACAGTGCAATATAAATATGAAACTAATGGGTGTGCAGACAGCTTGGTGCAATGGGAGTGAGGTCTGTACTCTGAAGAGCTTACAATCTAGAAGGTAAGGTTGGGTGCGATGCTCCTGGATGACAGACGACAGTGATCAATGCAGTAGGTTGGTGCCATTGGAGGTGGCTTTGTGTTACATAAAATTGCTCACACACACAATTTACAGTGTAATAGAGTATGCATGTATGTAGGTCATGAAGTTACTATTAAGTTACTATCATGAAGTTACTAGGTAAGAAACGTCTACAGTGTGTTGAGAACCAGGGACCTGGAAGACAAACTACATATTATCTTAACAAAATTATTTGGGCAACATGCCAGAGACCCATTGGCACTTATTCTTGCGACAACACTTAAGTAGTCATTCTGCTGGGTTACTAGATAGACTTTTAAGCACTGCTGAAAGACCTATAGAGGTGCCAGTGGGACTTTTGGCTTCAATATTTCAGGAGTTATGATTGGATAGTCCCACATGGCATGAACCTATTGCGCTTCCACAGACATTTCTGCTTTCCTGATTGGTAGGAGAAATACCCGGGACATTCAAAACATGCATAATGTTGATTCTGTTAATATTTATGCTGTATATTCTTATGTATACATTTCCCTGGTTTTAACCCTTATACAATTCGTTAGGTATACAGAGCAGAATATAAAAATTGTACCTTTAGAGGATTATTGAAGGGATATAGAAAAGCAGATTTATAAATAAGCTGTCAGAAAGATCTATTTTTACAAATATAGAGAACAGGGTTACAGAATATAAACAAAAACACATGGAGCCTCATTCAATTTGAAGGCCGCATCTCTTGGTATATAGGCCGTATTTCTGTGGGCCTGTTGCGGGCTTGCGGTGGGCTACAAATCGGGTGCTATTCAATTGATCAAGGGCGCAAGTTACGGCCCGAAGCCTCAAGCCCATAATCCCCTCCTGCAGCCGCAAACTGTTAATGGGCTGGACTAGATGCGGTCCGCAGTTACAATTCAATCACGGTATAACGTAGTGCGACGCAGGCCTTTCAGTCAATAGAAAGTGGGCTAGCCGAAGATGATTGACAGAGAGAGATTATAAAGTTATGTTCCACACGCCCATGCATTGACTGTGTTGTAGATTCTGACGAAGTAGCAGGCAGGTCCCGGAGTTGGTGATTTGAGCAGGGTGAGAGAGCCTTCAGAGTTTTGTTCTTTTATATTTATCTATTTACAAATTTACACTTAATCTTTGATTACACATATACCAATACACATACCGTATATACTTGAGTATAAGCCGACCCGAGTATAAGCCAAGGCACCTATTTTACCACAAAATACTGGGAAAAATGACTTGAGTATAAGCCGAGGGTGGGAAATGTGCTGCCCCCTGTGTCCCTCTTGTGCCCTCTGTGTCCCCTTTTCTTGTGTCCCCCCTCTCTCTCCCCTGTGTCTCTTCTCCCCTCTGCCTCCCCTGTGTCTCTTCACCCCTCTCCCGTCGCTGTGTCTCTTGCCCCCTCTCCCTTCCCTGTGTCTCTTCCCCCCTCCCTTATCACCCTCCTCAACCCCCCTCCTCATTCTCAACCTCCCTCCTCAACCCCCCTCCTCATTCTCAACCTCCCTCCTCAACCCTCCTCCCCATTCTCAACCACCCTCCTCATTCTCAACCTCCCTCCTCAACCCCCCTCCTCATTCTAAACCCCCTCCTCAACCTCCCTCATAAACCTCAACCCCCCCATCCTCAACCCGCCCATCCTCATCCTCAAACCCCCATCTTCGTCCTCAACCCCCTCCTCAACCCCCCTCCTCAACCTTAACCCCCCTCCTCATCCTCAACCCTCCTCCTCATTCTAAACCCCCTCCTCAACCTCTCTCCTCAGCCCCCCTCCTCAACCTACCTCCTCAACCCCCCGATCCTCATCCTCAACCCCCCCATCCTAATCCTCAACCCCCCCATCCTAAACCCCCCATCCTCATCCTAAACCCCCATCCTCATCCTAAACCCCCCCGCCATCCTCATCCTAAAACCCCCTCCTCACTTTACCCCTCCTCATCCTAAACCCCCCTCCTCACTTTACCCCTCTAAATACCTCCCCCTCTCCCCTCACTTACCTCCATCTGCAGCTTCTTGTCCGGCCTCCGCTCCTTCCTGCATCGGCACCCGGTATATGCTAATGACGTGACATCACATGCGCGCCACGTCATTAGCATATCCCGGGTGCCGACGCAGTAAGGAGCGGAGGCTGGAGGAGAAGCTGCAGATGGAGGTAAGTGAGGGGAAAGGGAGAGGGGGAGGTATTTAGAGGGATAAAGTGAGGAGGAGGGTTTAGAATGAGGAGGGGGGGTTGAGGATGAGGAGGAGGGACGGAAAGAGACACAGGGGGTTAGAGAGACACGGGGGGTAAAGAGACACAGGGGTGTAGAGAGACCCGGATGGGGGGTTAGAGAGACACGGGGGGGGGGGGGGTTAGAGAGACACGGGGGGCTAAAGATACACGGGGGAGAGTGACTCGAGTATAAGCAGAGGGGGCCCTTTTTAGCCTTAAAAAAAGGTCTGAAAAACTCGGCTTATACTCGAGTATATACGGTAAAATAAATTGCACACATAGATACGCATAGAGCTAGGTTACTCCATACATCCCCCCCATTCCACCCCCAACACCCTAACCTCCAATAGTTAATAAATACACATAAAACATCCCACATATATATATATATATATATATATATATATATATATATATATATATAAAATTACTTAAACACATACTTATTATCCTTATAATTTTGGGGGAGATTTAAATGGAGGGAAGAGAGAGGAGGGGAGAAGAGTGGAGAAACGTGGAGGAGGAGATGAGGAGAGGCGAGGAGGAGAGAGAGGTGGCCCTGGTGAATGGTGGAGGAGAAGAGGAGGAGGTGAGTATTGGAGAAGATGGAGAGCGAAGGTGAGGAGAGTAGGCAAGGAATGGAGGATGTGGAGAAGAGAGTGGTGGAGGAGGTGGAGAGCGGAGGATAGTGGAGGAGGAGGAGAGGAGGATAGTGGAGTGGAGGAGGTGGGTAGTGGCATGGTTTCTCCCGAAAAATAGGCACATCCAGTCCAGGGATAGAGGGGGAGGGGCCTGATCCCAGGGGGTTTTAGTTCAGGGAAGGGACAGGCCTCTGGGCCAGTTAAGGGAGCTAAGGATACCCGTCCACAGTCAGGAGGGCAAGAGGCTAAGGGAAGCACAAGACCTTGAACTACATGCACCAGGAGAATGTGGTCCTCCTTGGTGCCATCCGTGGATTCCACGCTATCCATGTAAGGGGGAATCCACGGCACAGCCCTAGGGCCCAGGCATGGAAGGAGATGGCGGCCAAAGGGAGGTGAGGTCTGTGAAGCACTGCTTTAACGACATCAGGGCCAAGGTGAGGAGGACGATGGCCAAGGAGGTCAAGCAAGCTGCAGCAGCAAGTATTGGCCACAAAGTGACTATGGGTTATAACGAGTGGGAGAGGGTGGCCAAGGACCTTCTCAGCCAGGTGCCCGCTGCTGGAGCTTCAGCTTGGTGGCCCAGCAGGATCTAGCCTACATGTCAGGTGAATATCACATACACCACATGTACATCACACACACTACACATGTATATGATGACCAACAAGGGCACTGACATGTTAGCTGTATGGAATTACCAAGGGATAGATGGATGCATCATTAAATCCATGAAGCTGACAAATCACTGTCATTTGTGGGCACAACAACAGAAATCAACTAATTACTGCAGCCCACTGCAGCATATGCAGTAACAGACCGAAGCCGGAAACAAGATAGCGTTAGGAGCAAATAACAATCAAGATCAAGAACCAAAGAATAGATCACATCTAGCAAATGATAGCTGCTCATAGTTGCAATTAAGTGAATCATCCAGGTTCAAGCCTAGATTTCAGATAGTTAGGAATGAACACAACACAATGCATTATTCATCATACTAATAACATATACCTTTCTTTTCTCTCTTTCAGCAACAAGGAGGTCTGGGTCCATTGGTGAGCCGGAGGCGTCGGCTCCATTGGAGCAGGGAATCGACGAGCAAGCCCCCATCCAGCAGGAACCGGTACAGAGGGAGGAAAGAAGTATCGCCAATGGCCCAGGTTCGGAGGAGGCGGATCTCATCTGGGCTGTGGGGTCACCAGCAGGACTATCGGCTGCACCTGTAGCATTCGACTTCACTGGCCCCCTCCTCCAGAGACTGAACATCTCACCAGGGCCCTCCTACTGGAGGGCTCAGCAGGGCTTGACCCCATCTCACGAGTGCAGCAGAGTGGCCACCAACACCAGCAACAATACCACCACCCACATGGAGCGAGGCTCAAGCCGTGTCCCAGACCCTTCCCACTGGGCCACCACCACCACCTCACCCAGCAACGGCCCACGGACCTCCATCCCCACCACCACTAAGCCTGGCTGGGCAGGCGGAGATGTTGGCCAGCATGAGGCAGCAGATGGAGTGCCTTCGGGGGATCCAGACCAACAACTTCGCCATTCATGCAGGGGTCATGCGCAATAGGGAGGAGAGGAGACACCATCTGATGATTGAATGTTACCTTGCCAGGCTGATCAGGATGGGGGCGGAACAGAGCTTATTCCAACACCTAACTATGGAAGCCTTGCACATCGATCTAGTCCCCAGCCCCGCCTCCTCCATCCTGGAGGCCTCGCCCGCAAGCCCGAACGCTTCTTTCCTCCCCCATGCCTCCGCCACCAGCAACACCACTGCTATTGCTGCTGCCTCCTGGGGGGATGCCTCCCCTGTCCCGCACCACCACCAAAGAGACGGCGCCCACCCACGGGGGATTGGGGCCCTGATGCTAGGCGGAGGAGGATGTAGGGGCTGCACATATGTTTTGTGTCTACTCAACAGCGCTCCTCAGTGACAAACCATTGGTCCAAAAGTTAACTTGATCTAGCCTGGCTACAGAGTCTTGGATCTTGACCTATGTGATATTTTGTACGTAGATGGCTACCTCCCATGACATGGTCCATGATCCTCTTCTTTGTGGACACATAGGGTGGTGGTCACTGAGGAATTCTGTTGAGAGTCCCTATATTTTTTAAGGCTTTATTTTACAGGTGTTATGTCTTTATTTTTGGGGTATACTTCAGGTCCATGAAGGCATCTTCTGCATCTGCAAGCATTGTGAAGGAAATGTATGAGGCGTAAGGTTTTCACAGTTCCTTTCAGGTACACATTCCTTTAATGACAGCCCCCATTAACATGTAGCTCCCACAATATTAAAGCTATCATATAGCCAGATATCTAAGACATGATTGTTGTTAGCTTAAATGTAGACTAATACCGCTATGGCGGTGGACTTGCAGAGTCTCACAATGTCATGTTAATGACAGCCAGCATTAATATATGCATTAGTGAAGCATGTGATACTGACCTCAATATCAGTCTGAGAACAGATTCTTGGGCCTAATGTAAGTAGCATTGAATCTGGCTGCTGACCTTTGTGTCCTCTCTGTATTAATGGGTATTTTACCCTATTGCTGATATCATGGTTGATGAACAATATCATATGGAGGTGATATTACACCTTGACCACTGACGGTGGTCATAGCTAAGCATTTATTGTGATCATTATTATTAATGGTCATGGCCAGTGAGTTATCCTGAGAACTAGCTAATGGCTAGTAATGCTTGCAGATGGAAATCAGGTGAGTTGGTATACTGTTATAGTTACAGTATTTAGCACTGTACTGTAAATGCATGTTTTTTTTTTTTTATCCTCCTCCGCCTTTTATTTTTTTGTGACCATTGTTTTCAGATTTTTGTTTTGGGAACACACTGTATGTGTGAAACTGGATTGGCTTACACAGTGCAGAGGTTTAAGCATCTGTTTCATTGAGCAGATTTAGACAAGTTGTAAGTGCTATGCACATTAATGGTTTCTTCAATTTCCTCAGATTCCAGTTGCAGTGGTGTAGTGACCTCATGTGACCCTGGTAGTTGCTATGAATAATGCTTATTCTAGACTATGACATTACCCCCTTTAGGTATCCCCTTGTTCTCAAAACACAAGCCTCTTGCTCTCACAGGATCCGCCCACAACACACCCATGATATTAATGCACAGTCTTGTCCATTTCTGATTGTGCTCTCTGAATGAAATAAAGCTTTGTTATACCGTTCTAAATGTGTCAGTGTGTTTTCAATGGTTGGGGTTATGGGACATCCACATACATCACATTTATGTCACATTCCTATATCTGTAAACTAATGTAACTCAATATAATGAGGTAGTGTATCTTTAATAGCTTTCAGCATCTTGCAGCATGTCTTTTTATATTGGTATATGCATGACCATTGCAACATATGAAAAAAATATATATTTTTGAAGCCATTTGATAATTGGGAATTGTTGTGCAATGAATGCTGACTTCCGTTGCTTTGCCCATATTTTAAGGTCCATTGGTGTGTTTTTATTGTGTTTTGCAGTGTTACAAACTAGTCTGTAAGCCCTTTGGGGGTCCTATTTTGAACCCGTAAGATTCTGGCCGACATTTGCCGTTTGCGGGCTTGACTGCATATTCGGTCTTGAGGAATTGTAGCAATTGAATAGCAATTTGTGATTTTAGCAATCGGAACTCTTGTGGACGTGAAAGATCAAAGGCTTAGATGGGCTGTAAGTTCTGGTTTTAACAACCGCTAGGATTTCAAGCCAGTAGCACGTAGCCCGTTTGCGGCTCGCAAACAAAAATGCCAATTGAATAGCGAATTAACTTATGGCCTCCATTACAGTGTACAGTAACTTACAATTGCTCAATTGAATGAGGCTCTAGGACTTTTCTAGCTTCCTCAGACAGTGTGGTTTCTATAGTCATAGATTGCTTCTCATGGAACTGTATTCTCCCATGCCTGGTTGTAACCCTAATAAAACGTGTTAGGTTTAGGATATATGCTTCAGACTGTTGCTTAGAAAGGTGACATCTAAATGTAATAGAATAGTGTGTAATGCTCCTAACAAATTAATCTGTATTCTTGATATCCCAAGAAATGTTTGCTCTAGTGTCAGCTGCTATTTACATATGCGTGTTTCACAAGCTAGTTTAATCAGCTTTGAACTTTAAATGTTTTATCTCAATCCCTAGTACTGTAAAGTAAAGGACTACTGTAGTTTAGGAAACAAATTATATGTTTGTGAAGTATGTAACAAACTATCAACAAGAACCATGAGCTATGTTGCTAATGTTGGGGAATTTAGTGGTTTTCCACTGAAAGTGCTTCTACCAAGGAATGATGGTACAACACGAGAATTAATTTCCCAGACTGAACGGCTTTCTTAGCAAGATGTGCCAGTGAAAACAAATGAGTTCTCATTAGAACTGCTTAAAGCACTGGCACTTTGTATTGACACATTTAAAAAAAATAATACAGCCTCTAATTAATTACTTTTTGTGTTTAATTAAGCTGCAGGTTGAATCTACCACCTTGGTAGGGAAATACTTTGAATGTGAAGGAAATGTTATCTGAACAATAGAAATTTGGCAGTTACAATTGCAAACAAGAAGGGGAGGGAGAAGAGGCGCAGGCTCTCCTAGTATAGATCACCAAAAGTATATTGAGTAGACAGACAACATGTATTTGTAGGTGCCCTCACCCTGGGTTACCTCATAGGTACGAGGTATACAGGGAGTGCAGAATTATTAGGCAAGTTGTATTTTTGAGGATTAATTTTATTATTGAACAACAACCATGTTCTCAATGAACCCAAAAAACTCATTAATATCAAAGCTGAATATTTTTGGAAGTAGTTTTTAGTTTGTTTTTAGTTTTAGCTATTTTAGGGGGATATCTGTGTGTGCAGGTGACTATTACTGTGCATAATTATTAGGCAACTTAACAAAAAACAAATATATACCCATTTCAATTATTTATTTTTACCAGTGAAACCAATATAACATCTCAACATTCACAAATATACATTTCTGACATTCAAAAACAAAACAAAAACAAATCAGTGACCAATATAGCCACCTTTCTTTGCAAGGACACTCAAAAGCCTGCCATCCATGGATTCTGTCAGTGTTTTGATCTGTTCACCATCAACATTGCGTGCAGCAGCAACCACAGCCTCCCAGACTGTTCAGAGAGGTGTACTGTTTTCCCTCCTTGTAAATCTCACATTTGATGATGGACCACAGGTTCTCAATGGGGTTCAGATCAGGTGAACAAGGAGGCCATGTCATTAGATTTTCTTCTTTTATACCCTTTCTTGCCAGCCACGCTGTGGAGTACTTGGACGCGTGTGATGGAGCATTGTCCTGCATGAAAATCATGTTTTTCTTGAAGGATGCAGACTTCTTCCTGTACTACTGCTTGAAGAAGGTGTCTTCCAGGAACTGGCAGTAGGACTGGGAGTTGAGCTTGACTCCATCCTCAACCCGAAAAGGCCCCACAAGCTCATCTTTGATGATACCAGCCCAAACCAGTACTCCACCTCCACCTTGCTGGCGTCTGAGTCGGACTGGATGTCTCTGCCCTTTACCAATCCAGCCACGGGCCCATCCATCTGGCCCATCAAGACTCACTCTCATTTCATCAGTCCATAAAACCTTAGAAAAATCAGTCTTGAGATATTTCTTGGCCCAGTCTTGACGTTTCAGCTTGTGTGTCTTGTTCAGTGGTGGTCCTCTTTCAGCCTTTCTTACCTTGGCCATATCTCTGAGTATTGCACACCTTGTGCTTTTGGGCACTCCAGTGATGTTGCAAAACTGGTGGCAAGTGGCATCGTGGTAGCTGCACGCTTGACTTTTCTCAGTTCATGGGCAGTTATTTTGCGCCTTGGGTTTTCCACACGCTTCTTGCGACCCTGTTGACTATTTTGAATGAAACGATTGATTGTTCGATGATCACGCTTCAGAAGCTTTGCAATTTTAAGAGTGCTGCATCCCTCTGCAAGATATCTCACTATTTTTGACTTTTCTGAGCCTGTCAAGTCCTTCTTTTGACCCATTTTGCCAAAGGAAAGGAAGTTGCCTAATAATTATGCACACTTGATATAGGGTGTTGATGTCATTAGACCACACCCCTTCTCATTACAGAGATGCACATCACCTAATATGCTTAATTGGTAGTAGGCTTTCGAGCCTATACAGCTTGGAGTAAGACAACATGCATAAAGAGGATGATGTGGTCAAAATACTCATTTGCCTAATAATTCTGCACTCCCTGTAGTGTGCACTTTCATCAATCTGACGCAGTTTTTGGGAGGGCTCCGGTTGTCACTTTACTCACTTGTATCAATGAAATCTGGTTCTTTACTAAGATCACACTTTCATCCATGCATTCTACAATATGTTTTGTGGGTATCGTTTTGGAAAAACCCAGTAATTCCAACTTGGAGGGATATTAAGCTTATAGTGGATAGAAACAAACGAATTGAAACAGACTTCATGAAATACAACATAAAGCAGCAAAATAAAAATAACTTAAAATAGTCACTATGGCATTAAAAAAAAGATCTTTCAAAAGTTATTAAATGTGAAATACTTCTTCCAAATATTGAACTTAAAAAATAACTGTCCTGTAAAGAGAACCAATCAGGATAGACTGGTTGTGCTCTGCTGCCTCTGGACGGGGAGGAGAGAGGAATAGAGGGCGTTAATGAGACTATCGCCCTCTTGCCTCTTCCATTCCCATTTCCCCCTACTTTCGCTTTCTTCCTTCCCTTTTTTTCTTCACTCTGTTTTTGTTTTGTTCTTGTTTTGTTTCTGTTTTGGTATGTCCTTCGCAAGACACTGATTTGTCTTAAATAAACTCTTAATGATCAAGTTATGTTAAAATAGAAGATATACAGACTGTCGATAAGTATTTAACAATGTCTTGAAGTTTTAATTTTATTGTCCAATGTATATTTCTATTTTGTATGTCTTAAAACCTATAAATAAAAAGATTTATGAAAAAGAAAAAAAAAAAAAAAAAACTTTCATCCATGCATTCTACTATGTTTTGGGTGGGTATCGGTTTGTGCCCTGAATAAGCAGGTTAACCATCCACTTTTCTTGTAGAAAACGCTTTTATTATTCAGAAAAAATGGTGCATTAATAAGAAAATGTACAGTGTACAAATATTGCATATAAAAAGGATGAGTGCATGGGTCAACTCTCCATTGTATACAGTACTGATAGTACTGGTGGTGGTAGCCAAGACAAAAATAATAACAAAAAATAGATAGTTCTTAAAAAGGTAATCTTAAAATGATAAGACGCGTTTCTCCTGTGGCTTCCTCAGTGTTTTAAGGTATCCTTTAGGGATTGTTGCTATCACGATTGCAATTGCTGTCTGCCAAGCAGGACCATAAGGGAAGTCATTAGTTTACACGGATGCACCCTCCTGATAAGGTTGTAGACAGCAGCAGGCGGAAAACAAAATGGAAGATTGCAGTAAAAATAATTGCATATAAGATTATAAAATATAAATATGTTTATTTTCACATTATCCCTTTCTGTACCATGCACTTAATGCATCACTGTGACCCTTTGAATAATGGGTTTTAGAAATTAAATAAATATTACCTTGGAAATTTTCACTTTCATTTGAAATTATTCTTTACTTTAGACTATTTTTGCAGCTTCTGGGCTAATAGAGAACAAATGAGTTTTCCATTAGCATTATTAAAAGTTCTGGCAGCTTCATTGGCCACGTGTCCACTGTCCAGATAAAAGCCGCCTGCACATTCAGTGTATATTGTTTATTTGGGATTATAAACCTAGTTTATTATCATTATTATTAGCATAACAAATTATCACTGTTGCTGCAACAAATGTTAACACTAATATATTAAGTACCGTATATACTCGAGTATAAGCCGAGTTTTTCAGCCCTTTTTTTAAGGCTAAAAAGGGCCCCCTCGGCTTATACTAGAGTCACCCCTGCCCCCCCCCGTGTCTCTCTAACCCCCCCGTGTCTTTCTAATCCCCCGTGTCTGTTTCCCTCCCCCCTCCTCATCCTCAACCCCCCTCCTCACTTTACCCCTCTAAATACCTCTCCCCTCACTTACCTTCTTCTGCTCCGGCCTCCGCTCCTTCCGGCGTCTTGACCCGGCGCGCCTGTGACATCACGTCATTAGCATATACAGGGTGCCGGCACCCGGTACATGCTAATGACATGACGTTACAGGCTCGCCGGGTCAATATGCAGGAAGGAGCGGAGGCCGGAGCAGAAGCATCTAAGTGAGGGGAAAGGGAGAGGGGGAGGTATTTAGGGGGGGGGGGGTTAGAACGAGGAGGGGGGTTTATAATGAGGAGGGGGGTTGAGGAGGGAGGTTGAGGAGAGAGGTTGAGGAGGGGGGAGGTTGAGGAGGGGGGTGAAGATGGGGGGGTTGAGGATAAGGATGGGGGGTTGAGGAGGGAGGTTGAGAAGGGGGGTTGAGGATGAGGATGGGGGGGTTGAGGAGGGGGAGGATGAGGATGGGGGGTTGAGGAGGGAGGATGAGGATGGAGGTTGAGGATCTAGGTTGAGAATGAGGAGGGATGATGAGGAGGGAGGTTGAGGAGGGGGTTGAGGATGAGGAGGGAGGTTGAGGATGAGGAGGGAGGTTGAGGAGGGAGGTTGAGAATGAGGAGAGAGGTTGAGGATGAGGAGGGAGGTTGAGGATGAGGAGGGAGGTTGAGGATGAGAAGGGAGGTTGAGGATGAGGAGTGGGGTTGAGGAGGGAGGTTGAGAATGAGGGGGGAAGAGACACAGGGAAGGGAGAGCGGAGAAGAGACACAGGAGAGAGAGGGGAGACACAGAGGGCAGCACATTTCCTACCCTCGGCTTATACTCGAGTCACTCATTTTACCCAGTATTTTGTGGTAAAATAGGTGCCTCGGCTTATACTCGGGCCGGCTTATACTCGAGTATATACGGTAGCTATTTTTCTTATTTGTTTCATTTTTAAAATGACATCTTCCACTGCACCATTACTGTATAAAAAAGGTAATGAATTAAATACTTTTTGGTACATTCTAAAACATTTGCCTATTTTCAAGTGTAGTTCTTTGAAAGAGTATAATTTAAATATATGACTACAGTGGTTCCTATAAGTCAGTCAGAGGAAATATACTGTGTGACACAATAGGCAAATATTATCCCTAAAATCACTTATATGCTTAGAACAATTCCGGAAGTTCCGCCAAAATATTGGATTGTTAAACTGCAAAGAAGTATAGATGCATTTATTTTGGGTGGTAAAAGAACTAGAATCCCTCTTTCAATTACCAAAAGACCCATGCTTAAGGGTGGATTGGCATCACCCTCTATAAGAGATTTATATAATGCTATTGCCCTCTCTCAAATTATGATATGGAGTACTCCTGCCATTAATCCAGGTTGGAAGTCCTTAGAATACGATATATTAAAAATAGACACTCCTAATACATTGCTGTGGATTGATGGGTTAAATGATGTCAAGAGTGAACGGCTACCCAGAGGAGTAAGAACATTGTTAAAATTCTGGGTGACAAATAGAGATAAATTGAACCTTTCGAGATATCCTTCGTTAGGTGCCCCTATAGTGTCTCTTATCACCGTTCAATGTTGACTTAATAGGTGGATGGAAATTGCAGGGAATATCCCTTATAGATGATCTCTACGCATCTGGTGTCCAACTATCCTGGTCTAACTTGAAACAAAAATATAAACTTAAGAACAACCAATGGTTGGCATTTAGATCTTTACAATCCTTGGTGAAAGCAAAGGGATATGGTAAAAAGATTAGCTATTCGATGACTGACTTTAAAAGTATGCTATATCAGAAGGCGTTACCGCATAGAATTTCAAGATGTCATAAGATTCTAACGCCACAGGATAAAGTAAATCCAATGAAAGGTATGTTAGAGTGGCAGAAAGATCTACATATATTAATGGACGGAGATAAATGGGAGAAGGCTCTAAAAATCGTAAAAATCTCTTCCTGCTCTAGTAACTATATTGAATTATATTTCAAGTTGATCAATAGATGGTATTGGACACCAGATGCGATTAATAAATTTGCACAGAACAAAGGGAATACATGTTGGAAGGGCTGTGGTATAAACAGTGATTCACTCCATGCTTGGTGGAACTGTACAAAAATAAAGCCTTTTTGGAGAGCTTGTACATATCTGATTGAGGATATATGTGAGGTAGAGGTTCCTTTTGTTCCAGAGCTGCTCCTATTACATATAAACATAAGGGAGACTTTTCCAAAAGTCTACCTCCTGGTCTCTCATATTCTTTTGGTTATTAAAATGTATATTGTGAAATATTGGAAATCAGAGTTATCCCCATCTCTTCAAGAAATTATAAATTGTGTTATAAGAAATAGAAAGTTTGAAGTCCAAGGAGAGAGCTTAGTCAAGCGAACTGGAAGAAAAGGACTAGACAGATGGTCTGTTTGGGATAGTTATTGCAATAGAAAGGTTAATATATGAGAAATTATGTTTGATAATTGGTTATTATTGGTGTTATATGCCTTTGCTGTTAAATCAGATTTTCTCTTTCCCTTTGCTTTTCTCCGTCTCTCTTTCTCCCTTCCTTTTCTTTTCTCTTCTCTGCTCCTATTGGAGTGGGGGGAGGGAGAAGAGGGGGAGGGAGGGGTAGGGGAAGGGAAGAGGAAAGATATTTTGCTTTTTTGTTTTTTATTTTCCTTCTTCACCCGAGTCTCTCCAGAAGCACATGATTTCTGTGCTAAACTGTTAACTATATTGAGAGTAGTGCCGGTTCCTCTGTATGCTTGGTGGAGGTATCAAGTTAAGTGACCTTGCTATTAGGGAACTGCCTTCCCATCAGGAGTACAAGATATTACATAAAAATTGGTATTCGAAGAGATGGGAGGGAGGAGATTTTAACAGTGTATTTATACATATGCAATTGCTAAACTGTTGAATTACTGATACCTCTGGAATGTATGATTGTTTTGTTTTGTTATGTTTTTGATGTTTGTTAAAGAAAAACAAGAAAAAATAAAGTATTTAAAAAAAAAAAAGAGGCAAATATATAATTGCTCTAAATGTGAATACAGATCGCTTTACACTAAAACATACTCTAATGTGTATTTTCTAAAGGGCTCTTTAATAATATTGTAAAGCACAAAATGTCTTTTTTAATATGGGTTTACTTGTACTATTATAGTTTGGGAGCTCACAGAAGAGGACATGGGGCTTTTGGAGGGAATTCAAGCATACATAGAAAGTGCACAAGGGGTTCTGAGAATGTATTCTGCTACACTTCTAGGTATACAGAATTGACAGCCTAGGTGGGCCTGTCTGTTCTTATTTTAATATCTATGTTTCACCTTGTACATTATTTGCAAGTTGGGAAGTGAGTAGGTTGTAACTTATCTGGCTTGATTAGGTTTGTGTGGGAGCAGTTGATTGACTTGGTAAGTTACCTTAGGTGGGTAGTATCAGATCAGGCAGAGAGACATCTTTGATTTTGTTAGTTAAGTGGTGGCAGATAAAAATGAATAGGGTCCCATTTCTCCATGGGATAATTCTTGTGGACTTTCCTAGATGAGACGGCATACTGAGTGCTGTTGGGTTTGCGAACATCTCTCTAATAGGCAAACAATAGATTTGGTTAGTATAAAATTAATTAATTTTAACTTTTTAGGAAGATACATTTAATCAGACGAGATGGGTCTTGGTTGCTATCTCCCATTAAAATGTTTCTATGTTTAAAATTCCTTTGTCTGAAATTTTTTTTTTGCGTATTTTAATATAGGCTATGGTGGTACTCCAGTCATCCACCACAAATTCACTGGTGGCCAACCAACACCATCTACTTCATAGCAACCCTTTCATCCTTCACATTTCAGCCCAGCTTTTTGCTTTGAAACAGAAACCACAGTACACACTATGGTTGCAAAGAATTTTACGATCGACAGAGCAGAATGCAAATATCTAGTAGTAGCATTTGCAACCAATTTATGGATCTTAAAAGTTATTATTATAAGGATTTAAAAAAATAGAGAATTACACATTTCAATCATCATCTAGTTTACTACATATAAACCAATGGTATCCATTTATATGCACGTTGTCTTGTTTTTTTTGGGGTCAGGTCACTTTCTAAAAATATACATAGAAATGCACTTGTGTATGAAAGGCTGCTCATATTTGCAACTTATATGTCAGTTTAGTCAGGTATTGACTAAACTTCATAAGTATGTTATTGGATTGAATCACTTTAATAGTAATGAATCATTTCTATGTAGGCTAAAATAGTTGAAAAAAAAGAAAATCTGCCATCTAGTGGAAAAATATTAAACTTCTGCTTAGTCCTACAAACTCCAATTGAAGGAGGCCGTAAACTAATTTGCTATTCAATTGGCGTCTTTTTGTGAGCCGCAAACAGTCTACGTGTTACGGGCTGAAAATCCCTGCGGTTGTTACAAACGTAACTTACACCCCATCTAAGCCTTTGATCTTTCACGTCCGCAAGAGTTAAGGTCGCTAAAATCACTAAAATTCCGCAAATGTTTTCACACCCGTAAACGAGAAATGTAGAAGAAAATCCTACGGGTACCAGATGGGACCCACAAAGGGGTTAAAAACATGTCAGTAGCACTGTAAATGCAATTAAAAAATCAGTATTGCACTGTAAATGATGGGGAAAGCGATGAAAGACATTAGAATGATTGCATAACAGTCTCAAGCTCGCAAATCGGTTTCATTTTGGGTTTATATCGATCTCGGGAATCAATGACTTAATACATATAGAGCCACCGGCAGGGACTAAAACATATCGGACCTCTAAATGCTAATTGATTGACATGTAACCTCCATCTTATATTGTTGTAATGATGACAGTCTCATTTTCTATTGGCTGCTTCTCAATGGGTAGTTATGGCCTTGGTTAATTGATCTTGATCACGCTCTGAAATGCTACATACGATTGCGATTACGGCTTTCGGCTTGTTCAATTGAATCGCTCCGTAATTGTAGCAGAGTTCAAGGCCGGAGACATACAGCCTGTATAACGTCAGTTGCGGCCTTGCAATTGAATGAGGATCCTTAACTCCAAATAGCAGAATTATTACAGTAAAAATAGAATGTATATAAACACAAAGCTTATGAAACATAAATGCACATATAGCTTTACAGCATTTTTATTCTATTTAAACTACAAACAATGTTAACAGATGAAACTGATAATCTTTGAAATTAGTCTCTACAAGTAATGATTGCAGTGTAATATTTACTCTTTTGATGAACTTGATGGACAAAATGTGTTTGCACGGTTTAAAATAAATTACAGCCGTTAATTTGTCACTATTGTGTTCAGTTTTCCTTTAATGACTTTGTTTGTAAAGGATAAAAGGATAAGAAACCTGGAAGGAGCGTGAGGAACAACATATGCAGATAAGATTCTATATTCGCTTCTGCAACATAAGCTCCTTCAAACAGCCCCTTGACAATAGTCGTCAATGGCAGAATAAGGCGCCATAGCATAACCCGCCCCCTCAAGTTACAGACAGAAGTAACTACTTAAGATGGATCTACTCATGACACAATTTAATTTTTACAGGACCATCGTAATTTGTGAAGTATGAAAACAAACAATAATTCAGCAGGTATGCTAAATAGGAACATAAAAACATTTCAGAGAAAATCCTATATTTAGATGGCTCTGATTGTGCCATGGGTAGATCCATCTTAGACTTAGTCTGTCTATAACTTGACGAGGGAGTTATCCTGTGGAGCCTTAGTCTGCCATTGATAATAAAAATAAAACACAAATAAACAAAAATAAACCTAAATATTTGCTTTTTAATGCACTAATCAATTACAGTAGGGTTCTATTTTCTTTTATGATCAGATTACCTCTGGTTCCTTGCAAACAAACAAACTTTCTATTAGTCTTGTTGAAACAACTGGTAATATTAGCTGCCACATTCCCATTGTGCAGAAGGTTCCTGTGCATTCAAAGACTCCTCTCAATTCAGGGAATTGAGCAGAAACCAAAATGGTGGATTCCACTGCATTACTTTTCATCCCTCCATTCATTGCATAAAATTGCATAAAACCTTCCACTTTCCTGTCAAACAGGTTGTGCGCCTTCAAATTCACAAATTACTTTTCCATCTGATAACAGGGGTCTCTTCTTGCACTACAGAAAAAAAAAAAAAAAGTCACATATAACACACTAAACAAATTTTAAACGAGGGATCATCAGATGAATATTTACATTTTAACATATAGGGTACAAATCAGCTGATACAGTACAGCAGCATAATATATGTATAAACATAACATTTTATTTCCACCCATTTCCAAACAGAGCATGTGACATTTCATGACCATTATTCGGGCCTGAATGAAACAAGTAATTTTGATAGCTATCATTTATATACCGTACTTCTGATACAGACTGCCCAAGACCTATTTTTATAATTCAGTAAAATGTTTTAGCTAACATATATCTGGCTGCGTTGCTGAACAGGGACAAATCAATGAAATGAGCCAGAGACTAGTTTGCATTGTAAAGTCTAAATATAATAAGGTAAGATATTATTTTCCGTAACATGGTTTGAACTTGTCTGTTTTATGTGAGAAAAGAACTCACATTTATTTCAATCATTTAAGCACATTTTAAACATTGCATGAAAGATTAAAATTAAAAAGTATAAACGTTAAAGTGACACAGTGATGTTTCCAAATATGAGTATAGGTAATAATAAGTAATTTAGCAACTGAATATAATTAAAAGATATATATATATATTCTTACAATTCAATTAAATCGAAGCTGGAGATTTTTGCTATCGGATATTATGATCAACTCACCTAGCATAGTTTATCTCCTTTTCATGGGTTATTATAGACGATAATTGCTATTTAGCCCCTAAGCATCTGGCTGTATTGTTTTCATTCTAAAAATATACAATATTGATGAGACAGCATGCAGACTCCTTGGAGTAGGCTGATCAGACTAATTACTCCCCATGGTCTGCAAATGCTCAGTCTTTTAAATTAATAATAAAAGAATACAAACAATGGTGTAATTAGCAATTATTGGCAATAATGACCCATCCAGATGAAATATCACAGTAAGCTTTGTGGCTGAAAAAGAAAGTGTGATTGATAGGTAAAAACTGTAAACATTAAAGTGAGTTTACTATAAGAAAATGTAATATTTTTAAAATCATTCCGCTGATAAAGTACTTGATACCCACAATCTTAAGTTATACCATATTTGGAATACTTTGCTGTGTCCCTTTTAAAGCAGCATGAGAAAAGAGCAAGGTAAAGAGTTTGCAGTTTGTGTCCTAATTCTCCAAGTCTTTCATACTTTTTTGCTGACCTCATCTGCTCACGTTACATATTTATGTAATTGTAATACTCAAATATTCACCCGTTTTTTTATTAATTAGCAATATTTTTATGTTACATTTAAGACATAGAGAAGAAGACAACTTACATATTTTCCCTTCTTTCTTTAGCTTCTGTAAATGATGAACAAGGTTAATCTCTGCAGCTCTGTGCAAGTACTCTGGTGTGTCCTGTGGAAATAATACAAGCATCCAAATATACTATATCATTTATTTCACAATATTAACAATAGCAATTGCTATACTGCTTAAAAAATATTGAATAATTGAATTGCTTGGTGGTCTGTGTGCGTACTTGGTACACTGAGATTTCCAGGTCCTCTTCTGGTGTTTTATAGAGTGGTTGAGACTACACAAAAACCCTTTGTTTTTCTTGGAGGATCAGTGAACGATATAAGGGTGCTAAATGTCATTATATATCAATATAGACTATTTTTTACTGCATATTTATACATAATAATTTATGTGAAATTATTAAGCTCTGACTCTGTGCTCTGAAGAACCTCACATTACCTAGAGTAATAGTTTTATATTGTATTAGGGTTAGGCTTTCCATTGTGACCAACTTTGCATTTGTATCATTTTTATAGTTCTGTAACCAAAGGCATCAATAGATTGTTACATCTCAAATTGGCTTGGTGGTGGCAGGGTTATATTATGGATTTGGGGTACAGGTGACCATTAAAGGTTTTTTTTTAAGTCACTGTTGGCGACTGGTAGCTTGGATAAGCTGTTTTGTGGTTAACTCTTTCACACAAACACCCATGTTACACAGACATAGTGTCACACGTTGGTTCTGTTGTTCTCCTATTTAGACAAATATCACCATCAACCAACTCAGCCTCAATAAGGACAAACATGGCAATAATCGACTCATTGTGCTAATAAGTAAAGCTAAACTTGAAAACAGACAAAATGTTTTCATAAAGTAAAAAAGAAGAATGATTGTATCTCCATTGCATACCTTGTAAACAATTTTCACAAGTTCCATGGAGGTGAGCAAACTGCCTGTATTTTCTTGGAATGCTTGAAGGATTTGCTGTTCACGTGCCAGTCTATGAGAAATGTACTCTTGAATTTTGGCTCTTGCACCTTGCACAATTGGACCATGACCTATTAGTTTTGGACACAAAAATAGATAAAATATAATCAAGATAAACAGAATATTCAGATTTAAAAACATAGGCATGAAATACAATTTGTAAGCAAGTTTAGGATATATGCGAAAACGACATTGTCTGTTTTTTCAATGGTTGCTGCTTGCAAGTTCAGTATCTTAGATATGATCAATTACTGGAAATCAAGTGCTCAACAAATGTTTGGATCTCATATGGACAGAATATTCCAAAGCTTCATGGATTAGTACCTTCAGTCAATTTATTTTCACGCTTAATTTATTGCACTGTACCGGACTTGTTTCCCGTTCATTACTAACCAGGATATATTTTGTCAGCCTTAATTTCAAGCAGCTTTTCTAAAGATTTCATATAATCATAGAGCTCCTCAAACACAGCTGTTCCTTCTCCCAGGATGCAGTCACCAGAGAAGATAGCGTTTTCTTCCAACAACACCAGTGCCATATGGTCATCCGTGTGCCCAGGTGTATAAATAACTCTGAACAAGAAACACAGAAGAGAACATGACTTAACATTCCCAAAGCAAATAAGGACCGTAATACAGAATCATGACCTTATAAGACGTTATATGAATTTCTGGCTTTATTTTCAGTACTATTACATTCATGATCCACATTTGAACTAGATACTGCATCTTGGAAGAAAATATTGAGGCCTTTCAGAAACTGGTAAAACTTAGCAAATTAGTCAGACACTATTTAGTATCAAACATTGTGTATCTCTAGGTTGGTGCGTGTAACATTAGCAGCTATGAAAGTTATAAGCATCAATTTTCGGAAAAAAAATATCTTAGATTTTAATGTCTAGGGGCTGACATGCCTGTAATCTGTTCAGTGCACAAGAGAGCACACGTAGTGCAATAGTCTGCATCTGAGCATGATCAAAAGAGAAAAACTGAATTTACTGCAAAGGCCACAAACTTTATTCTCTCCTAAACTGAACAGAAAAAACAATGTCAGAGCATATCCCCCATACATCAGGACAACAAGCAGTGTTTTACAGTAGGTTACACAGTGACTGGACTTTTAAAGCACCAGACACAGATGGTGAACCAGAACCCTACCTGTTGGCAGGTCCTACCATATAAAGAAAAATTGCAAAATAAACTAAAAAAGCTAATTGAGGATTTTGAGCGGACAAGAATCCTGATAAGTGGATACAGAGTACAGTACTCCATCTATAGTCCACTAGGTGGTAAACTAAAGACATCCTCCCAGTGGATAAAGCCAGGTCATACTCTATCTGGATAGAGGAGCACACCAATTCCTGAACTTGGTCTCACATGACAGTTGACAAAGAGTTAAAGGCGCTCAATCTGAGAATGACCAACAACTAAGTAGGTTTATAGGTCTGGTTACCTACTCAGAGAGCAGCTTCTTAGAGCTCCCTTGTGACCTTCACAGGGAGAAATATCCTGTAGTATATCAATCTGGTCTCATTCAAAAGAGTGATCCAGCCCCGAAATGCCAGGCAATTCAAACCTGAACAGGCGAAACAAAAAACTCCAGAGGCAAGTTTTGGCCTCTAGGGCCTCGTCAGTGAGGTGTAGCTGCACTAGCTAAGGCAACCTGAGCAAGGAGTCCACGTCTGGAGCCCCCTATCACACATAAGATGAGAAACATAACAGTTGAACTTACTGTGCTAGACACTGCTCCCTGGAATTATAAAGTGCCCCCTTGGATAATGCCAGGCCAGCAAGCAGAACTCTAGAAGCTCAAAACTGAATCATGTAGACAAAGGAAAAATATACTAAAAGTACTATTTCCTCTAAAAGAATGTTATGCTCATGGCTCACATAACTGGGAAAGGTGGCGTTACAAATGTGACATTTTTCATAAATTATTTTTTATTTTACAAGCTATGTTTGCAAATACAAAACAAGCTGGAAAAATATGTTTTTACCCAATGCAGTATAGCACCAAACACAATAATAATAGGTAATACAATATTGTGCCTATTTTATTTGTTTCTTTTGTTGTGTACCATTTTACCTTATGTCTTTTAAAGTGAAACATACATTTCGAAAAATCTAAGGGGCTCTGATTTCCAATGTATTGGTACCATTCATTCAATAAAGTGTTGCTGATAGCAGATACATACAGCAGATAATGTTCAAAATTAATCATCCTATAGGTTAGGTTTAATTAAATTCTTTGTTCCTGTAAAAATAATAAATACTGCAAGATGTTAAAATTGTATTTTACGGGGGGCGGAGCTGGAGTCTGAGGAAGTCAGACGTGTTTGTCTGAGCTCCGGATTGAGCTCCGAATAGGGCTTATTATTCTGCCCTGGAGCGGTTTCTTGTGCCCTGCCTGCACTCAGGGCACCACTGGAGGTTGCCCCCATCCCCCGGGGAGCAACGTGGAGCCTATTAGGCGGCCCAGCAGCACGGGAGGCCCCCGGTCACGGGACGACGCCTGAGGCCCCAGAGGACTTCGGGGCTCTATTCCCCAGCTCCTGAGAGTGTGCTGGAGCTGATCCCGGTGGCGGCTGGATCCGGCCGGGAACCCAGGGTGACCCCTCTGGCCAGAGTGTGGTCCCTGAACAACGGGGCAGAAAGCCCGCGAAACGCGGCCGCCATCTTGCGGGGCCGCCATTTTGTGCACCCACCCGACGGCTGCAGGTAGGGGGGATCTTCCCCAGAGGGCTGTGACTCCCCAGAGGGGCCCCAGGAGAGAGCCAGATATCCCCAAATGAGGGAGCAGTGCACCCAACGCAAATAGTGGGTGCTTAGCACTCTCCCCACGTATAAGGCACTGTGGCTGCCATTAAAGAGTCTTGGTGGGGTAGGAAGAGGAAGCTGCTTGAATTTTCCCCAGCTTGCAAGGCACAAAATGCTCTATTTATTGTCACTTCCCCACACAATTCTGAGATCTGGGGTTAAGGCTGTGTGAATCAACTCTTTAAGCTACCCTCTCAGGACTGAGCTCTTGATATAGAGACTTATCTCGTAGCATTGCCAGAGACTGAATTGCATAATATTTGGGAGCACTGTGGGTGTACCTGGTCTCAGAAACTGACGCTATCTTTAGGCACTTTTTATGGAACATTTGTGCATCAAACAAAATATTGTGTCTACCTATATTTGAGACCTGTGCTTTTACTGCCAGTTGCATGGACTGTGTTAATTTCTTACAACATCAGCGCATGTGCTGCCACCGTGTGGGCGTTTACAATACTGCAGATCACTATTGGCCTTATGCGAATAATGCGAGAGTCGAAGTCTCCCTGACATTCATTGCTTCTTACTGTCTGTACTGATCTATTCTAAGGCTGAGTTCTACTTAACAGGCTCCTGTCAACAAAAGCAGACAGACTACCCGAAGAGGGTACAACTTTTTGTGCCACCCGTCTACCAAAGGACTATTCTCTGTTTGGCCGGATTTTCAAAGGCCTCTCCAGTGCCCCGGCTGGAGACTACACTCTAATTATGGAGTAAAGAGACGAATGGGAAATTGGCCTGGCAGCACAGCTATCACCTACCTCAACTCAACTTTATAATCTGGACAAACTCTACTACTTGGGCCAGCGGACTTTCACTCAGACCACTTGGGGCATAGCTTCCCCCTATTCTATACCTGGCTGATTCCATAACGGACCTTTTGCGGACCCCTACGGCCCGTATTCCAAAATGCCGAAACCCAAAAGAACTGCTTCAGCGAAGGGCATTAGGGAGCACTTTACACCTAAATCTGCCAGATGCTCCCTCCCTGCGGAGTCCGCCTCAGAACACTCGGATGGCTCGGACAGGGAAGGTACTCCTGACGCTCCTAGCCAATATATGGACCTCTCTGCCAGGTCAGTGGCTACTATTGAGCGGCTCCTGGCAAAAGCTATTGATCCTCTAAGACAAGACTTGAAGGACCTGGGGCACCGCACTCAAATCCTGGAGGACACATCGGATCGGATGGCCGAGACGCAAGAAAGAGACCGATCCTCTATTGCTCAAAACTCCATTCATATCTCTGACCTCACGGATAAGATAGAGGATCTGGAGAACCGGTCCCGCCGGCACAATGTACGCATCCGTGGTATACCGAGAGCGATACAGGACCTGTCTGGCTACCTGAGGGATACAATCCCCATAATCCTCCCTAATCAGCCCGAAAGTGTGTGCGAGATTGAGCGGGCCCATAGAGCCTTGGGTGGTATGAGGAGCTTGGAGGCTCCCAAGGATGTTATTGTTAGATTTTTAAGGCAGCAGGCCAGAGATCTTCTACTATCGGCCACCAGGAAGCTGCATACCATCAAGGGGCCGGATGACTCAATCCTGCAGTTTTATGCGGACCTCTGCCCGGATACTCTGCATAAGCGGAGACTTATGAAACCGGCTGTTGCCATTTTTATTCAGCACAGGATCCAGTACCGTTGGAACTTTCCGTTTGCTCTGACTTTCACCTATCATGGCAAGACTTATACCACCCGCTTTCTGGAAGACTGCCTAGATGTATTGCAGAGATTACAGCTATGCCCGGAGCCCACGACAGCAGCAAATCAAGAGCACCTTGTTTCGCTTATCCCTAAGAGGCAGCAGACCTCAAAGCCAGCACAAGTTCATGGCAAACAAGTTCCTATCTTGGAGGGGCCCAGTGGCTTTCGGGACTATATAGGCGATCTGCAAGACAAGCGCTTGGTATCCTCAGCAGACTCTGGACTCTCGGCCACTTCAAAGTTGGGCCCGCGACCTGAGAGGCCTCCTACCTAGCTGGACTTTGATAATATTTTGCTGAGTATTTGATGTTCACTTTTCATTGTTTATAATCCAGATAGAATGTTGATAGAATAGTTCGTACTATTGCCATTTAGAATTATTATAGTTTGCCAGACTAGTTTCCCACAATACGTGGATTTGTCTTTTTCTTTATTTACTATAAATAGAGATAGAAGGGTTATGTGTAGTCGACTGTTTTATACTTATCCTGCTATATTCTTGAAATTACAGCTTGAAGTTTAGTCGTACTGTAAACTTGTTGTTTTCCTGCTCTGTTTTTTTTATTTATTTATTTCTTATTTTATTTTTCTTATTTTTGTGTTTCTTGTTTCTGTTCTATTATTGGCTTGTTTGCTTTATCCCGGATTTATCTACCTCTCCGATATTAAACTGCCTTTCTCCCTTTTCATTGCTCTCAGCCCTCTTGATAAAAGAGAGATTTCTCCGCCGCCAACAGCATACCCGCTGGGACTTCTGTCTGCTCTCCGGGCTCCTCCACTCCTCGCCATTCACATGCTCAGCTATTAGGTAAGGTTGCATACACCTACACTCCCGATTTTTAATGGCTACTTCTAAATACACCATAGTGACCCACAATGTGAAGGGCTTCAATTCCCCCTTTAAAAGGAGGAAGGCCTTTGCATTCTACAAAAAATATACTCCCTCTGTCATTTTCATGCAGGAGACCCATTTTTCCCTTGGCAACAAACCTCAATTCCTACATAAGGATTACCCTACCTATTATCTAGCCTCTCTCCCCACTAAGAGAGCTGGCTGTGCAATTTTGCTGCATAGGACCTTTCCCTTCCAGGTAGAATCCACTCGGGTAGACGGGGATGGCAATTACGTTATGGTAACTGGGACTATAAGAGGGGAAAGAATGACGCTGCTATCTCTGTATTCTCCTACGAACTCTCCCTACTCTGTTCTCATAGACCTGTTGAAAAAACTAGAGGCTCAGGATTTGGGGAAATTAATTATTGGGGGGGACCTTAACCTGACCTTAGACCCGACCCTTGACAGATCTGGAAAACCGACCAACAGATTTCCCAACAAGACTAATCAGATTAAGTCCTTACTAAATGGTTTGGGGTTAGTTGATGCCTGGCGGGGTAAGCACCCGGACAAGAGAGAGTACACTTTCTACTCCCAGACTCACCTGACATACTCTAGGATTGACGCTCTACTTATCACTTCCTCATTGTACGACTCTACCATAAACTCTGAGATAGTCCCTTGCCCCTGGTCAGACCATGCTCTGGTACTAGTTGAGCTGGATCTGGGTCCTAATCCTCGACTTCCCTATTAATGGGTTCTGAACGAATTCCTTCTGTCTAATCCGAGTAGTGTGGATTCCATATCCAAGGACATACAGCTGTTTTTTGAGACTAATGACACCCCCGAAACTGGGGCTGGATGGCTTTGGGCCGCCCATAAGGCTTTTGTTAGAGGAACTTGCATTAAGCTGTCCTCTATACATAAGAAACTTCTTAGGCAGAAGGAGACAGAGCTTTCTACCTCATTAAAGAGGTTAGAGGAGAAAAACCAACAGCGTCCCTCTCTTCAGGGGCGTAAATTAATTGACCAGACTAGGCTTGAGCTGGACGCTATTTTATCCCATCAAACTGAATGGGCTATGAGAAAAATGAAGCACCTCTATTACTGGAAGGCAAACAAACCTGACTCCCTTTTGGCTAAAAGACTAAACAATAAATTCTCCCAACCCAGAACCACCCAAATTAGGATACCTGGCGGTCAAATCTCCTACAGCCCCAATGATATCCAAAAAACGTTTCAAAATTATTACCAAAAAATATACTCCTCGCAAACCCACTGCAGTGGATCAGATATAGACTCCTTTTTAAATTTATGCGACCTCCCTAAAATACCGGATTATCAACTGGATGATTTGAATTTAGAAATAACACAGGAGGAGGTTAAACTTACTATCCAGTTATCTTAAGTTGGGCACATCCCCAGGACAGGATGGCTTTACTAACTTGTATTATAAAAAATTTGAACCTCTTCTTACCCCCCACATGACATCTCTTTTTAATGCCATATTAAATGGAGAGCCTATGCCCCCGGAGTTAAACCAGGCTGACTTGGTGATTTTCCCAAAAGATGGCAGGGACCCTTAAGAGGTGAAAAATTATCGTCCTATATCCCTAATCAATGAAGATGTCAAAATCTTGGCGAAAATTATGGCCACCCGCATCTCTAAATATCTACCCGATTTGATCCACAAGGACCAAACTGGGTTTGTTCCCTTTAGAGAGGCCGGGGACAATGTTAGGAGGGTCATGAACGCACAGTTCATGGCTCAGAAGTCTAATATACCAGTCTGTCTCTTAGCTTTAGATATAGAGAAAGCTTTTGACACGGTAGAAAGGCCATATTTATATAAGATTCTGGACAAATTTGGATTCAAGGGACGCTTTATTAATTTACTTAAGAGATATTATGACTCCCCAGCAGCCAATCTAAAACTCCCAGGAGATCACAAAGTCGACATCCACATTCAAAGAGGGACCAGGCAAGGGTGTCCGCTCTCCCCACTGTTATTTGCTCTTGCTAAAGAACCCCTTGCACAAGCGATTAGAGCCAACCCAGTCATCCAGGGGGTACAGGTAGGCCTCCAGCATTTCAAATGCTTTTTATTTGCGGATGACATGCTTTGCACCCTGACCAATCCCCTTTCATCCATACCTGCACTCATGTCCACTGTCCAGGGCTTTGGCAAAATCTCGGGTCTCAAGCTGAATGTTGAGAAGACTGAGGCGATGGGGATCAGATTGCCGCAGGGGGAGATTGACATCCTCAAAGCTAATCACCAGTTTTTTTGGCCCGCACAGTCTATAAAATACTTAGGTGTCAGACTTACCTCCAAGTTTGGGGATATGTACGGGGCAAATTTTCCTCCCTTGTATAGATCTCTGACATTGGATATGCAGAAATGGAGGAGCTTTAAGATTTCATGGACAGGCCGCATTGCGGCTGTGAAAATGAATATTTTACCTAAATTACTATACTTATTTAGATCCCTTCCTATCCCTCTCTCCCTTAAAGACCTAGACAAATTCCAGAATAGCATTTCCCGGTTCATTTGGGACGATAAACGCCCTCGCATTCCCAGGCAGGTGATGATTCGCTCCAAGAATAGGGGTGGCCTCGCGACTCCGAATTTAAGACTTTATCTTAAAGCTGCACATTTGGCTCCTTTGCCTAGAGCCCACTCTACGGCACACCATCCATCTTGGGTTTTTATGGAAAATTATCAAATGTCCCCACATAGTTGGGATAAGTTGGTTTGGATGCCTGAGGACTCTGCCCCTTTCATAACTCATCAAAACCCCATGATCTCCTTGACGCTTCAGGCCTGGAGATGGGCTAGATCTAGGCATCGACTTAGCACAGAATTATCACCCCTTCTATCAGTTATGTCCTTCCCACAAATTCTAGCAGATTCAAGTTCTATGTCTAGATTTTGGTGGACCTCCAGACGCCTGGATCGCATAGGGAACTGGTTCGCCAATGACAAACTACTGACCTATGACCAATTTTGCACGACTCACGACTTGCCAACTACAGAACTCTACAATTACTTAAAAATTAGAAGTTGGGTTACCAAGAAGGTTAAGGATTCCGGGCCCCCCAGAGCCTCCTGGCTATCAGTTATCTGTAAAAATCTCCCACTTGCCAAGGGTAATCTGAGTTCTTTGTATAACACCTTTCTGGGCACTTCGGGGGGCCAAAAACCCAAGTTTATGCTGCATTGGGAAAAGGATCTGGGGGTGGAGTGGGACTGGGACAAATGGACTGAATCTTGCTCCAATCTTTCAAAAGGATCACTTAACTCGGCTTTATTAGAAACATCAATCAAAGTTTTTCACAGGGCCTACTGTACTCCCGATAAAATGCAGAAGTTTAGGCCACAGGAGAGTAACAAATGCTTTAGGGGATGCCAGGATGTGGGGGATCATATTCATGTTTGGTGGGCCTGTCCACGTGCCCAGAATCTCTGGGAACGATTGACCCGTTTAGCCTCCACACTTTTTCATAAAGAAGTAGCTCCTTCAATTGAATCCTGCTTACTGGGGGTCCATATTAAAAACTTGTCGCAATCCCAGAACAAGTTGTTTTAAATAATGGCACTAGCTTCAAAGATTCACATAGCTAGTAGATGGAAGGACATGAATCTAAACTTTCAAGAGGTAATTAGGAAGATCAACTATTTGCTTATTAATGAGAGGCTAACTCATATTGTTTTAGATAGGATGCCCCAATTTCAGATAGTTTGGGACCCTTGGATAACATCCTCCTTTAGCGTTCCCCTAGTATAATGCCTGTATTTGCTTGATGCGATTCTGAGGAGTGGACTGGAGTGGGGGAGCTTTGGAGACCTTTCAGTGGTGCTGGATGGCGGGTAGGATCTGAGGTAAGAGGGAGAAATAAGCCGGGACTGCTTTGTGGCCGCCATGAGGGGCCAATGATTCTTTTATTTAGTTTATATATATTTTTTTTCTCTCTTTCTTTTCTGGGGTATGGTATATGATAGTTTAGTTAATATAGATAGGTAATACATTTTATATTGTATACTCCTATCGATTGTGTACTCTAGAATTTAATTGGCTCATTTTGCCTTGTATTTTTTATATGGTTGGAAAAACCAGCCTAGACACTAGAAAATTTTCTCACTAAAAAAAACAAAAAAAAACAAGAAGGTTTAGTCAGTTAAATGCTGCAAAATGATAATTTTATGTTTAGAGAACTTGATAAAACTGACATTTATGACTGTTAAGAATGTTTTATTTATGTATGGATTTTGCATACCTTCTAATAAAAGAATATTTATTAAAAAATTGTATTTTACTTTTTTTTACTGTTAATATGTATATAGCAAAAGACACAACAGAGTTCCCTATTATGTGCACACCTATATTAACTCAAAAAGAGCTAAAAAAATATAAGATAAAACTTAGCTTTTAATAAATAGTTTAAAAATATTTTAAAATACAGAGGCAGGGTGTGTAATAGTCACTTAAATATATAATAAATATTGTATGCTAAATCCAGATATTAAAGGGAATAATTACCAAGTGCTTAAATAAATTGATGATTTAATAAGTGCTAAATGTACAAAAAGTGCTAATGCTAAATAATATGGAACCCAAAATAATCTTAGGTCCTAAAGTGCTAAAGTGAACTTTGGTTTGTATTAATACAAGAGTGAGAAATTCCCTTTGTCTGGAATAAGTACTGTGTCACTCATTGAATTTATCCTACAAGTTCCCCATTATATGGGGCTATTTAGGCCATACTAAAGTGACTGGTGCTATTGCATCAGCTTAAGATTCGTTGCTTCCACAGTATTTTATTGGACCATATACTCCGTTTTTTATATAACTTTGTTTTTCTATAAGTCCGTTATTTATATATATACAAATCATAAGGTGTAGAACGAAAAATAATCAAATATGAATAGCTAGAGTGACTGGAGAGGCTACTTTCTATTAGTATTCACTTCAATGGTGAAATACTGTTAAGGACGTCATCAGCCTTCGTGTACGCTCCTGCGTCTGACCCGACGCACGTTTCTGGATTTTATCAAGGGTGTTAATATTTATAGTTTTAATACCCTCAGCAAAAAACAATCTGACAAAAGAGAAATGTGTAGGATGAAAATGATGATGGGTATAAATTCGCCTTTCAAAAATAACTTTTTTTGTTGTTGTGAAGCTGTTTTGTTGTGAAGTAATGAACAACATTAGCAGCTGCCTAACCATAAACACTCAAATTTGTAAACATTCCTTGTGTATAGAAAGTTTCCACATTGTCTGACTTTAGCACTTCCTAACCGATTGGAGGATGGGGAATGTTCTTATCTTGTTTACAACAGGGAAGTTCTTAAAAAATTGGAGCTTTCTGAATCAGACATTAAACCCCCACACACGCACGTGTTCACAAGCAGGCAGCTTGCACGCATAAGTGTGAGCCCTGCTCCTGTTGATACTAACTAGTCATCATTCAATCTTCACTAAAGTAAAGATACATGTGTTTGGGGTCTAGTAGAGTAATCATATCTATTTAATTAAATCAGTTTTATAAAACATTTCTAATTATGCTACTAGACACATTTTGTTCAAATATATATATATACTTCAGGCACTGGTCCTTTAATGTTTATTGTACTTGTTTTAGGATAGTGTTACCTTTATTGTATATATTCATATAAGATAACCATTGCTTTAAATGGGTAAACTTTTTTAAAACTAGTGTTATAGTTAAAGTAACCTCAATGTCAGTGGGATCTTACTTGAGGGTTGCTCCTTCAGTGCTTATCATATCTCCATCTTTAAGGTAGTTGTACTTTTGATCCCCTTCTCCGATGACTTCTTCCTGCTGGGGACTACGAGGAAGTTTGCTGATGCAGAATTTGGGACCTGTAACAACAACAACAACAATAAGCATTGTTAATATATGGTTCAGAATAAGTTAGGTAATGAACTTTTATACAAGGAGGTCTTCAATAATTGGAAGAAAAAACATGTGAAAGAAACATTTGCTTTGCATTTTATAAATACAATTCAAACCAAATATAAACAAATACTTGTGGTCTGAATATTCAGTAATTTGCATTTCACATAACTTGGAAAAGAGATGCCAAGTAATGTATGTTATGCTTCCTCACAGCTGGATATACGTATAATCCTTTATACATAATATCAATGTCAAACTTAACTTGTTTCCTTGGGCAGTGAATTTTCTGCTCTCCGATTTATAACTAATGCAATTAAGACTTAACATTTATCTTGACTACCTACTTAATTATTTTGCATTAAAATTGTCTGTCAATACTGGTGAACTGGGATCTGTTTTTTTTAGGTAATTATCCTAATATGACTGACCACTGTAGCAGCACTATGCTAACTGTTATTTAGTACTAGCGACTTGACCGTCCAAAATGTCGGCAAGAAAATTTTAAGCCTTGTCATGTTGTTTGCCACACATTGCGAGGCTCTTCCCCTCTCTCTCCCATGTGTCTCCCCCCCCCGTGTGTTTATCATTGCGTGACCAACGTCGCACCCTGACCAACACTGACAACTATTTATGTGATCATAGTTGCCTGTCAATTCAAACTTGTTACACAACACTTCACCCCCACACTAACACCAAGAGCTGCACAGCTAATATGGGTGCCTTCCTCTTTGCAGTGAGCTCAAATCTGGTATGCAGCCTGTCACTTTTAAAATCGATTCTTGACCACAAGGAGTAATAAATTCAGATATACATTTGGGCACACATGCTATAGCTTGGTATGTCTTGCTGTGTTGCTGCCTAGATAAACACATGCATATGGGCATGATAAAAGACATGTGATGCTCTGTACCGAGCCACCTTGCGTCAGAGGCTATAGACTCCTGCGACAAGGAGCCAACAGAAAGAGGACAGAGGAAAGGGTGGTATCACAGTGGAAATTATTATAGTTACTGTACATCAATGCTGTATGGAAGATAGATTTAAATTTTTTGAGCAGAAGTGATGATCATTGTCAGGATATGTATTTTATGTGTTTGTCACAAACCACCATGTGCCAGTCATTGTTTTGTGACTTACCGTATATACTTGAGTATAAGCCGACTCAAGTATAAGCCGAGGCACCTATTTTACCACAAAATACTGGGAAAAATGAGTGACTCGAGTATAAGCCGAGGGTGGGAAATGTGCTGCCCCCTGTGTCCCTCTTGTGCCCTCTGTGTCCCCCTCTTGTGTGCCCTTTTCTTGTGTGTCCCCCTCTCTCTCCCCTGTGTCTCTTCACCCCTCTCCCTTCCCTGTGTCACTTCCCCCTCTCCCTTCCCTGTGTCTCTTCCCCCCTCTCCCTTCCCTGTGTCTCTCCCCCCTCCCTTATCACCCTCCTCATTCTCAACCTCCCTCCTCATCCTCAACCCCCTCAACCTCAACCATCCTCCTCAACCCCCCCTCCTCATCCTCAACCCCCATCCTCAACCTCCCTCCTTAACCTCAACGCCCCCATCATCATCCTCAACCCCCCTCCTCAACCTCAACCCCCTTATCCTCAACCTCCCTCCTCATCCTCCCTACTCATTCTAAACCACCTCCTCAACTTCAACCCCCCCATCCTCATCCTCAATCCCCCCATCCTCAACCTCCCTCCTCATCCTCAACCTCCCTCCTCATCCTCAACCTCCCACCTCATCCTCAACCTCCCTCCTCATCCTCAACCCCCTCCTCATCAACCCCCCTCCTCATTCTAAACCCCCCTCAACTTCACCCCCCTCAACTTCAACCCCCCATCCTCAACGCCCCCTCCTCATCCTCAACCCCCCCTCCTCAACCTCCCTCCTCATCCTCAACCCCCTTCTCAACCTCAACCCCCCCTCAACCCCCCCCTCATCCTCAACCCCCTCCTCAACCTCCCTCCTCATCCTGCACCCCCTCCTCATTCTAAACCCCCCTCCTCATTCTAAACCCTCCTCCTCACTTTACCCCTCTAAATACCTCCCCCTCTCGCTTTCCCCTCACCTCCATCTGCAGGTTCTGCTCCGGCCTCCGCTCCTTCCGGCGTCTTGACCCCGCCAATGCTAATGACGTGGCGCGCATGTGACGTCACGTCATTAGCATATACCGGGTGTGACGCCTGGAAAGTATTACTGGGTGAATTGTATTTTTGAGTAACCGATTGCTATAATGCTTATATTCATGTTAAAAATGCCTGATATTTGTATGTATTGTTTTGTAAATAGGGTGAACTGTGTGCCCTGGTCTATGGTGTAATCAAGTTATTGTTTTAAAAGGCAGACGTAGTTGGTTCTATGTGGAACTGAAACAATGCTTCAAACGGGACAGTTGATCACTAGTGGCCTCTTGTGGAGAGGTACAAACAACCAGCTTACTAGTCACATATTTAGCAACAGTTCTGAGTAATTAGATTAATTTGGCCTTCTGATCCGGTGATCTTAATCATGATACCAAGTAATATTCTTTAGAGACACCAATGTTTAATTACTTTTTGTTAAATTAGTTACCATTATATGCTTACTATAAATATGGTGTATCCTGTTCAATAAAGAAATCTTCTGGTTAAGATATACAGTGCCTTGCAAAAGTATTCACCCCCTTGGCATTTTTCATGTTTTGTTGCCTCACAACCTGAAATTAACATGGATTGTTTGACGATTTCCATTATTTAATTTACAGAACATGCCCACAACTTTGAAGATGTTTTTTTTTATTATTGTGAAGCAAACAACAAATAGGACAAAAAAAAAGAAAAAGTCAATGTGCATAACTATTCACCCCGCTAAAGTCAATACTTTGTAGAAACACCTTTTGCTGCAATCACAGCTCCAAGTCGCTTTGGATAAGTCTCTATGAGCTTGCCACATCTTACCACTGGGATTTTTGCTCATTTCCCTTTGCAAAACTGCTCCAGCTCCTTCAAGTTGGATGGTCTGTGCTTGTGAATAGCAATCTTTAAGTCTGACCACAGATTTTCTATTAGATTGAGGTCTGGGCTGTGACTAGGCCATTCCAACACATTTACATGTTTCCCCTTAAACCACTCAAGTGTTGCTTTAGCAGTGTGTTTGGGGTCATTGTCCTGCTGGAAGGTGAACCTCCGTCCTAGCCTCAAATTACGCACAGAGTGGTACAGGTTTTGCTCAAGATTATCCCTATATTTAGCATCATCCATCTTTCCCTCAACTCTGACCAGTTTCCCAGTCCCGGCTGCTGAAAAATGGTGTTCTTTGGATGATGTGTTGGGTTTGCGCCAGACATAGTGTTTTTTTTGATGGCCGAAAAGTTAAATTTTAGCCTCACCAGACCAGAGCACCTTCCTCCATACATTTTGGGAGTTTCCCACATGCCTTTTCGCAAACTCAAAACGTGCCATTTTGTTTTTTGCTGAAAGTAATAGCTTTCTTCTGGCCACTCTGCCATAAAGCCCAACTCTATGGAGCGTACGGCTTATTGTCGTCCTATGTACAGATACTCCAGTCTCTGCTGTGGAACTCTGCAGCTCCTCCAGGGTTACCTTAAGTCTCTGTGCTGCCTCTCTGATTAATGCCCTCCTTGCCCGGTACGTTTTGGTGGGTGGCCGTCTCTTGGCAGGTTTGCTGTTGTGCCATTTTCTTTCCATTTGGTTCCTGGGGATCATCAAAGATTTGGATATTTTTTGTATAACCTAACCCTGACTTGTACTTCTCAACAATATTGTCCCTTACTTGTTTGGAGAGTTTCTTGGTCTTCATGGCAGTGTTTGGTTAATGGTGCCTCCTGCTTAGGTGTTGCAGGCTCTGGAGCCTTTCAAAAAAGGTGTGTATATGTAATGTAAAATCATGTGACACTTATATTGCACACAGGAGGACATCATTTCACTAATTATGTGACTTCTGAAGGTAATTGGTTGCACCAGAGCTTTTTATGGGCTTCATAACAAAGGGGGTGAATACATACGCACATGCCAATTTTCTGTTTTCTACTTCTCATTTCACTTCACCAACTTAGACTATTGTGTTCTGATCCATTATATGAAATTCAGATTAACAAAACATTGAACTTAAGGCTATAATGTAACAAAATAGGTAAAAAGTCAAGGGGGTGAATACTTTTGCAAGGCACTGTACGTGAAGTAACTATGTTCTTTTGCGGTTTGCTGTGATTTCCATGCTTAGTTTGTGGCTTTTTGATCTGCAGAAAGGTAGTAAAATTCTGCTGTCCTCTCCAGCTGGTGAAGTCTGGCAAGGAACCTTGGGCACGAGTAGAGAGTGGACCCTTTGCCATGACTGCTGACAGATAGTATGGCACCTACTGAAAAGCAGAAGATGAACCCCTAAATCCCTATAGAAATCTTATTGATATAGGGTAAAGTCCTTAATAGGGCATACTATACTATACTGTTGCAATAATAAGTGATAAGCTATAAGTAAAAACCTATCTAGAATGAGCACAGTAAAATATAAAATAATATATATATAAAACAAGTAAAGGCCAAGCCTATGGCTATGTCACCTACATAGGTACCTTTGAAACTGAAATACGTAATAAGCATATAGAAATGAGCATAAATGCAAAAAATATTAAATGATCCTATGCACAGATAGATTATTAGTAGCCCAAGGTAAATAGATAAATCCACAGATAAGTATAATTCATCACCTACCTCAAGACCTGTCAAGCTAGATGACCATATGGAAAAGATAAAATAAAAAAGGTAATGGCCGACTAGATGCCCTGAGTAGAAGCCCTATGGCTTAGGTGACTTACCCTACCTATTCTTCAGGTCAGGGGAGGTGATGAGTGTGAAAGTATGTGGATAGGAGGTCCTGCTGGTAGTGAAGTGTGCTGGAGCGTCCCGATTTCCACTGATGGTGCTACTGGGAGCCCTTGAGTATAACCCAGTGAAAATGTTCTTCCTGCAAATACTACTGTATTATAACATAATATACACATTTCACATAATTCAGAAAGCAGATCAAAAGTATAACCTTTGCCACATATATGAAACATATTGTTCAACAGTTTGGACATTTAGGTAGGCTCATGAGGTTGGCCTTATCTTCCAGGAAAATTGCTCAATGTGTTTATTGTATGTATTAAAGTAAAATCAGTGCTACTGACTTAATACTTGGACTAGAAGAAAGTATTCCCTTCTGTAATTAGATTATATGCTTTAAATTTAAAAAAAAGAATATTAATGGAGTCTTACCATTGGTGAACTCCCTACATATGTCAGAGATGCCGCCTGTGTGGTCATGGTGCCAGTGTGTTACTATGATTTCCTGAATGGCAGTGCTGAATTCGGACAGTGCTTGCTTCAAACAGCTGATGTATTCTGGTACTGAAGGTTCTCCAGTATCGATAAGAATTCTCCTGTAATATAAAATACATTTTAATAAGATTCAGGGGTTAAGATGCATTGCAAGCAAGAAGGTAAAAACAAAATCCACCAATTAATAATTTAAAGAGACATGGAATATGATTGTTTTTTTTTCATTCATTTAAAAAGAGCATGCTTAAACATTGCAAAAGTTCTTTTTTTCACAAAAAAATATAAAGCAAAACCTGATTAAACATCATCCAAACTAACAGGAAATGCAGAGGGTATTTTACTCTGCAGATCTTATTGGTTGACAGAGGGCATCCCTCAAGACCAGTTTTTGTACTATGAGACCTTCATTTTATAATAGAAAACACACTGTGATACAATATCAAGTACCCTCTTTGTGATGCAACAGAGAAAACAATGAATCCTTTAATGTAATCCATTATACAGTATTATAATCATAAAATGGAATGTATTTAAATACAGGTCATGTTTTCTGACTTTTACATGCAATAAGCATACTGTTCGTCAATGTACAGATTAAGCACAGATCTCTACTATCTAGTTGGTCTTAACCATACAAAGATCCAGGGGCATTTCTATATAACCTTGGATCTGACAGGATCTGGGATTTTTGAGGAAAACAGGAACAAATCCTTTGATTTCTTTCGTGTAGAATTGCAATTTACTGATATCACTAGAACAGTGATATGAGATATTTGTATAAAGCATATACGTGCAGCTTTCAGTAAAAACTGTCAGTGTGTTAGGCATGGGCATATTTAGGTTGTATGATGCCCTAGGGCCTAGGCCATTTAAATATGTGCATCCACCCTACTCACATCTCCTTTCTATATTTCAAATGATACGTTTATGTATATATATGGTATGTCAGAAAGTGTCAAGTGCACTTATAGACAGAAATATAACTACATATATGTGCATATATAAACATAATGTGCTGCTGCAGGCCTAGGCACAAACACCTTTCCAGTTGGCTGGCTGCAATATTGGCCATTAAGCCAATTTTTCAGTGAACTTTTGTGGGTAAGCGTGTAATATTAAGTGTTACGGGTAAGGGTTAGGTGTAGGAATTAGAGTGTAAGATTAGGTGTTATGGGTAAGGTGTTATGGGTAGATGTTAGCGTGTAAGATAAGGTGTTTTACGGGTAAGCGTTAGGTGTTTGGGGAAGGACTTAGCGTGTAAGATTAGGTGTTACAGGTAAGTGTTAGGGGTAGGACTTAGCGTATAAGATTAGGTGTTACAGGTAAGTGTTAGGGGTAGGATTTAGCGTGTAAGATTATGTGTTACGGGTAAGTGTTAGGGGTAGGCGTTCGCGTGTAAGATTAGGTGTTACAGGTAAGTGTTAGGGGTAGGACTTAGCGTATAAGATTAGGTGTTACAGGTAAGTGTTAGGGGTAGGAGTTAGCGTGTAAGATTAGGTGTTACGGGTAAGTGTTAGGGGTAGGCGTTCGCGTGTAAGATTAGGTGTTACAGGTAAGTGTTAGGGGTAGGAGTTAGCGTGTAAGATTAGGTGTTACGGATAAGGGTTAGGCGTTAGCGTGTAAGATTAGGTGTTACGGGTAAGGGTTAGGAGTAAGCGTGTAAGATTAGGTGTTACGGGTAAGGGTTAGGCGTTAACTGTAGAAGTTAGCATGTAAGATTAGGTGTTACAGGTAATTGTTAGGGGGTAGGCGTTAGCGTGTAAGATTAGGTGTTACGGGTAAGGGTTAGGAGTTAGCGTGTAAGATTAGGTGTTACGGGTGTTATAGGGTAGGCGTTAGTATGTAAGATTAGGTGTTACAGGTAAGTGTTAGGGGTAAAAGTAGCATGTAAGATTAGGGGTTACAGGTAAGTGTTAGGGGTAGGAGTAGCGTATAAGATTAGGGGTTACGTTTAATGGTTAGGGGTAGGAGTTTGCGTGTAAGATTAGGTGTTACTGGTAACGGTTAGATGTTAGAGGTAGGAGTTAGCATGTAAGATTAGGTGTTACGGGTAAGGGTTAGGGGTAGGAGTCCGCGTGTAAGATTAGGTGTTACAGGTAAGGGTTAGGGGTAGGAGTTAGCATGTCAGATTAGGTGTTACAGGTAAGGGTTAGGAGTAGGAGTTAGCGTGTAAGATTAGGGGTTACGGGTAAGGGTTTGGCGTTAGTGTATATGATTAGGTGTTACAGGTAGGGGTTAGGAGTAGGAGTTAGCGTGTAAGATTAGGGGTTACGGGTAAGTGTATATGATTAGGTGTTACAGGTAAGGGTTAGGAGTAGGAGATAGCATGCAAGATTAGGGGTTACAGGTAAGGGTTAGGAGTTCGCGTGTAAGATTAGGAGTTACAGGTAATTGTTAGGGGTAGGAATTAGCGTGTAAAATTAGGTGTTACGGGTAAGGGTTAGGGGTAAGAGTTAGCATGTAAGATTAGGTGTTACGGGTAAGGGTTATGTGTTAGGGGTAGGAGTTTGAGTGTAAGATTAGGTGTTACGGGTAAGGGTTATGTGTTAGGGGTAGGAGTTTGCGTGTAAGATTAGGTGTTACGAGTAAGGGTTATGTGTTAGGGGTAGGAGTTAGCATGTAAGATTAGGTGTTACGGGTAAGTGGTAGGAGTTAGGGTACTGGCAGATTATAAACTTTACACTGACATCTCAGCCACACCACCTAGTACCCGATATTGCTGCCAGCTAAAAGGAAAGACCCCACCCCTGGTTTTAGCACACAAAAAATTAGGAAAAATAGGAAGCACGTGTGTATCTTTAATTTTGCACAGCCATCTATGTGTGAGGTGATTTGTGGCGCATTCATAACACATAAGATCCTTTGATGCCTGATAGATGCACTAACTCTCACAGCACATGACAGCTTACTACATTGGGAGGATTTTCCCCATATAACAAATGGTCTTAAAACAGGGCTGAACAATAAACTGCACAGTTTCATAAACTCCTCTCAGACACACTGCCTGAGAGGGGCAGCTTCACACACCATCAATGCCCGCTGTAGAACCTAGATGCACCACTAGGGACGCTGTTAAACTTGCAGGGCAGCGGATGAATCTGCTTCTAAAGGAACTATATTTACCTCTGGCCTGTGCCCACCAGATAAGTGTTGGTGCCCTGTAACGTCAATGGACCTGGGTTACATCCCAGGACCCGCACTACCCGGGAGGACAGCTGTTCGATACGGGGCAATAGCGACAGCGACATCCTGGATCTAAAGAACAGGACGGCGGAGAGTCACCACGGTCTAGTGACAGGTAGTGACAGGTCGAGATAATGCACGGAGACCTATCAGCGCACTGTACGTCAGAGGCTGTGCGCCTGTCATAAGTTCATGAAAGAGGGCGTGGTTAGCTACCTAATGGTTTTAACCCGTTCGCTGACAAATCGAGTAATGTGAAGTTACAAATATTTTACCCAGTAATGCTCCAGTGTTTATTGTATAACACACAAAGCTCCTTCATTTCAATGTTTAATCCCAATCATTAAATACCTTCATATGTTCTTCACAATAAGATAAAAACCTGTTTTAAGCTCTTGCCAAATAAATACATTTGTTGTGTTTATGTCTGTTTTCGCTTTGTGCCATATAAAGAGAAAGCTTAGCAGTAGCTTTTACAGAATTAAATAGTTGTAGGTATGTTTGCATAAAATACTTTTTAATACTGATATACTATTTTATTAATTTGCTTAAACACCATAGTTTGTCCTAATTTTGAGCAAATACATTGAAACTAACTATCCACCTGTCTCACTGTCCTCTCTCTGTCCTGTCTCTCTCACTGTCCTCTCTCTGTCCTGTCTCTCTCACTGTCCTCTCTCTGTCCTCTCTCTCACTGTCCTCTCTCTGTCCTGTCTCTCTCACTGTCCTCTCTCTGTCCTGTCTCTCTTACTGTCGTCTCCCTATCTGTCCTTTCTCTCTCACTGTCCTCTCTCTCTGTCCTGTCTCTCTCACTGTCCTCTCTCTCTGTCCTGTCTCTCTTACTGTCGTCTCCCTATCTGTCCTTTCTCTCTCACTGTCCTCTCTCTCTGTCCTGTCTCTCTCACTGTCCTCTCTCTCTGTCCTGTCTCTCTCTCTGTCCTGTCTCTCTCACTGTCCTCTCTCTCCCTCTCTGTCTTGTCTTTCTCACTGTCCTGTCTCTCTCACTGCCCTCTCTGTCTCTCGCACTGTCCACTCTCCCTCACTGTCCTCTCTCTGTCTCTCTGTCCTGTCTCTCTCACTGTCCTCTCTCTGTCTCTCGCACTGTCCACTCTCTCCCTCACTGTCCTCTCTCTCTCTCTTGTCTCTCTGACTGTACTCTCTCTCACTGTCCACTCTCTCCCTCACTGTCCTCTCTCTTTTTCTCTCACTGTCCTCCCTCTCTGTCCTCGCTCTCCCTCTCTGTCCTGTTTCTCCCACTGTCCCCTATTTCTCTCCTGTCTCTCTCACTGTCCACTCTCTCCCTCACTGTCCTATCTTTCTCTGTCCTGCCTCTCTCACTGTCCTCTCTCACCCTCTCTGTCCTGTCTCTCTCACTGTCCACTATCTCCCTCTCTGTCCTGTCTCCCTCTCTGTCCTGTCTCCCTCTCTGTCCTGTCTCTCACACTGTCCTCTCCCTCTCTCTCCTGTCTCTCTCACTGTCCACTCTTTCCCTCACTGTCCTCTCTTTCTCTGTCCTGTCTCTCTCACTGTCCTCTCTCACCCTCTCTGTCCTGTCTCTCTCACTGTCCACTATCTCCCTCTCTGTCCTTTCTCCCTCTCTGTCCTGTCTCTCACACTGTCCTCTCTCTCTCTATCCTGTCTCTCTCTCCTGTCTTTCTCACTGTCCTCTCCCTCTGTGTCCTGTCTCTCTTACTCTCTGTCCTGTCTCTCTCACTGTCCACTCTTTTCCTCTCTGTCCTATTTCCCTCTGTGTCCTGTCTCTCTCGCTGTCCTGTCTTTCTCTCCTGTCTTTCTCACTGTCCTGTCTCTCTCTCCTGTCTTTCTCACTGTCCTCTCTCTCTCTCTGTCCTGTCGCTCACTCTCGCTCCCTGTCCTGTCTCGCTCACTCCTGCTCCTCTCTCTCTGTCCTATCCTCTCTCTCTGTCCTGTCTCGCTCACTGTCCTCTCTCTGTCCTGTCTCTCTCACTGTCCTCCCTCTCTCTCTCTCTCTTTCTCTCTCTGTCCTGTCGCCCTCACGCTCTCTGTCCTGTCTCTCTCTGTCCTGTCTCTCTCACTGTCCTCTCTCTCTCTCTTTCTCTCTCTCTGTCCTGTCGCGCTCGCGCTCTCTGTCCTGTCTCTCTCACTGTCCTCTCTCTTTCTGTCCTGTCGCCATCGCACTCTCTGTCCTGTCTCTCTCACTGTCCTTACTCTCTCTCTCTGTCCTGTCTCTCTCTCTGTCCTGTCGCCATAGCGCTCTCTGTCCTGTCTCTCTCTCTGTCCTGTCTCTCTCTCTCTGTCCTGTCTCTCTCTGTCCTGTCTCTCTCACTGTCCTCTCTCTATGTCCTGTCTCTCTCTCTGTCCCTTCTCTCTCTCTCAGTGTCTCCTCTCTCTGTCCTGTCTCTCACTGTTCTCTCTCTCTATCCTGTCTCTCTCTCACTCTCCCCCCTCTCTCTCTCTCTGTCCTGCTCCATCCCCCTCACCCCAAAAAGGATACTTGGGTCCTTCTGTACAGCCAAAAGCAGCCTCTCCCACAGGGGTGAGTTCCACCCAACCCCTCACCCCCTTTCAGAGAGACATCAGGCGGGTAAACCATGCTTTACCCATGATTTGCGTTAATTGCAGTTTTTGGCATTTGCAGGGACTCTGGGAACCAAACACCCACGACTGATGAGGGTCGTCTGTATAAGATATACCTATAATAATACCCTGCGTTATGTCACCTATAGTATGTATGCAAATACAGTGGATCCTCGGAACTCGACTACCTCAAAACTCATCGATTTCGGTATTCAACGGGTCTTGATAATCAAAAAATACTTTGGCACTCAAGGCTTCCTTGGTACTCGTCACGCTTGCTAAAACCAATTTACATTACTCCCTATGGAGGTTTGGCATTTGTCGTGCCTTCTGGAATCAACTAACGACGAGTACCAAGGGTCCAACGTAAAGAAGTCTACCTCAAAATAATTGTATTAAGTCACTGAGAGTTTTACTATACAATGCAAACATACAAGAATGCAGAAATGCACAATACCCAAGGTGCTGCTGTTTGTATAAGTGTATCACGTGACATTGTACTCATACAGCACTTCATTTACAGACGTACCTGTTCTCCATAACCTTTATCCTACCTGGTTACTAGAGAAACAAATGCTATTGAAACCTTCCCACTTACAAGAATACTTCCTTCTTTACTACTCTGGGTTTAGTTTCAACTTGGATTCTTTTTTTTCTGGGCGAGTCGGACGGTAAGAATCTTCCTGTTTCTTTTAGCAATTATGTTTTAATAATAAGAAGTTACTTAAAGGAAAGGTATAAAATGTATAAAATAATTGTATACTGAGCTGGAGTTAGTCCAGTTTTGTATTTATTTAGCAAATTGCATGTGGCTCTGTTAAATATAAAGGGCCTCATTCTATTATCGGCCGTAGGAGATGCGGGGCCGCAAGGACCGGCCGCAAGCTATTCGGCTATTCTATTCCCCTCCGGCCGGGGATTCCGGCAGGCTTGCGTCCGGCGCCTTGCTATCCCTTGCGGCCGCTCGCGCCGGAGGAAAGCCTTTGATCTAAAACGGCCGCAAGAGTTTCGGCCGCAAGAAAATCCTGTTTGCTATTCAATTGCTCCGGGAACCCTCTCTGCAAGGCTAAAAACTAACCGCAGCTAACTTGCAGGAAAGAGGTCTCGCTAGCACCAATTAAGCACATTATAAAGCCTAAATAAAGCCATCCTGCACTCTGAGGAGACTATAAAGTGATTGTAGGTGTTAGCAAAAATAGCACAACATTCCCCTACACTCAAATCCGTAAAAAAATTATTTTTTAATTTATGTCACATATCCATACAAAAAGTCCTGAGGGCTTGGAGCACCTCAGACCCGTCCACGCTGCGGCCGGAAAATAAACAGTTAATGTAAACTCGGATTTGGGCTGCTGTGCAAGCTTGAGAGTGGGTTACTATTAATCCTCATGTCCCCCAATATGATCCCTAGCATTTACAGAGCTTTACAGTGACGTCTTGAATTTATTTTTGCGTTTAAAGTTTTCTGAGCTTACGGCCGGTTGCAAGATATACGGCCGGCCGTAAGGGGAGATCCTTGCGGGGCCGTATAATTGAATTCCAAGATAACGGAACCCCCACAAGGAATCGCAGCCTTGCGCCCGTTTTACGGCCGATAATAGAATGAGGCCCAAAGTGATTAATACTATTGGGCATTTAATGATCCTTTCTGTCCATGTTGGCGTATACTAAATTTTAGGCCATATTTGCAAAGCAGTCAGCCATCAGAACACACCAAAAACATTACTTTTAAATTAAATATCAGTTTCAGCCCATGCATATCATTTATCAGTGAGATTTGCTTCAAATTAAAGGAAATATTTTTTTCCCTTTGTCACATCATAAGAGGATATTTGTTTCAGAGCTTGTTTTCATTTTCCAAATGAAGGTCCCAGAACACAATCATCTCTGGGGCTTGTCCCTGCTAGCCATTCAGCAGAAATATAGCTGTATGAGTCATACCTATTTATTATAGTACACTTTGTGCAGTTTCAATTAAGTTAAACCGGTTTTACTGAGCAAAATATCAGTCTTTCTATTGTATAAAACATGCTCCTTTAAATGCATAGTTGTGAAAAAATAGCGTTTTTTTTAAGTTTTGCTTTCCTTTCTGTAACTGAAGGCTAACAAACTCAGAAATAATGATATTACTTGAAGTGTATTATAACAAGATGCACCAGCTCTTCCAAAATAATATAATAGGTCTCTTTTACTTTAACATATCAATATAAATGTTTATACCTTGTAATGGTGAAACATATTTATTAATGAGAATAAATATATATATATTTCTGGGAAGGTAAATTTTGATCTCAATAAGATATTGACACTATGACATATATAGATGTCAGTGTATGTAACATTTGTGATGATGGTCACGCAGTTGCCCATTGCTGCCAGCGGGACCGTCACACATGCAATCGTCGAGTGGCGAAGCAGCGCAAGCGCGTAACTCTAAAAACCCACCAAAAAAAAAAACATGTACAAAAAATTCTAACACACTCACACACAGCACAAGGGGAGAGCCAGGAAGCCTGGGAGTGAGGTTGCAAGCGAATTACACCCATATTTTGAGCTTTTCGTCACTCGAAAATTGCCTAAGCGAGAAAATAAATGGAGGCCGAAAAACGCAAAATTTCAGAAACAGCATGAAAACGAGGCTCAGCAATGCCAGGCGCGCAAAAAGTACAAAATACACGACGCTGAAGACAGTAACACTTACACGAACAATGCCAGGCACGCGGAACTTAGAAAATACACCACACCGAACACACTGACACTTACACCAACAACGCCACGCAAACATTCAGCAGACACCGAGGAGAAAGACACAGGGAGGGACAGGGGGGAGATGCTGCAAAGAGATACATGGCATTCCCAAGCACTAAACTTGCAGATTAACGAACCCTGCAATGAGCGTCCCGTACAGTAGGCAAGAGAAAATGCTTGCAATGAGCGCCAAGTGCGGTCATTGAGAGCCACACGATGAGCGCCAAAGGCACTTATTGCGGGCCTCACGATGAGCACCACGAGCGGGAGAGGCTTGCAATGAGCGCAGGCGAGAGGAAAGGCTCGCAATAAGCACCAAAGGCGCTTATCGCGGGGCTCACGATGAGCATCACAAGCGGAATTCGCTTGCAATGAGCGACGAAGGCGCTCAGCGTGGTGCTTGCGATAAGTCCCGATGGTGTTCAGTGCAAAGCAGGCAACTAGAAGTATAAGCGGGGGAGAGGCTCACAATGAGCGCCAAAGGCGCTCATTGAGAGTCACACGATGAGCAGCCAAGGCGCCGAAGGTGCTCAGAGGACCAAAAGCCTCACATTGTGTGGCAAACAGCATTGCCAGCCTTACAATTTTAATCCCGTCATTTCTGGCGGGCAATTTCCTAGTCTACATATATTCTCAGGAAGTTATTTTACTGTCACGCTAGGTGCATTCACCTCGTACAGAGCTTCACTTGAAGATAATCAAGATGAACGAGAATCATATCAGTCATTAACTATTTTTACAACATCAGACAAACTAAAACCAATACCTAGAAATGTCCAATAGCATCTTGATTATCATGAACCCACATTTACTATTTATACCAATTATAATACTTCAAAGTATCAATTGCTTCCTTAACATTGTCTGCTCTACAAAGAACCACTGTACTGTATTTAAGAGTAAGGCACATAAACTATATGTTATATGCTAGGCATAGGCTATTAAAAACAGTATTCAGTTTACATTTTTTTATTATTTATTATTTTTATTTTTTTCAGCCGTTTTCTACTCAAGCCGAGCTGCATATCTCCTCCTACCTGTGTCTCTCAGGGAGTGTGGCCAGATTTGGCTGTGTAGGTTCTGCCTCAGACAGAGCGTGTTCAGTAAAGGGGACGGGACTACGATGGCTCATGCACTGTCACTGGGCTAGGCCTATGCAGCAGCTGCAAGCAGGTTACAATAGAGCTGCTACCTTTGTGCAGACAGTGGAAGCGGAGCTAATGATGTCACAGGGCAGGGCCAGCGACATCAGCCTAGTCTGCTTCCAAGCTCCATAATAGCCTAGCACACAGACAGACCTGATAGATGCAAGTAGGAGGAAATACACAGCTCTGCTTGAGGAGAAAACAGTTTAAACAGCTAAGAATTTTTTTAACTGTTTTTAATCATCTATGTCCAGCAAACAAACATATGAGCTTTACTTTTAAATATACTACATAAGTGATTTAAAGGTATATGCAAGTAAGCTGGGTTATGAATGCATCTGATAGAGGAGAATTAGTAGTGTATAAAAACATGTGTTATATAGAAAAGTTCAGTTTACTAAGTTATTTGCACAAAACTCAAATCCAGCTGTCCACACCCACAGGATGCTTACATAAGCCAGGTACACACAGGAAATACATCAGTGTACCCACAGGAAATACAGCAAGATACACATTTTGACCTTTCTGGTACAGAGCACAGGAAGTAACTGTTGCAGTTCTTGTACTGAGCACATACCAGAAGACACTGAGGTGAAGAATGATACAATGTATTATCCTGATTCTGAAGTTGAATGTTATGCTAATTGAGGTGGAGTTTTCTAGGGGTGTACACGATAAAATGCAAATGCCAAAAAACATAGGAAATTTTGCTAACTTCGAGGTAATTCTAATTAATGTTTATTTTGGGATGTTTTCATACAAAAAAAAATGTTTTCATACACTACTCATTTTCCTCTATCAGATGCATTCATAACCCAGCTCACTTGCATATACCTTTAAGGACCACGGCTGTCTTATATTTCAAATAATCTCTTTTGAAGATCAACACTTGCAAATATAAAATATGTTTTAAAAAAAAGAATGCAGCCTAATGCTTTTTTACTCTGATATGGAATCCACCATTTTGGTTCCTACTGATTAACTTTTGAGGTGGGACGAAACCTTGAATGCAGAGGTAACATTTAAAACAGCCAGTGCTTTCTAATGGTATATTTGAATGTTCATTAGTTTACAAGGACATACCCACCTCAAAACATAGCAGACAGGATTAGAAAAAATGTTTCCCTGGAGTAATGAATAATATCAACCAAAAATGTAAAATGTCAAGATCGTGTTTATCTATTTACTAGCGACTTGCACGTCAAAAATGACAGGGCAATAAAATTTGAAGTCACGGGAATCCTGTTTGAGACATAATTGAAACCGTTTTGTACTGTGAAGACCTTCGGCGCTCATTGCGAGGCTTGCGCTGAGCGCCTTCAGCGCTCATTGCGAGCCTCAGGATCTTCGGCGCTCATTGCAAGGCTATCCTGTTGTGTACTTTTGGTCCTCTGAGAGAGATATATATTTCTATTTATATGTAGTTAAGTAATAATTAATGATTTATTCAATTAATTAATTAAGTAAGAATTAATGATTTATTCAATAAATTAATATACGGTACTTTATTTATAATTGATATATGCATCGAAAATATAGGCTGAAGAGCTAACAATCTGTTTGTATTTTGCGTCTGCATAGAATATACAGTGTGAGTGTTAGTGCCCTGCTTATAAAGTGTAATGAGTGTTTGAACTGTGCATTCTAAATAGGCTGCGTGCGCGAGGTAAACCCGTTGGTTTATTGTGTAAAGCGGCATTGTATAGTCGTAATGTTATTAATGTGGTAGGCGTCTCGTGAGCATTTTCCGGCTTTTGTAATAGTGTATCTTGTAGGTCGTAGTGTGGTGTGATGTGTAGAGAGTAGTTCTATACAGCAATTGTTTCACATATGGTGGGCTAAGAGTGTTATAAGCCCTCCACTGTACAAAGTACAGTAGTACAAATAAGGAATAGTACATTAGTGATTCCATTTAAATGTCTGTATAGAACTACTCTCTACAACAATCACCACACAAACCAGGCACTCACACCATACTGAGGATCGTCAGTAACCGTGAAACAGTACTGTATGTGGTTAAGTGACCTGGTTTGTAAAAAATCCATCCGTTGCTATGCCTAAAACTGTGAAATACAGTAAGCATTTGCTTAAAAGGAGCCATGTTTAAAATGGTTTGGATTGACAGAGTGATGGTGCATTATGGGCCTCATTTGCATGTCCCGCCCAGTTTTCCCAGACTGCAGTGCTTATAGTGTATTTCTGAGAGATTTGAGCAGGAAATAAGTTTTTATCAACTTATTTTTAGACATTTAAATGGAATCACCAATGTACTATTCCTTATTTGTACTACTGTACTTTGTACGGCGGAGGGCTTTTATCACTGTTAGCACACCATATGAGAAACAATTGCTATATATATATATATATATATATATATATATATATATATATATATATATATGTATATATATATATATATATATATATATATATATATGTATATATATATATATATATATATATATATATATATATATATATATATATATATACAGGGAGTGCAGAATTATTAGGCAAATGAGTATTTTGACCACATCATCCTCTTTATGCATGTTGTCTTACTCCAAGCTATATAGGCTCGAAAGCCTACTACCAATTAAGCATATTAGGTGATGTGCATCTCTGTAATGAGAAGGGGTGTGGTCTAATGACATCAACACCCTATATCAGGTGTGCATAATTATTAGGCAACTTCCTTTCCTTTGGCAAAATGGGTCAAAAGAAGGACATAACAGGCTCAGAAAAGTCAAAAATAGTGAGATATCTTGCAGAGGGATGCAGCACTCTTAAAATTGCAAAGCTTCTGAAGCGTGATCATCGAACAATCAAGCGTTTCATTCAAAATAGTCAACAGGGTCGCAAGAAGCGTGTGGAAAAACCAAGGCACAAAATAACTGCCCATGAACTGAGAAAAGTCAAGCGTGCAGCTGCCACGATGCCACTTGCCACCAGTTTGGCCATATTTCAGAGCTGCAACATCACTGGAGTGCCCAAAAGCACAAGGTGTGCAATGGCCAAGGTAAGAAAGGCTGAAAGACGACCACCACTGAACAAGACACACAAGCTGAAACGTCAAGACTGGGCCAAGAAATATCTCAAGACTGATTTTTCTAAGGTTTTATGGACTGATGAAATGAGAGTGAGTCTTGATGGGCCAGATGGATGGGCCCGTGGCTGGATTGGTAAAGGGCAGAGAGCTCCAGTCCGACTCAGATGCCAGCATGGTGGAGGTGGAGTACTGGTTTGGGCTGGTATCATCAAAGATGAGCTTGTGGGGCCTTTTCGGGTTGAGGATGGAGTCAAGCTCAACTCCCAGTCCTACTGCCAGTTCCTGGAAGACACCTTCTTCAAGCAGTGGTACAGGAAGAAGTCTGCATCCTTGAAGAAAAACATGATTTTCATGCAGGACAATGCTCCATCACACGCGTCCAAGTACTCCACAGCGTGGCTGGCAAGAAAGGGTATAAAAGAAGAAAATCTAATGACATGGCCTCCTTGTTCACCTGATCTGAAAACCATTGAGAACCTGTGGTCCATCATCAAATGTGAGATTTACAAATAGGGAAAACAGTACACCTCTCTGAACAGTGTCTGGGAGGCTGTGGTTGCTGCTGCACGCAATGTTGATGGTGAACAGATCAAAACACTGACAGAATCCATGGATGGCAGGCTTTTGAGTGTCCTTGCAAAGAAAGGTGGCTATATTGGTCACTGATTTGTTTTTGTTTTGTTTTTGAATGTCAGAAATGTATATTTGTGAATGTTGAGATGTTATATTGGTTTCACTGTTAAAAATAAATAATTTAAATGGGTATATATTTGTTTTTTGTTAAGTTGCCTAATAATGATGCACAGTAATAGTCACCTGCACACACAGATATCCCCCTAAAATAGCTAAAACTAAAAACAAACTAAAAACTACTTCCAAAAATATTCAGCTTTGATATTAATGAGTTTTTTGGGTTCATTGAGAACATGGTTGTTGTTCAATAATAAAATTAATCCTCAAAAATACAACTTGCCTAATAATTCTGCACTCCCTGTATATATATATATGTATATATATATATATATATATATATATATATATATATATATATATATATATGTATGTATATATATATATATATATATATATATATATATATATATATATATATAGCTATACAATAAAATGAACACTGTCCTTTAACTTAACATTTCAATAAGGAAGTTGTCTTACATGATTCACTATTCAAGAACATATGTGATATTAACATAATATGCAGAATGCATGGATGTTACTGCAGAAATTTGTTGATTTATATCCATGTCTGTTCCAACAGTATATAACCAGGACACATTTACAGATGAAGATCTACTCTACTGTAAAGTATTGGACTTTATTAACATCATCATCTTGTCAGTGCCCATTGAAATATTGAATTGTGAATAAAAAAAAAAAAACAGAATGATCTTCTACTTTGGTAAGAAAATATGCAACTTATTTTTACATGATGGATGAACACTTATTGCAACTATGGATTTACACAGATTTACAGACAATTATGACCCCTAAATATTTCAAATGTGTTCAAAGTATTGGCATCACAGTTACAGCACATCATGGACACAAATCTTCTTTGGAACCAAGAGGATGAGTTTTACCAGATGGAATTTCATAATGACATTATTTGGCATTTTTACCTTTTTGTTTGACATTGGAGCAGATCTTTGGATGGCATTTAAATATTTCCAGCAGGGACTTTACCTTTTTGGTTTGCTGACCATATTTTTCATTTTAATATCTACAATTTTAGTTCAGGTGTTTAGTTATATGTGGTTTAAAGACGACTGTGGGAAGGAGAATAGTGGACAATTGAAATGGGTACTAATTATTCACCTATTTCTAGCTGGAAGTGTTTTAAGGTAAGTTGATCAAATGTTTTATTTGTTTTTTTACTTTTTTTTTTTTTTTTACTTTATATGCCAAATATACATTTCCACATGTAAAATAATACGTAATCTGCTAATAATAATGTTCTAAAGTTATGATAGCAACAATATTAAACCTATTCTTTATTATAGGATTAACATACCCTTTCACTTCAGCTTCCCTTTTCCCTATAATGGGTTGACCTCCCAATACATTTCATTTCCTAAAAATTCACTGAAAAGTGTTATATATCACAAATGCATTGGCAATTATTTTAACTACTAGCATGTAGCTACTATGAGAACAATGCTGATGATAGAAAAACAAGCACTGAACTTACCTGTTGTGCGTTGCCTCAACAGATTGAGGGTTGAAAGGCAATTTGAAAAGTGTTTTCCTTTCTGGAAATTGCTGCTATTGGAGCCAGAGTCAGTTAGGACAGTGTTAAAATCCATGCTAAAATAATTTTTTATATGATAAGGTTGCACTGACTGAAGAGTTAGAATCAGCTATGTTGCACTGTGTGAAGAAATAGTGCAGGGTAATGGCACTTTGCCGGTTTACAGTACTATTAAATTGGGGCTATGTTGTAAAACGTAGCTCGTAACTCCAGATTTATGTGTTACGGCTATTAAATTAGCCCCGCAATGTTGCTCGCAACGGACTTGCGTGGTAACACGCAGGACAGCCGAGAATTGGCTACGTGATGAGCAATGTTGAACTTCGCCCACGTAAATCCTTTGATCTGTCATGCCCGTAACCGCTACTTGTAGAATTCAGCTATTAAAGCAACGTGGTCACTCGCAAGCAAGCACGTATCACACAAATGGAGCCCAAAGGCCTATGTGTGCTCGAGAGCACCCGCAAGGGGGGTAAAGTCCAATATGTAGCATTTCTTAAGCAAATAAAAACACACTACTGTACATTTATTATAAAAGAAAGTTATCTTAGGTCTTAGAATTAATAGCACAACATTCTCAAGCCCGCAAATCGGCCCCCAAAAATACTTTATTTCATGTAGATATTTTGTGTTATATCGATCTCAATGTGTTAAGACATACTGTAACTCGCATGTAATAGAATGTCATATTTACTGCTTTATTAATATTGCATAATATCTGGACTGTGGGTCCGATCGCAAACTGTACGTGAAGCACGTTGGACTTCGAGATCTACCCTCCCCTTTTTCAGTGATGTAACGATAACAATCTATTTTTCCATTGGCTCCATCTGAACCCGTAACTACGTGATTTCTTAATTGTTTGCGTTTGAGCACGCAACCCGACGGTTGAGAACTGGTTTGCAAAATAGCCTTTATCGCTCGTTGCTCACAGCCCTTTCTAATTTAATAGCAACGTAAGTAGGCCAAATTGCAACCCCGCAGGCGTTGCGTGCTTCACGTTGGAGTTACGAGGCTGGAATCTAATATGGCTATTAATTTCCAAGTCAAAAACTGTTACACTTCTATCACGGATAACTGTATAGCTGTGAAATGCTAGCTCGGTGATAGAATATTTTCCTACAATACTAGAAGTACACAGTTCAAACCAGATGGCCTATTAAGATTTTAAAGAAAATATTTAGTGAATTTGCAGAATAAAATAAGCAGAGAAAATGTATAAACTGTAAGAAGTCGGTATAGGATAACTATGGACTCTCAAATGTATTGGTAGTTACTGCCACTCATTCTGCTTTATCCTCTGCAAAGATCCATTTTTATTATTTAAAAAATATATTTTTTTGTCAACTTATGTCTGTATTATGGTTTACCCCAACAGTGACAAGCTGGAACCCCAAGGCCGAACATGTTAATTTAATTTACAGTGCAGACACTTTTGAGCTGATTACTCAAACATGCAGGATTGGGAGACTGACCAGCACATGTTAGTGTATGGGGGTACTCCATTGCCCTTAAAATATTATTTTACTTTTTTATTTTATTTATATACTTCTATTAAAAAAAACTGCTCATTCCACTCCTGATTCTCCCTCTCCTCAACCCACAATCTCTCTAATCTCCCCACTCCTCAAACCCTGATTGACCCTTATCTCCCCTCATCCTCACCTCCAATCTACTCATCTTTGCCACACACCCCCATCAGAAATCCTCCTGGTCCCTCCCATGCTTACCTCTCGTCTGGGTGTCCTTTACGGTTCCATTGGCGGTCAGCGAGAAAACAGCCATGCTCCCTGCCCACTCACTTACACTTCACCAGATAAGGAGACCTTAGTGACATTGCTTGTGTATTATGCCATTCACAGGAACACTTTTTTTTTCTCAGCATTTAAACTGTCTGTTTTCTCCGCAAGCAGAGCTGTATATCTCCTCCTACCTGTGTCTCTCAGGTAGTGTGGCCAGCTCTTCCTGTGTCTTGGACCAAAGGTTCAGTCTGAGCAGTCTAGTTTCTGCTTCAGACTGAGCATGCTCAGTAAAGGGGATGGGACTGTGTTGGCTCATGTACTGAACTGTGCTGGGCCTATGAGCCAGCTGAAAGAAGATTACAAAGGGTGCTAAGGGGAAAGGTGAAGGGATAGGGGAAATAAGTGAGTAAAGATAGGGGGAGACAATGGTGGGTGAGAAAAGGGGGTTGATAAGAGAATGATGGGAAGTAAAGATTAGACATTTTTAGGGAATGAAACATGTTGGGAAGTTTTTAGTATAACTTTTTTAGTCACACGGGGTGTATAATGTGCTTATCAGGGCAAGGAGAGCCTTTGAAACTCTTGTAATTTAATGACCTGTGTTAGTCAGAAATAAATGTAATGCTCCCTACATTTATCTCAATCAACGGATACACTGGATTTGTTTACATCCATAAACCTGCATTTGGACCTAGCTTCCTATTTTCAATAGATATCTCGTCTCTAGGACTTTTTCCACCCCTCTACTGGCACCTACCCTGATAACGAAAACATGCTCATTATCACATTCCTCCGGGCTCAGATAATTTCTTCTAATTAAAAAGATTCTGCTCGTATGTCACCCATAATATAAGTAAGAATAATTGTCACCAATATACACATCAGATATACAGATATATGTAAAATATAAAAACAGAAGATATATGATTAAAAAGAATATTGACACAAATATCACATGTAGGCATTCTGCAAACATAAGAACCATCACTGTCATATGTAAAATGTGCAATTTATTCGACTTTGAAAAGAGAATGATTATTAGCTGTTGGGCCAAGGGTGGCAGTATTTCTGAAACAGCGCAGTTTGTGAACTGTTCGCGTGCCGCAAGCTGGTGGTGGCAGCGTTATGGTCTGGGGAAAGTTTTCTTTGTATTGTCTGGGTCCACTCATACTTCCGGAAGGCACTCTCAACCGAGTGGGTTATCTATCCATCTTTGCAGATCAAGTACACCCATACATGCCTTCCCCGCAAAGGATGGGATCTTCTCTGAGGACAATGCAAAATGTCAGAAATGTCTGAGAGTTGTTGGAGGAGCACGACAAAGACTTCCAAATACTTCTCTGGCCTTCAAAATCCACGGACTTATTCTGCATATTAGCTGGTGGTTATAATAATATCACTTGACTGTGCATATTTTTGGCTTTTTTATTGACCTCTGTGGACATCTATGTCATATCGAAAAATTACGTGGGACCCCCAAATTATTTTGGTCTTGGGCCGTTGATTCACTAGCTCCATCACTGAGCTTCTTCAACGTATCTATGACAATTTATCTGTATCACAGAGACCCAGAAGTTATGGGGGACTGTAAATAGTACCACAGATTAGTCTATTACTTTTAAGAGTTTTTGTTTTTGTGAGAAGAACATAATTTAAATATTTTGGCAACAATAACTAGACAATAGTAAGGTAAAGGTTAACTTTGTTTTACATAGCTAGTAAATAGGCAAGAGAGAAGAGAAATCAGTTCCTTGTCCCTCAGAGGTTCGAGTACTTAAAGGAGCAAATTGATGGTCCAGTTTTGGCATTAGTTAGTTTTAAGGGTGAGCAAGACTGACAGTATGTTGAGTTATTTGATCTTGGGATCATCACCTTTCAGATATATGGCCATGTATAACAAAAAGGCTTTGCCTTATAAGCGATATTTCATGTTAAAGGTTTTGCCATTCTTGTTGTCAATTAGGAGGAAGGAGTGACCTCATCAGCACAGAGCTCGTTATGCTGCTTACTTAGTGGGTTATCAAAGTTTGCTCAGTAGAGGCTTAGGAGCCAGAGGGGATCTAGGACATTCCTCATTGCCAACATGTAGTATAGGCCTCAGGCATTTTTTGAGCCAAAGATAGAGAAGTAATTAGATTTTGGTATTTCCCTACTAGCTTTTCTGTTTTGATCATGATGGTGTATTTGTTTTGCAATTTTATGGTGTGTTTGTTTATCTATCCAAACAGCTTTGATTGATAAGTAAATGCAATTTATGTTATAATGCAAATAAACTCCATATTCTTCAACATTTCAAATTTGTCATGAGAAAGTAAGTAAAACTTCTTGTAACTTAGCAGGAAATGCCTGCCTGTGCACTGAAAGTACCTGAGTATGTTTCATTATAAGATTGTAAGTTTGTGAGTTTTTAATCTTGTTAGGTGCTTTATGTAAGGCGCTGTGTATGTTTGATTTTAAGCTCAATTACAGCCCCCCCCCCCCCCCATTCTTTTGCAATGTGTTAAACTGTTGTTGACTTGTACTTAATCCCTATATATTGCTACAGAATATATTGGCATGTTACAAATAAAGGATAATAATATGACTCACACAGCTATATTTCTGCACATTGGCTAAGAAAGACAATCCCCAAACTGCAATTTTACATTTAAATTAGGCATTTCAGACAGATTTTGTGAAATGGGACTTTGTCTAAATGTTCACAGAATGTATGCTTGTGTTCTTCCATTAAGATATTGGTATGCTGTGAAATATGGATACCAAGCAACTTCATCTACCTTCAAAAGCAAACACCCAGACGATTGCACCAAAAAAGCAGTGGATGCCATGACAGACTTGAGCATGCTTAGATGTTTTAAGACTTACCTTGAAAGCACACCACAGCTTATTCTTCAGCTTTACATCCTAATGGAACATGGACAAATAAGCCTTATTCAATGTAAGTACAATGTTTTAATCATGTTTAAATGAGAGGGCTACATGTATTTACATAGGATTAATTCATATATTAATCATATCATATTTCTGTTGTGAATACGGAACCTGATATCACAACGTCTTTACCACCTAACATTGTTGATCTATTACACTCCAGTTAGCCCAATGCTTTCTAACAAGTGTTTAAAATTAAATGATTCACTCTGTTTTTTATTACGTACACACACCTCTTTACTATCATTGACCTATAGAACAATAACTCCCAGTTACAGTAAACTGAAACATTAGTTTAATGACCTCTAACTATCCCATTCTGAAGAAATATAAACATATAGATTTAACAGCATATAAGAACCAGTCTCATTTAAGCTACCGACTGTCAGCCGCATTAAATTCGAAGCTCGTATCTGCAACGCAACAGCTGCCATCTTGACAAATAGCGGATTTACGGGCTATTAAATTAGAACAGGTTGCGAGCTACGGGTTTGAGAGGCAAACTCGTAAACCATTTTTTGTGTGTTGGATGTGCGGCCGTGATCGGGATCAATTAGTTACGGGTTGGGATGAAGCCAATGGCTAAAGAGATCTTAAGAATTACGTCACTGAAAAATGGAGGTGGAGTTTTCAAAGTTCTATGGGGTTCAATTACGAGTTACGATCGGATCCACATTCCAGATGTAATGCGATATTGATAAAGCCGTAAATATGATATTCTATCATATGTAAGTTCCATTATATGTATTAACACATTGATTGTCGGGATCGATATAACACAGAAATTATACATGAAATAAAGTATTTTTCTGGGCCGATTTGCGGGTTTGAGAATGTTATGCTATTAATTCTAAGATCTAACGTAACGTTTTAATAAAAGTACAGTAGTGTGGTCATATTTGCATTTAGAGTGCTACGGATTGGACTTTACCCCCCTTGCAGGTCCTCTCCAGCACTCGTTGACTTCTTGGCTCCATTTGCCAGTTATGAGTTTGAACACCAGTGGTTTTTATGCAAGTTAATAGCTAAATTGGAAGGTAGCTGTTACGGTCTTGAAAAAACAAAGGATTTGCGGCCGCGAAGTACCACTTTCCACGCCCCATAGGCTTTTTTCGGCCCTGCTGTGTCTTAACCTGCAAGTCATCTGTGGGTTGCTTTAAGAGGCTAATGTAATAGCCTTAAGTCCTGCGAGCTACGTAAAGAGCTATAATTCCTAAAATTGTAGCAATTTAATGTGGCTGAGTATCTACCTAAAAAGCTTTATATCATTGAGCCATATGCTTATCCCAGGCATGCTTAAATTCTTTAACTGTGCCCCCTAAGCCCAAACCTAGGGCAAAACATTTTCAAGGTGCAACAGGAGCTTGAAAATGCAGTGCACAGAAATGTCTGTATGCCATATTTCTGTCTGATAAACCATATACAGTATACATAGATACACACATTTTTTACTTATATAGAAAAGGAAAAGGAGGAGCTGCAAGTGGGTCGTTGAACAAATCTGAATAACCTATGGCTGCATAAAACCTCAACACGGCCATTGCTGTTCTGTTAATTTACTACTCTTTAAATAATGTGTTATTTTTATAGTCCCCATAAATCTTCCACCATCAAATTCTTTTGTTTTTGTTTGTTTGTACATTAGTTTATTCAAACATCCTTATAGACAAACTGCTTTAAAGCAAAATATATATATTTACAGTCTTTAAATAGTTAGCTTTCATAAGCATTTATTTGCTTTGTGGCTCCATTATCTTTACTAAGCTGTTTCTTGCAGTTTTTGTCTCTGGAGGATGTTTTCTTGCAAACTAATACTCCTTTTTAGTCCTGTTGGAAGGAATCAAAACAGCAGAAACTTGTAGATTCCACAGCAGCATTGTTCACTAGAACATATTATAAGTAAAGATTGTCAAGGTTTTTTTGCTTTTTAAGAACACTTGGCTTATTTTGTAAGTGTAATTCTTGAAAAGAGTATATTTTTAACTATAGAAGTCCTTTAATTTCTACTATTACTAGAATGCTACTTTATAAATCCTTCTACTAATGAAGATGTCTTTGTTTTCAGATGCATCTATCTTGGTATCAGTGTGCAGCATCTCATGGTCTACTGTTGACTATCAAATGTCCTTACGAAAATCTCTACCAGGAACAAAGGGCATTAGTATTGGATTTCCTATGTTCTCTTATGTATTTTACAAACTTTTCACATTGACCTCATGGATACTAAGTTTAGTCTTCCTTCTGGTCTGCAATGTGTACATAATGACTGCTGTTCTGTCCGTCCTGGGCATTGCGGGCATTGCTTGGACTTGGATGCAGCACACTGAGTTTTGCAGAACGAAGCGCATGGAAATCTTGTACAGGATTGTAGTTGGACTCATTCTCATTTTTACCTTTTTCAATGCAAAAGGACAAAGGACAAAAATCCATATTTGTGTCTATTACATCTTCAGAGTGTTTGCAACCACAAGTATCCTTATTTTGTGCTATTACATCAAACCTTCATTCACTCAAACCTTATATTTTTCTATATTTAGTTTTGTTGTTGTTCTTGCTTTGGGATTAGGCATTATTTCTCTAATCCTTTATTACAGTGTTTTTCATCCAACTCTCTGCAGTGACAGAAATCTACAAGATACAGTTGATGGATTACCTTATGAAAAAACAAGTAGAATTAATTATTTTATAATGCTTTAGTAATAGAAATAAATATTTTATAATATTTTTAAGAACCTGTCTTAATTCTTCATTTTTCAAAGAGGCCCTGTTATAAGTTATTTTTAAAGAACATTAAAAGAGCAATGTATTTCAAGAAAAAATACATTTGTTTGTTAAGTATGTACCAAACTAAAAAAAATAGCATAGGGGAAGCCACAGGTATAAAACATAAAAAAAACAACTGATTTATGAATACGGAATGCATTTTGTGTTTGTTACATTACACCCTGAGAGCTGGATGATTGGGGTGTGTGTTTGTAGTTATTAGTTGAGGGAGGAGTGAGGAAGGAGGGAACATAAAAAAGTCCAGAGCCTTTGTTTGATAACTAGACGAGATTGAAATTTATACCCCACCCCTTCCGACTCTATGGCCCAGTAGCATATACATTGTATCATTCAATTTAACCACAGCTCTCCAGAAATGTAAACTCACCTCTCACACACAACTTAAGCCAATGTATCATGAATCCCTCTAGGATCCTCCGGAGACATCCACAGTGTTTTTCCGGATTAAAACCTAAATTGTGCTCTTATTCAGACTTAAAGCTTTCACACATGCTCTGTTATCTCTGTGTTGTTCTTTATGCTAATGTACTGGTGTTGTAGTACTGTATATACCACACTGTTGCAAATCTCTATCCTGCAGCTGCAATCACATAACTTGTACTAGTAAGGTCCTAAAGTTTCTTGAAGACATAACTTATTTCATGTCTTAACTGTTCTGCTATTTTTCTTCACCCCTATACTTTGCCACTGTTTCTTTGTATTTGTATCTGTAGAAAACAGTTATTGTGACTCCTTTTTAGGACTGGATTATTGTGTTTGAACGGAATGTACAAACTATACTCAAATTGTAGGATTTGCCAATATGAAAGCTCAAGCAAATATTCAAGCTTCCTCTCAAATACATTTTCTAATTTTATCACAATAATCCTTAGTGAAGCCTAATAAAACAATAACATACAAATTAACATTAAAATAAGCAAAGTTATGAAAAAAGAACATAACAGGAATTGTACCATTCTGCACGCATTACAGCAGTGGTTACCAAACCTCGCCTCATGCACCACCACCAGGCCAGGATTAATTTATATCCTTGTCTGAGTGCAGGTATGGTCATTCGTATTTCAGTCTTTCTTATTAAGACATCAGTGATTAAATGAGGATATCTTCAAAACTTGGCCTGATATTGGTTTAAATACCACTACCTCAGAGAGAAAAGACTAAATAATGTGTCTTAACGCTGAATAAATAAATAATTAATTTAACATCTTCAAATATAAAAAGTGTTGGCTGCTCGCTGTGTGTTTAGAGTTCACCACATTTGTGGCAAGGCGGCATACTATTTGATAATGATCACCTACTCAGTGTTAGGCAGGCCTAGATCTACCTTTTTGGAGTCCCTGGGCATTAAAGTGGAGGCGCCCCTGCGAGTGTGTTCTGAAGGTTTGCACGCACCCATGTTTTCCTTTTCTGTGCATGTATTTTGCTCTCTTGCTATGTGAACAAACTACAGCTATTTTTATAGCATAGCTGCTCATAAACACGCCGAGCGATTACCGGTTTATTAAATGTATGTGATGGTGGGCCATATTATTTATATTTTTCTATGGGAGGGCTGCGAGCACAGCAGCATGGCGAGCCGTTAAACCGCTCTGTTGCGTAGTGCGTACGACTTAGTGATGAGCGCCGCAGGCGCTCATCGCTTGGCGAGCCTCGCGCAGCGAGGCGAGCCGTTAAATCGTAGCACTTTGGCAATGAGCGCCGCAGGCAGTCATTGCAGGAGAGCCTCGCACAGCGAGGCGAGCCGTTAAATCGTAGCACTTTGGCAATGACCGCCGCAGGCGCTCATTGCAGGCGAGCCTCGCATAGCGAGGCGAGCCGTTAAACCGTAGCACTTAGAAAAAAAATACGAGGTGAAAAAAAGTACGAGATAAGCGGCGGAACAAAAACAAAAAAATAAATACACACTAAAAAATAAAACAAAGGTCACTTACAGCATGGGGAACCAGGCAGGACGTCTGGAAGTGAGTTGGAACTGCAATTTAGATCGATTTAGCCGAGTTACAAAGATCGAAAATCGGCTAAGCGAGAAAAAAATGGCCGCCGAAAAAAATGAAAACGAGGCTATACTACTACGAACTGCGTCAAACACAGTCACAGACGTATGTCTTTGAAAAACAACGAGATAAAGGATGCGGATTAACCGCGCAATGAGTAAAAAGACAGTAGCGAGTACATTTTACGAAACACAATTACAGATTTACGCATTAACACAGATTTAACGACTTTGTCTCGCGCAACATCGGATTTCCCGCCTAAACCAATGCATTTGATGTGAAATATAAGTTGCAAGTTACAAAAAAAAAAAAAAAAATTGTATTTATTTAAAAAAAAAAAAAGGGACAAATGTAGCGTCATGTTGTGTGGCAAACAAATTTCACTACATTTAATTTTTAGTGACCGTCATTTGACCGTTTGACCATATTTACTGTTAAACGGTAGTACTTTAGCGGGCTGAGCGATGAGCGCCGCAGGCGATCATTGCCTGGCAAACCTCGCGCAGCGAGGCGAGCCGTTAAACCGTAGTACTTTGGCAATGAGCGCCGCAGAAAGAATGGCGCACGAACAAAACGAAAACCAGGCGACAGCACTATAACCACGGAAAACACGTACCGATAATCCGCTAAGACGCATACCACACATTAGCTGCCATTTTAGGATAATGCGGAAGTACACAGCTACGTTAACGGTTTCGGATCGCGCACGCACACGATTACACTGCACACGTTCATCACGCTTACACAGTACCTCCACACCACTAATGCTGCTGCAACATCAACACATATTGCCAGCTCTTCAACACAATGCATACAAATATGTAAATTCATTTATTAATTTGATTTCTATATTTCAGTAGTACACAGAAAACAACATTAGCTACCTTACAATTCCATATGTATATTAATAACTAAACAACTTAAAACATACACATCTGATTGCCGTCATTTTTTGACGGGCAATACGCTAGTACTTATATAACAATCCATTACATTTCTCTGAATACGTATTGTAAACCATTACATGAAGTTTTGTAATATTCAGCTTATATTGTAAACAGTGTTTAACGTTTTATTTTTTATTTTTTTAACAATACTAACATGAAATCGTTGAACTTTTTGTAAATGAGTCTCTTCAACCATGACAGAATGCCTTTTAACATACAAACTTGTATTTAAACTCCTGTTAAAACACATAGGTATTGAATCCAGAGGAAGGCAAACAGTAAAACCCCCATTCAACTTAGCCAATTATCTCAAAAGGGGAAAAAAAAAAATTAAATGGCGATCAGATTACTCCCTGGATAAATACTTTCTATTTAATTATACATTGCATTTTGTTAACAAATGTTTCTGCTGCAAATGACATACATCTTTTTTAACATTCAATACATTAATTTTGCTAACTTTTTAACATACAATGCTAACAATGCAAACATTAACATAAGATAATAACATTTAACCTTAATTTATTTTAAACTATATTGAGCTTGAATATTGAATCCAGAGGAAGGCAAATTTGTTAAAAGTGTTGTCCAAAAATAATTCCTTCCTGACTCCATTAACTGGCAATCGGATTCATCCCTGGATCAATAAACTATATATCATGCACCATTTTAAATTTTTAACAAATGATTAGGCTGCTACTAACATTAAACCTTAATTGCAAAGAATGCATCAACTTATCAGTCCTTTTCAAACATATTTTTAAGCTTACATATTCAATTTTAAACAGTAAAATTACTAAACATATTCAATTTTAAACAGTAAAATTACTTAAATGCAAACTAACTGTTTTGTGGAGCCAATCATATCTAAACTGACTTCCAAGACATTCCATTATTTTATTTTTCCTTGAAACTGTTTTCCTTTCAAAGAGCACAGCAGCCTTTTATTTATGTATATGTGATGTAAGGCCTTTTTTCTTTTCTTTTTTGTTGGTTATTACTGTATTTTTCTGAAATTGTTTACATATTTTTGTAACTGAAATAGTGTTCCAATAAGAAGAAGCCAATTGACCTTCAATTTCTTCCTTCAAATGAAACCACTATTATATGTGATTACAAAACCTCATAGTACACAATATTTTTTGTAAAAATACGGCCATCGTGTAGTAGATCACCCTGACTTGGGTTGTCTTCAACTGAAACTTTAATCTCATCTGGATTTGTACACCTTGAAAAATCAACATAGAGTTGTCCATGTGCAAAAACAGGTTCTTGTAAAAAAAATACCCACAGACTTAAAAGTTTGTCCTTGGGATTTATTGATGGTCATGGCAAATGCCATGATAACTGGAAATTGTCTCATTTGAAGGACAAAAGGCAAACCACTCTCACTTGGAGCTAAATCAATTCTTGGTATAAAAACTTGTTCACCTTTATGGGTCCCAGTCATAATGTCTGCATGTATAAAATGATCTTTTAACTTGTGCACAATTAATCTGGTCCCATTATAAAGTCCTTTTTTTGGATTCATATTTCTCAATAGCATGACAACTGCCCCTTTTTTCAATTGCAAAACATGTGGTGGCATTCCAGATGGGGTTAAAGAATTAATACATTTGATACTAAAATTCAGTTCACTGTCTTTATCATCAGCCAGAACTAAATCTGCACTGTAAATATGATTTTGTGGTGCATTGATGAATTAAAAAATGTCGTTATTTATCTTCAAGGCATCTATATTTTTTGATGTTAATATCACTTTGTTTGCAATGTCTGAGTAATCGTCGTTATTCAGAGTGTTTAGACAGATTGCTGATATGAGTGATTCCTTGCAAACCATTGTTGAAGGAATTTCAATGGTATCATTGGATAAATCATGTATTTGTGGATGTTTTCCTTCTCCAACTTGAATGAGCCAATCATTAAATTCATTTTGGCCTTCAGATCTCATATTTAATTCTAATTTGAGATGTGTAAATATTTTCCACAGTTTACTTGTCTTGATACATGTTTTAATGATATCAGTTCTATTTCCATGTGGCACAACAGGTAATGTTTGCCTAAAATCTCCTCCTAAAAGCATTACCTTTCCACCAAATGGCAAATTTTTATCCATCACTTTTTTTAAGAATCTATCAATACATTGCAAAGCATGACATGACATTGTTGCCTTGTCTATGATAATTAATTTACTTTGTTTAAATTTTTTGGCTTGTAAAGAATTCATTCGACTATCTGACACTGATGTTTCCAAAATGGGAACTGGCGGTTTAAATCCACTATGCACAGTTGTACCACCATCTAACAAAAGTGTTGCAATTCCAGTTGTTGCAAATGGCATAGCTATCTGACCCTGTGCTCGAATATAACTCATCAAACAATTGTACAGATACGTTTTTCCTGATTCACCAGGGCCATCTAGATAGAAATAACGGTCTTTGACCATTTCATCATCTGTAGCATTTGTGATGGCATTAAATGCTTGTAATTGTAAAGTATTTAAAGTTGCCAGTTTTTCTTCCGTTTTTTTGTTTTTGTAGCTCAGTGTCATAATCATCAAAGTTGATGTCATCTATAAGTCCTGGATCAGGCAAATTAAAACTTGCACAATTTAATCCATGAGCAAACAATATTTCTTGAATTTCCATTAAAGTTTTTATCAGGGCTATTGGCTCAATGTAACGCTTCAAGAATTCTTCAGTCATATTTAATTTAAATGTTTCCTACAAAATAAATGCATCAGGTACATTGCAAAAGATGCAAATGAACGCAAATTGTTCTCTCATTTGCTTTGGCATTTGACATAGTGCTGCTTCTTCGAGACACCTCTCCCATTCTGTATCATCAGCTATGAAGTTTTGATCTCTTGCAGCTAATAGGAAAGTATCATAAACTATGTCATTCACTGTCCGTAAATGTTCAAAACTTTGTGCACCGGGAACATGTAAAAGAAGTAATCTTAAACTGAAACATTCCATGTCTCTTGGACTGACGGTATAAATTTGTGGTATAATTTTATTTGTATCTCTTCTTCATTGTCGCCATAGACCATTTACAAATACATAGTGATATGGAATCTCAATGTATAAAAATTGTCTGGCCTGCGTATCCTGGCAGTTTAATTTAAACCATGCAGTAAGTGTTGTATCTCGGTGTTCACTTTCAGCTAAGGCAGTTCTTTCATTGCCTGCAGTAAAGCAAACAAACTGACTTTTTGGCAAATGTACAGCTAAACGTTACACAGCATGTGACCGATCATGCATCTCAAATTTCTGAAGGCGCCACATTGCTTTAGGAGCACTGACATAGCGAGCATCTAAATAATTTGAAAGTTCATCATGTAAAATTGGATTTTCCTTTTCGTTTGCTGCACTTTGCACAACAACAGTTGCTGCATCATATCCTTTGTATATATATTTATATTCATATTTGATGGATTTAATAGAAGTGCAAGCTTCCACATTTATGTGTGCATTGTACTTCATGAGCAAATGTGGATTGTATGGAACGAAAATTTTTTATTATCAACCTTTTGTCCACGGATAATAGCTGTTTGTCCTTGTCTTCTTTTATACAAACGGTATCCATCACAATTAGCATAAGTTTGCATTTGAAATTGTTTAGGAAATTCTTTTGTACATTTTTTTTCCATACATGGTGAATTAGGATTCATATCTCCACATGGCCCTTGAATCATTCTGTGTGTAACAATGTCAAAAAGTATTGAATATTTTTTCTGGATCTGACAGCAATAATGACTGAATCCACTCTCTCTGTAGTATTCAACTTATCTTTTTCCTGCAGGATTAAAAGTATGTGAGCATGTGGCAGTCCTCTTTTTTGAAATTCAATGGTGTAAACAAAAGCCAAACTTTTCCAAATAACTGTGCTTTAGTTATATCATGTATTAATGAATTGAGTTTGATTTGAAATACTCTTGCTACTAAATCTGGTCGGTCAGAAGTAGTTTGTCCCAGATTCAAATTTTCCTTGATCTCTGGCCATTGTGGATTACATGTGAATGTAATGAATAAATCTGGTTTGCCAAATTTTGTGACAATAGCCATGGCATCATTATATCTTTCTCGCATATTGCCAGGAGATCCTTGGAAAGTGGATGGCAAAATAATTGCTCTTCCAGCTGGAATGTCTCTGTTGGTTGCCAATTCAGCGACATAATCCATCAATCCACAATACTGTTCTACTCAAAGCTTATTTTGTTGAAATTTTATGAAATATAGATTATTTGCTTTGACTTGTAGATATGAATCAATAATCCATTGTTGAGGGAGTTTGCCCCCACTTAAAATTGGATTAAAATAATCCAGAATAGCAGTTTTTGCCACTTTATATTCCAGCATAGAAATATTGCATCTAACACAAACTTTACTATTGGGATAACTTTGCAATTGTAATTTTGGTTCCCATCCAGGGTCACCATTTGGAAAGAAAATGGGATATGTCATTGGATCTAAATTGCAACTTAATATATTTATGTTTATAAACGGTTGTTCTTTATTGCGTGGATATATTCTTGTAAAACAGCGCCGTTAGTCTAGGTTTTACGCATTCCGCGGTTATTTTCCATCCTTCCTATTAGTATTTTTCTACCACATACGTGACACATACGTGGCTGGCTGTGTTTTACGCGGGGTAGCCTCGCTTTAATTTTTTTTCGACGACCATTTTTTTTCTGGCTTAGGCGATTTTCGAGTGGCGAAAATCGTCTAAATCGAGTTTAATTTGCGTTCCACCTCACGCACAGACGTCCTGGCTGTTGCCCCATGCTGTCTGTGATGTTTTTGTAATTTTTGGTGTAGTTAGTGTGTTTTTTGGGTTTTTGGTTCGGCTGCTAATCTCATCATTTTTTGTGTCTCGTGTTGCGAGACGAGCCGTTAAAATTTGGAGCACTTAGGAGGCGGAGCCAGCGTCCTTAACAGCAGGACGTTTGAGGGGAGAGCTCCGTCAGAGTTGCCTGACATTTGGGCAATATTGCCCTGTAAACCCCCTGTGACACCCCCAATAACATCAGGGGGCACCAGGGGAAGCCGTCGGGCCCCCAAATAGTCGCCCCGACTACCGGAACGAGGCTCCAGGAGTGTGCAGGAGCACTCCGAACTCAGCAGCTGCTGCATAGCAGGGGAGCGTCCTGCGTGACTGCTCTGCCTGCTCCCCCAGCACAACGCAAAAAGAGGAGACTCAGGCCGGCCAGGGGCAGCACGGAGGCACAGCAAGAGATCAAGGTAGGCTGGATCTGCCAGGGGCTGCGGGGGGAGACCAGGAAGCACTGGGCCGCCATCTTGACAGGCCAAAGCAGGCCTAGCCAGAGGGAGAACTCCCTCTACAGACACCCATAGCAACTCCCAAGACAACCGAGGGGCAGCAGGGGGATCCCACGCGCCCTAAAACCCCCCTGAGAGAGAAGGCAGGGCTGCATAGCAGCCACCAATACAAAGAAGAAGGGGGAGAGGTTAAGCCCGCGAATCCACGGCCGCCATTTTGTGGCACCTCATGGTGGAAGGGGAACAGACACAGACAGATCCCAGCTGACCTACACCCAAGACTTCAACCCCCAGGAAGAGCTAACCCCTCTGGACACCCCATACTGGGTCTTGCCTCTCACACTGTGAAAGTTCATTGCACTAAAGGAAAGCAGCATCTACTACCTAGTCTGAAACTTTAACCCTGACAACGCCAGACCCTGCACTGAGCTCTACCGGGCAAGAAGTCACTGCAACTTTACTAAGGAAGAGGATCCTGCCACCCTCTGGGTTCCACACAGTGACATTTCTACACCCTGACTTAACAACCTCAGACAACCCTGCAGTTAAATTTCTGTGAAATCCTGTGAAGATTTGCATGAACATTGCTGCAGAGAGCCGTTGCTGCCACCCTGTGGCCACTCAGTAAATCTGATGCTGATGTGGGCCAAGGCAACCAGCCTGAAAGCCCCCTTCCAGTTGCTCCTGGCGGAGCCTGCAAAGACCGATATGAAGCACTGAGCCAAGAGATGTGATTGAAGCCTGACAGGAGGCCTTGACTAACAAGCTACAACGACCGATCTTACACGAGAATACAGCTTCTGGCCGCACCAACCTAACAAACTCTATAGCTACGCACTCCTGAGGGAACTGGTAGCAGAGAAAGCAAGGGGAAAAATACTACAGCTCCTGTAACAAGCACATCTCCATCTTCAGAAATGAAGAAAAGTAGAAAGAACTCCTCCGCAAAGGGCATCCGAGAGCACTTCACACCCAAAGCAACAAAGCCGCCATCTCCACTGGATTCAGCTTCAGACCACTCTGAATCATCTGATCAGGAGGAGATACCCAAGAGGTCAAAACAACACATAGACCTATCGCCTAGGGCCATTGCAACGATAGAACAGCTTCTAACCAAGGCACTAGAACCCTTAAGAAATGACCTGAAAGAACTGGGGCAGAGGACCCAACTTCTGGAGGAGATGGTGGATCAGATGGGAGAAGCGCAGCAACATGACAGGTCTGCCATAGACCAGAACTCGTATAACATCATGGAGCTGAACGATAAGATTGAAGATCTAGAGAATCGATCCCGCCGCCATAACGTCAGGGTACGGGGGATCCCAAGGACTACACAAGACCTGACAGGGTACTTAAAAGACACCTTCACTTCAATACTACCCGATCACCCAGAGGGCGTCCTCGAAATTGAACGAGCCCACAGAGCGCTAGGAGGGGCGAGAAACCCAGAGACCCCTAAGGATGTTGTGGTGAGATTCTTGAGACAACAAGCCAGAGACCTACTCTTAGCAGAAACAAGGAAGAAGCAGGCAGTCAAAGGACCAGATAACTCCAACCTGCAAGTGTATGCAGACCTGTCCCCCAACACACTAGACAGAAGGAGACAGATGAAGCCTGCACTGGCGATTCTGCAACAGAACAAGCTCCAATACCGGTGGAACTTCCCCTTTGCCCTCACCTTCAGCTACCAAGGTACATCACACACCACCCGCAACTTGGAAGACTGCCTCGCAGTACTGCGCCACATTCGTCTCTGCCCAGCGGACCTCCCAGCAGAGGAACTCAACTTCCCCCCTCCTCCTCCCATCCCGAAAAAACAGTGGACTGTGGTAGGGTCACAGCGACCGAAGGAAGACCCGCCTCCCCCCAGGAGTCCCAGAGACAAAAACTTGCCCCGCAGGAGCCAAGGCGGGCTGAGTACTCAGCACAGAGGAGGCCCGGGCCCGACTTCAGAAGGCCTGATACCATCGCGATCGGAGTGAAGGCAACCCACCAACAGGAAGTTGTTTTGAGTCTTTGTTTTCTCATTTATTTATGGGACTTCTCTGACCTGCTTTAGTGAGGGTAGAATAGGCACTGATGACTTTAGTTAGGTCAGATGTTAGTCGAGGCCTCTAATGAAGGGCCTGTTAAAGCCAGATGCCCGAAATAGACGGAAGGCATCCTAGTTTACTTCAGATAGTTAAAAGGTTGTTGAGGTTAATAGTTATTTTTTTTGGAGAGAGGATACCACTAGGCTTGATAGAGAAGCGAGTAAGCTCCCAGGGAGCAATTAGCAAATTATCTCTAAGTCCAGAAAGATCACCACTGATAAAAATGTATGCCGAAAACTATAAATTCCCAGCTGACAGCAGTCGAGGTTTATGCAGTCAACAAAGCCTAACTCAGGGGACTAGCTTTCAGGAGATTAGAGGAGCCTGTGGGACTGAAGGAACTTGGTCAATTGTAAATCTAATGTTGTGTCTTTCTGCTTCCCTCTGGCCTAACAGCGGACGGAGTCTCCAGCACCAGAATCCCCCCTCCAAGCCTCCACCCGCCCCCGGCCACCAAGGAATGGACGTCGGACAAGGAATAAAAGGTAGCCAGGCAGACCATGCACTCCTATCCACCAAAACACAATGAGTAGCTCACAGTACACATTCATAACTCACAATGTTAAGGGTTTCAACTCCCCCTTTAAAAAGGAGGAAAGCCTTTAGGCAATACAAAAGATTGAGGCCCTCGGTTATCTTCATGCAGGAGACGCATTTCACACACGAGAGTAAACCAAAATATCTGCATGGGGAATACCCGACAGTGTACATGGCCACTCAGTCAACGAAGAGGGCAGGGGCAGCTATCCTGATACATAAGCACTTCCCATTCACCCCGGAACATACTAGAATAGACAAAGAGAGGAATTATGTTTTGGTCACCGGCTTAGTCTCAGGCCAAAGAATCTCCCTACTTTCCCTATACTCCCCCACAAACTCACCACACCAAACTCTGATTAACACGCTAAGAGAGTTAGACACACTAGACCTAGGCAAACTGGTGATTGGGGGGGATTTCAATCTGACCCTAGATCCAGCATTAGACAGATCAGGACACGCCCAGGACTCTAGCTTCTCAAAAAAACGGAGCCAAATTAAGCAGCTAATGGCCAAATTGGGCTTAGTGGATGCCTGGAGAGGCTTACACCCGGATAATAAGGAATACACATACTACTCGCCCACGCACGGCACTTACTCGAGGATTGACACATTCCTAACAAGCTCACTACTTTTTGATAATATCCGAGAATCTGACATTGTCCCCTGCCCCTGGTCTGACCACGCAATAGTAGCTATTAAATTAACGTTAGGCCCTAACCTATCCCCATTTAGGAGCTGGAGGATCGACGAACACCTTCTGTCAGACCCCAGCAGCTTAGCATCCCTAGCGGGAGACATTAGGCAGTACTTCGAGCTGAATGATTCTCCTGATACAGGAGTAGGCTGGATTTGGGTAGCCCATAAGGCTTATATACGGGGCTGCTGCATCAAACTATCAGCACAGCACCGTAAGGCACTCAGACGGAAAGAGGAGGATTTAACATCCACCCTCACCAACCTAGAAAAACTCAATCAAAACTGTCCCTCCACAAAGATCCGTGACCAAATCAACAAAGTCAGGATAGAACTAGATGGAGTACTCTCTGCCCATACAGAGAAGGCTATGAGGAGGACTAGGCACCTATATTATTGGAAAGCTAACAAACCAGACAGAATGCTGGCTAGGAGGCTGAAAGCTAAAGAGATCCAGTCTAGAGTGACCCAAATCAGGAAGCCAGATGGCATAATCTCCTGCAGCCCTAGGGATATACAGAAGCAGTTCCAAACCTTTTACCAGCAGATCTACTCGTCTGGGAAACTGGCAGAGGGGTTGGACCTTGACTCCTTTCTAAGTACCATAGATCTCCCCTCATTGAGTGAACAACAAGTAAATAGTCTTAACCTAGATATCTCACAAGAGGAGGTGAGAACAGCAATTCATAGCCTTAAGATAGGTAAATCCCCAGGGCCAGACGGCTATTCCAACCAATACTATAAAAAATTTGAAATCCTATTAAACCCCTACCTGACATCCCTATTTAATGCTATCATGAGAGGGGAAAAAATGCCCCCGGAGCTAAATCAAGCGGAACTGGTAGTCATACCAAAAGAGGGTAGGGATAGCTTGGAGGTGAAGAACTACCGGCCCATATCCTTACTGAATGGGGATGTCAAACTAATGGCCAAAATAATGGCAACCCGAATCTCCAAGTTCCTGCCAGAAATTATCCACAAAGATCAGGCGGGGTTTATACCCCATAGACAGGCAGGGGACAATGTCAGACGTATCCTTAACATCCAATACCTAGCGCGGAAAAACAACTCTCCAATGTGCCTGCTAGCTCTAGATATAGAGAAAGCCTTCGACACAGTTGAATGGCCGTTTCTGTTTAAAACCCTGGACAAATTTGGTTTTAGGGGCCGGTTTATCACCCTACTCCGCACATACTACGAAGCACCAACAGCCTTCTTGAGGTTGCCAGGCGATCACAGAGCCCAAATTAGCATACAGAGAGGAACGAGACAGGGATGCCCACTCTCACCCCTACTGTTCGCCATAGTCATGGAACCCCTAGCGCAACTCATTAGAGCGGATAGGGAAATCCAAGGGCTTCAGGTGGGGCTGCAGCACTACAAATGCTCATTCTTTGCAGACGATATCCTATGCACCCTAACAAATCCCGGGGCCTCCATTCCGGCACTGATGTCAACTCTTGACAAGTTCGGTAGGGTGTCAGGGCTTAGGCTGAACTTAGGGAAATCGGAAGCTCTGAGTGTAGGCATGGCACAGGGCGACATAGATCATTTGAAATCCCTATTTTCCTTTGCGTGGCCCACCAAGCACATAAAATACTTGGGGGTCAACATCACACCTAAAATTTCCGAGTTATATAAGGCCAATTACCCCCCCATGTACAAAAAACTAAACGAAGATTTGTTTAGATGGAGGACTTGCCCTCTCTCCTGGACCGGCCGAATAGCGGCAGTTAAAATGAACATCCTTCCAAGGATTCTATATCTCTTCCGTACGCTCCCTATAACAATCTCCTTACAGGACTTGGACCGGTTCCAGTCCAACATCTTTAGATACATATGGAACAACAGAAAATCCCGCATCCCCAAGAAAGTAATGTTTAGACATAGCAAGGATGGGGGTCTATCTTGCCCAAACCTGCGAAACTATTTTAAAGCGGCCAGGCTATCCCAACTACCACAAATACATTCAGTCAGACATCAGCCGAGCTGGGCCTTCTTGGAACAACAGCAAATGCAACAACATAGCTGGGACACACTAATTTGGGTTCCTGATGAAATGGCCCCAATAAGAACTCACCCAAACCCCATAATAAACCTAAATTTAGCAACTTGGAAATGGGCCAGATCTAAGAACAAACTGGGCATAGGCACATCTCCCCTTTGGTCGGTCCTTTCTTCACAAGATATCTGGGCTTCCATGAGTATTATGTCAAAACATTGGTGGGCTTCCAGAGAACTAGATAAGTTGGGCTCCTGGTTTAACGGGAATCATTTGATGACCCTGAGACAGTTCGAAGAAAGACATACCCTCCCCCCAGGGGAACACTATAACTATCTAAAAATAAGAAGCTGGGCCTGTGAAGCATTTAAAAAATGTGGACCCCCGAAATCCTCCTGGTTCTCGGTAATCTGCAAAACTCTGCCTTTAACGAAAGGAATATTAGGCACTTTATATGACACATTCACTAAATCAAATAATACAGAAAAACCATCATATATCTGTAAGTGGGAAAGGGAGCTAGGAGGTGAATGGGATTGGGAAAAATGGCAGAAATCATTCTCCAACCTACGCAGGGCAACAAGTAACTGCTCGCACATAGAGACATCTATAAAAGTTCTCCAGAGAATATATTGCACCCCAGACAAACTCAACAAATATGATCCCAGAGTGAGTAGTAACTGCTTTAGGGGCTGTCCACAGATAGGAGACCACGCCCATACCTGGTGGCTATGTCAGAAAGTCCATGACTTATGGGAAAGGATAGCATTAATGGCAACAAAGTTATTTGGTATAAGAGTCACAGCCACTATGGAATCCTGCCTACTAGGGGTTAAACTCTCTAGTTTATCAAAAAAACAGAATAGGCTATTCCAGATAATGGCCGCCGCTACCAAAGTACACATAGCCAGCCAATGGAAGTCAGAAAAGCTAAGCGTGCAAGAGGTTATTAAAAAAATAAATTACATAGCAATAAATGAAAAGTTAACATCTGCTATTCTAGATACTTTGGCTCAGTTCCAAGAAACCTGGAGGCCTTGGCTAGAGTCTTCGTTAGGTTTCCCCTTGCCCTGATGGGCTCACTGATAGCACTATAACAAAAGCAAAACAGAACTAGGCCAAAAAAAAGGCTTGGAGTGGAGGAGACTCGAAGTCTGGTCCTGGAGGCTCTGATTTGACTGGTTCGCCTGGAACGCAACACAGGAGGTGAATGTATGCATCATAATTGTATAAACTATACCTGAGCTAGGGATTCCTCCCTTATCTCCATAGTTATTTACATGTTTGTTTATCTAAAGTTTCAGTTTCTATGTAAATAAGTTCTGTTTGTTCATGCTTCCCTTGCTTAAATTATAGGACCTAAATAACTATTTAATAATGGGAAAAGTTAAAAATAAAAACTTGGAAGGAGATGCTAGTAATTTGACCACGAGGTATATATACATGTTTATAGAAAATCTTATGTGTTAATGTACCTAATGCCTGTCCTTACTTTGTATCCCTTTCAATAAAATTTTTTATTTAAAATAAAAATTTGGAGCACTTAGCGGGACTTATCAAAAAAAAATACAAGACGTGGGGCTTCGAAAAAAGATACGAGACACAAAAAATTACGAGATTAGCTCATTGCCTAAGTGCTCCGAGTTTAAAGGCTTGCCGCGCCTGCGGCGCTCATCGCTAAGTCGCATGCACCATGCAACAGGGTGAACAGCGTGAAGACAATTATAATATGTGATACAGTATCTCACAAAAGTGAGTACACCCCCACATTTTTGTAAAAAATGTATTATATCTTTTCATGTGACAACACTGAAGAAATGACACTCTGCTACAATGTAAAGTAGTAAGAGTACAGCCTGTATAACAGTGTAAATTTGCTGTCCGCTCAAAATAACTCAACACACAGCCATTAATGTCTAAACAGTTGATGTCAAGCTAAAGGGTATGCAAGGTCTCTAACATCCACCAGCTCTGTGATGTCATCATGGAGAAGTGGAAGAGGACTCCAGTGGCAACCTGTGAAGCTCTGGTGAACTCCATGCCCATGAGGGTTAAGGCAGTGCTGGAAAATAATGACCACTATCCTTACTCAAGTCCATCTTACATAACGTCACTAGAAGGAACCAGGAAGTAAAGAACAGCGGGAAAGGAGAGTCCAGCGTCTATAGCATGTACAGCGCTTCACCAGAGCAGCAAAGAGACTGGAGTCTCTAATACTTATCATCATGAAAAAGATAAGGACTCTTTCACTAATTTGTATTAGCAACAGTATCTGTATTTTACTACCGTAACCTAATCTAATGTTTAGGAAATAGCATTGAATTATGCATGTATATATTTCTGGCCTTTATATATAGCTTTATTTAAAAAATTGTATTATTGGACATATATCTTTTGGTGCACCTGTACCATATTATATTCTGACATAGTAATAATAGACAAGTATATCAAGAGTATTGTAAGGCTGTATTTAAGTATCTACATGGTTGCTGTTATTGTATAATAGACTAGACTCTTGGATCACCGCTTCAGAGTTAAATTGGGTCAGAAGTGATTTAGCACAGTATAGTTTATTTAGCACTGATAACACGGTTTAGTTTAAGTGGTAAGTGATAGGCCCACATACCACTACTAGAGATAGTATCCTTTACAGTATAGTACATGTAATGGCACTTTAGTTAAGGGAGAGGGGTGGTTCTCTTCTTCTATCACCAGAAGATAGAGAGGGACTGACCCTATTTACAATTTGTAGTTTTTTACTCATTAGCACATTCACTAGCACTCTTTCAACTACAGGCACTTACAGTGCCTTGCAAAAGTATTCACCCCCCCTTGGCATTTTTTGTGTTTTGTTGCCTCACAACCTGGAATTAACATGGATTGTTTGAGGATTTGCATCATTTAATTTACAGAACACGCCCACAATTCTGAAGATGTTTGTTTTATTTTTTTATTGTCATGCAAACAACAAATAGGACTAAATAAAATAACTATTCGCATCAAATCATGCGCAGAGTGGTACAGGTTTTGCTCAAGAATATCCCTGTATTTAGCACCATCCATCTTTCCCTCAACTCTGACCAGTTTCCCAGTCCCGGCTGCTGAAAAACTTCCCACAGCATGATGCTGCCACCACCATGTTTCACTGTGGGGATGGTGTTCTTTGGGTGATGTGATGTGTTGGGTTTGCGCCAGACATAGTGTTTTCTTTGATGGACTAAAAGTTCAATTTCAGTCTCATCAGACCAGAGCACCTTCCTCTTTTCATTTTGGGAGTCTCTCACATGCCTTTTCGCAAACTCAAAACGTGCCATTTTGTTTTTTGCTGAAAGTAATGGCTTTCTGCTGGCCACTCTGTCATAAAGCCCAACTCTATGGAGCCCTATGGCTTACTGTTGTCCTATGTACAGATACTCCAGTCTCTGCTGTGGATCTCCGCAGCTCCTCCAGGGTTACCTTAGGTTTCTGTACTGCCTCTCTGATTAATGCCCTCCTTGCCCGGTCCGTGAGTTTTGGTGGGCAGCTGTCTCTTGGCAGGTTTGCTGTTGTGCCATGTTCTTTCCATTTGGTTATGATAGATTTGATGGTGCTCCTGGGGATCATCAAAGATTTGGATATTTTTTTATAACCTAACCCTGACTTGTACTTCTCAACAACATTGCTGAAGGTGCTCAGAGGGCCAAAAGACTCACATTGTGTGGCAAACAGCATTGCCAGGCTTCAAATTGTAATAATAATAACAATAATATCCATAAATAATGTAAAACACACCACAACACAAATTAATGGCAAAGGGAATTTTGGCATAACATAAACTTTATGGTGGGTTTTAATTTTAATATAAGGATCAGATCACTTTATTATAGAATACATTTTTTTCATATTTATAGTCCTTTTATTGCTAAAACATACATGTTTACAATGCACTTGCAGCCACAATATTGCCAGGTTGTTTCTGACATACAAGCTGGATATATTCTGCTTATCTATATGAGCTATCCTACAGTATAATATTTAGGCTTAATTGATAAATCACTCTTCGTTTTTTACAGTTAAAATGTGTCTCTGAGTTTTAAATTCCTTTTACATGCATCTTTAGTGCCTTAGCAAGTGGTGCTCTCGCATCAGCAGCAATATGGCTCTGAATTGCATGCAAGTGGATGGAACTGGTATGATTTCCCAACTGCAGGTTCATATTTTCAACTGAAGATTGAAAAAAAAAAAAAAATGTTTTCTTGATTGCTTAGAAGAAATGAAGAATGTAACCATAAGATTACCAATTTCTTCTTTTCAGTACAATGATATCAATAGAATTGGAAAGAAAAACATGTAATATAACATTAATTTATTTACCCATTACCAAAATTAGTTATTGATGTAATTTCCTGCAAGTAATGCATATATAAGAAGTAGTGGAAGTACGTTATGTGAAGAATAACGAGAGGTCAGCTATCACACACTCATTTAGCTCATTTATCTCAATAAAATGTCACTTAAATGACACTCATAATATGAGGCAAGGCAGAGTAAAAGCATTTGCAGTGTATGATTCTCTGATCCCTTTTTTATACTGTGTATTTCTTCTTAATAGTAAGCTCATTTGTAGTAACTGTTGGCCTTATTCAACTGTGAAATTACCCTAAACCCTTAATGCTAACATAAAAGCTTTAATTTACTAAACAATGATATAGTGATGAGTGGCATGAGATAGCTGATGCAATACCATGGACTATGCACTTAAATGTCTATATGCACAGAATATTCTATCTGTAAGTGTACTTGGCACATTCTGACTTACTGTATTGCTAAGACTGTATAAACTTATGATTTTCTATATAGATATATGGTAAACTTATAATTGCATATAACAAGAGGAAAGGAGGAATAACTGCATCGTTGGGGGGTCTAGGTCAGCATGAAACCTAAACACTCCCCTGATATCACGAGACTGCAACCTTTTGTTTTTAATTAAAGAGCTAATCTATGTGAAAATCTTAGAGAACGGGACCAAAACAAGCCAGTGTATAAGATCATCTGCATAACTTATATACTCCTATATGAATCAGTATACTGGCACATGGTCAACATTGTTGGGATCTTGTTTATTGGCACTGTAGTTCCAGGAAAAAAAGGTACTTTTTGTCTAGTATGTACTAAATGAACAATATTAGAAACTGTTTAAGCCATGGACTTTAAACATTTTTTGGGAAAATCCTAACTTTTGAAGAGTCTGCATATGAGTGGAGGAATCCATTTTGTGTTAGTTACATCACTTCCTGAGAGCTATCAGTGGTGGTGGAGGTAGGGTGGGGGAGGAGAGAAGAGGGAGAAATCCAGAAGCTTTGGATAATTGATACAATAGTCCTAGAACTAACAGTGATTTAAATGTATTCTGATTGACGGAAGAACCACAGGTCGATCTGTACTGACCACATTTGGCTCTACTAATGTAATATTATGTACAGCACTGAGCAATGGTTCAGCTGCACTAGGGCCCTCATCCTTGCGACTCCTCCCAACCCTCCCACTTCCGTCTCTGTCCCACATCATCCCTTCTTGCTTCCAGTAGCCCTGGCGGCCATGACCAATTAAATGTATTTCTTCCTTCTTTCCCCCCCCTCCTTTTCCTATATACACTCCCCAACTCCATCCCTTTTCTCTCTCTGCCTCTCTTCTCTACCTCTATAACTCCCAATTCCCTCATGTGCTGAGGGGGGTCTCTGTTTTTTTGTACCGGGGCCCTCCATTTACTAGCTCTGCTACTGATTATGTACTCATTGTGAGAAAGTGAGAAGTAACTTAGGTCATGTATAATACATACAGAGAGGGGATTGCTGTATGCTAACACACAAATGACATGTCCAAATAGTTCCTTCTATTCCTGACAGTTCTCCTTTTCAGTGTTCTCCTTTTCAGTTTTCAAATTTCAGCCAATCAGAAGACATTCTCAGGATATGCATTCCTCATACTGAAAACTGTTATGGGAAGGAGGAACCATATTGCTTTTAGAATTAATTTAATTAGCGTGTAATTAAAAAAAAAAGCCACATGTTTGTGAAATAATAAACTAACAAAATTAGCAGCAGTGTAAGTCAAGAGAATAAAGGCATATTTAGAAGATATCTTAAACTTTGCTTGTGTATAGAAAGTGCCATCTTGTGTGTCTTCTGAACTTTCTACTAGCTTGGAGCCTGAGAGTGTGTTCTACTGTGCAGAAGTAGGAGTGGTAGCATGGCTGGATTACCCATTAGGCCAACTAGGCATCCGTCCAGGGGTGCTTTCCTGTGAGGGTCGCCACTTCTTAAAAAAATAAATATTTCCTGCCTTAACAAAAAAGAAAGAAATGTTGCAGTTCATAGACTGGCTACTAGGGGGTACCACCTAGAACAAGACAGTTACAACAGGAAAGGGAATTTACACATACAGAAAATGCAAAAATGTGTCTGTGCATACCTTGCATACTCGCTCGCAGGGGGTCCTCCACTTCACTACCTAGGGGCTCCAAAAAGGTAGAAACAGCCCTGAGTGGTAGTGTGATTTATTTGATTTCTAAAGAATAAAGTATGCTTTTCTTATTTGACAACCTAGCTAAGCCTTTGATTTTTCAAGCCTGTAAATGTTACAATTACAAATCACTATTCAATTGCTACAATTCCTCAAGCCTGCAATTGTTTTCACACCTATAAATGGCAAATAAAGAAGAAAATCCTACGAGTACCATATATCACTTGCAAGGGGGTTAAACACCTGTTCATGCATTGTAAATGCAAATAAATAATCAATACTTCACTTTAAAAGACGGGGAAAGCGATGAAAGACATTAAAATTAATTGCATAACGGTCTCAAGCTCGCAAATCTGCAATCAAAAATGATTTTGCCTTCCTTCATTTTTATTATTTTGTACATTGCCGGATTGCGAGTCCGATCGCATATAGGACTTCTAAACGCTAATTGATTGATGTTTAACCGCCATGTTTTAATAATATCATGATGACAGTCTCATTTACTATTGGCTGTTTCTAAATTGGTAGTTACTCCCTTGCTTAATTGATCATGATCATGCTCTGAAATGTTACTTACGTTTACATGGTTTACGGTTTAGGCTTTCAGGCCAGGTAGTTGCGGCCTTGTTCAATTGAATTGCTCTGTAACTGTTGCAATTGAATAAGGCCCCAGGTGACTGCCACTGTCAAATGAAGATTGATCAGTGTTAATTGATACTGACTTCATTTTCATAATTTTGTTGTTCAGTCGTTCAGTTGCGTACGACTCTCCCTGACTCTATGGACCACATCACACCAGGTGCATCTCTCAGACACTGCCACTCTGAGCTCCATCAAGTTCATGTTCATTGCTTCAGTGACCTCATCTATCCATCTCCACCTCTGTTGCCTTCAATCATTCCCAGCATCAAGGGAATCCTGCCGTCTCATAATATATGGCCAAAATATTTGAGCTTCAGCCTCATGATCATATCAACGTCTTTTAATTTCATGGCTACAGTCATCATCTGCAGAGATCTTGGATCCAAGGAAAATACAATCTGTCACTGCCTCCACTTCTTCCCCGTCTATTTGCCAGGAAGTGAGATTGCTGTTTGCCATGATCTTAGTCTTTTTAACATTGAGCAGCAGGCCAACTTTTGCACTCTCTTCTTTTACCCTCATCAATAGGTCCTGCAGTTCCTCCTCACTTTCAGACATCAGAGTAGTATCATTGGCGTATCAGAGGTTGTTGATGTTCCTTCCAGCAATATTGATTCTGGCTTTGTATTTATCCAGTCCAGCCTTACACTTGATGTATTCTGCATATAAGTTGACCTTGTCGCACTCCTTTTCCGATCTTGAACCATTCTGTTGTCCCATGTTCGGTTCTGACTGTGGCTTCTTGGTCGATATACAGATTATTTTGCAGGAGGATTAGATGATCTGGTACTCCCATCTCTTTAAGGAAATGCCACATTTTGTTGTGATCCACACAGTCAAAGGCTTTAGAATAGTCTATGAAGCAGAAGTAAATGTTTTTTTGGAACTTTCTTGCTTTCTCTATTATCCAGCGGATATTGTAGAATCTTAAACATTACCTTGCTGGCATGTGAAATAAATGCAATTGTTCGATAATTGGAGCTCTCTTTGGCAATGCCTTTTTTGGGGATTTGAATGTAGACTGACCTTTTCCAGTCTATTGGCCATTGTTGAGTTTTCCAAATGTGTTGGCATAAGGCAAGCAACACTTCACAGCATCATCCTGTAGAATTTTGAATAGCTGCAGCCTTATTATCAGAAAGACATCCTAGGGCCCATGTCCCTTCGCTCTCCAAGATGTTTGGCTCCAGCTCATTGGACAAACTATTGTGATCATCACTGCTGTTAAGATCCGTCCTGTATAGATCTTCAGTGTATTCCTGCCACCTCTTCTTTATCTTATCTTCTGTTAAGTCCCTACCATTTTTGTCTTTTATCACTCCACTTTTGCCTTTTATGTTCCCAATTTTCTTGAAGAGATCTCTTGATTTACTAATTCGGTTATCTTCTTCAATCTCTTTACATCACTCGTTGTAGAATGTCTCCTTGTCTCTTATTGCTATCCTCTGGAAATCTATATTTAGTTGGACAAATCTCCACTACCTTTCGCTTTCTTCTTTCCTGGGCTTCATCAGACAGCCAGTTTGAATTCTTACTTTTCTTTATTTTAGGGATATTCTTTGTTGCTGTTTCCTGGATTATGTTGCAAACTTTGGTCCAAAGTTCTTCAGGCATTCTATCTTCCATGTCTAGTTCCTTAAATATATTCTTTACTTCCACTGCATAATCACAAGCGATACTATTTATTTCGTATCTACTTTGTCTGATGGGTTTCCCCTTTTTCTTCAGTTTAATTCTCAACTTTGCAATAAGAAGCTCATGGTCTGAGCCGCAGTCAGTTCCAGGTCTTGTTTTTGCTGACTGTATAGAGCTCCTCCATCTATGGCTGCAAAGTATATAGTCAATCTGATTTCTATGTTGTTCATCTGGTGATGTCCATGTGTAGAGTCGTCTCGGAGGCTGTTGGAAGAAGGTGTTTGCTACGACCAGAGAACTATCTTGACAGAAGTTTACTAATCTCTGACCTGCCTCATTTTGTACTCCAAGGCCAAATTGTCAGTTATTCCAGGTGTCCTTTGGTTCCCTACTTTAGCATTCCAATCTCCTATGATGATAGTAACATCTTTTCTTGGTGTTATATCTATGACGTGTTGAATGTCTTCATAGAACTGGACAACTTCAGCCTCTTCAGCATCCGTGGTTGGAGCATAGACTTGGATCACTGTCATATTAAATGGCGTGCCTTGAATTGAAATTTAAATTATTCTGTCATTTATTGGGTTGTAACCGAGTACTGCTTTGGCCACTGTTTGATTGACCAGGATGGCGACTCCATTTCTTCTGCAGGATTATTGACCACAGTAGAAGATATGGTGGTTGTCTGATGCGAAATGTCTCATTCCAGTCCATTTAAATTCACCAATTCCCAGAATATCAATGTTTAACCTTGTCATTTCATTATTGACCACATTTAGTTTGCCTTGGTTCATAGTTCTAACATTCCAGGTTCCTATTCTGAATTGATCTTTGCAGCATCAGACTTTCCTTTCCCCTCCAGACACATCCGCAGCTGGGTGTCCTTTCGGCTTTGGCCCAACCACTTCATTAGATCTGGTGTTACTTGTACTTGCCCTCTGCTTTTCCTCAGTAATGTGGTAGGCACCGAGGGGCTCATCTTCCGGTGCCATATCCTTATGTCTCTGGTTGTGCCTGTCCATAAAGTTTCCTTAAAAAAGATACCGGATTAGATTGCCAGTTCCTTCTCCAGTGGACTGCAATTTGTCTGACCTCTCTTCCATAACCTCCCCATCTTGGCTGACCCTACATGGTATAGCTCATAGCTTTATCGAAGTACACAAGCCGTTTCACCACGACAAGGTAGCGATCCAGAAGGGGCATTGTCATAATATGCAGCTGAAACTGCATGAGGCATTCTATGTATATTTTAGATTTCTTAAGAAGCTTAAGCACTTACACATATTAAACATCTTTAATCTATAACATCCCAATTTCCTCTTAAATTGCTTATTACCATTAACATTTTACTAATGGTAATATAAATCTTAAAATAAATGTTTTATTATGATATCTCACCCATTTAGCACAATTCACATATTTCCAATCCACTATTATTCTATTGGTTATTTATACCGAACATGGTAAAATTATGTTGTCATTAACCTTTAAAATAGTATTTGATGAGTTAAGCTTCCATCTGGAATCCACCTGGGTTGTATTTACTTCAATATGATCAGACTTGTCAGGTTGTAGGCAGATAAGTTAAATGTCACATTAACAAGTTGTGGAAGATGATCTGTTTTTTTTCCCAAGAATAAGGTAGTTTCCCAGTTTGGGATTAAAATTGTAATATTCATTTTGTGGCCTTAAAGTAGAGAACGTTTAATTATAGACTTGCTTGAGGCTGTATTCAATTGCTTGCTTGAAGACCTAGATTGTCTAAAAAACAGCCATACTTACCTATGCATAGTTTTTTGTAAGTGATCATAAATAATTATTTTGTGGATGTATTTATTTAATTTTATATTTATTTCACATTTAATAGCACTTTTAGTGCTTTCAACTGATAATGGGTTTATGACAAAATAGTCTCCAGGACAACACATATTTAAACATACAAATATAAGAAGAGAGGAGGGCAGATTAAATGAATAGTGCACACCACCAAAATAGCAAAAATAAACTTAATAATTCATTACCATATTAGCATATTTGGCCACTAGAGCAATAAAATAATTTATATATATATATATATATATATATATATATATATATATAATATACACACATTATATATATATATATATATATATATATATGTGTATATGTGTATATGTGTATATGTGTATATATGTGTATTTATGTGTATTTATGTGTATTTATGTGTATTTATGTGTATTTATGTGTATTTATGTGTATTTATGTGTATTTATGTGTATATGTATATATATACATATATATATAGCAATTGTATCACATATGGTGGGCTAAGAGTGATAAAAGCCCTCCACCATACAAAGTACAGTAGTACAAATAAGGAATAGTACATTAGTGATTCTATTTGAATGTCTAAAAAATAAGTTAATAGGAACTTATTTCCTGCTCAAATTTCTCAGAAATACAGTATATGCACTGCACTCTGGGAAAACTGGGCGGGACATGCAAATGAGACCACATAATGCACTGTCACTCTGTCAATCCAAACCATTTTAAACATGGCTCATTTTAAGCATGTGCTTACTGTATTTCACAGTTTTAGGCATAGCAACGGTGTTTGAAAATGTCTATGGATTGAAGAGCGAGGCATTTGTGGGCACATTTACATGTCTCAGCTCAGCTTCCCAGAATGCAGTGTAATAACTGTTTTTCTCTGGATTCTGAGCTGGAAGCAGTTTTTTTTTAACTTGCTTTAGACATTCAAATGTGAACACAGATGTACTATTTATTTACTGTACTACTTTACGGTAGAGGGCTTCTGTCACCATATATTTTTTTGCAAGTGGATTTTCCTTTACAAGTAAAGGCTGATAAATTGCAGAGTGCACTAATTGTGTCCAGGTGAGAAGGCAGAAGTTAATATAAACAGGAGAAGGGGCGAACTTGTGAGTTTGTGAACATTTCTAGTATCAAGTGCAATTCTAGTAAAAGTGTAGGAGTTTAAATAAAATTAGGGGCTTCAAAGAAAAGGGAGGGCAGATTTATAGTGCAAAGGAGGAAAACTTTATACAAATATATTATTTTATATTCTTTATTTTTCCCACTGACATTTTTTTTTTTTAAATAGTTTTTATTGAAAGGAATACACATATTTCCAAAACAACAAGCAGTAGGCACTTTTGAATATAGTATTTTAACATAAATACGTAAGCTTTTATAATCAAAACTATAGTACATCCTTCCCTTTTTCCTTTTTCTGTGATTCTATAGTTACTGTATTAACTTTTTAACTTAAGTAAGGGAAATTTGAACAATCAAAACTTAATTATATAAAAAATAACTAAAACTTTAAATAAATAAATAAATAACTATGGAGATAAGAGAAGGTTCAATAAATCAATTTGAATCTATATATTTATATCTTAAGGGTTCCTGAACCAATGCATAAATCAATGCTTAGCCATTCTTCACCTCTTAAATAATTATTTCAAAGCTATGCCAAGTTAGTTGTGCAGATCAGTTTGCTTAGTTAATCTACTATTTCAGTAAGCTGCCATCTAGAACAATGCATTTCTTAAACTTATACATATATTGTACATGTATTCACCTCTTGTGTCGTAATCCAGACAATCCGGAGTCTCCGGGACCAGCTCTCAAGTCTCCTCCAGTCCAAGCCCCCCTCCAGCCCACTTCTGATATGTTGTTGTTATCTTATTTTATTATCATTGGGTCATTCAGCTCAAGGGGAAACCAAACGATGACTCTAACCAGGGATTCCAGATTTTATAGAACTGTGGCATAGTGTCTAATATAGCAGATGTTGACTTCTCATTTATTGCTATGTAGTTACTTCTCCTAATAACCTCCCGCACATCTAGCTTCTCTGATTTCCACTGACTTGCAATGTGTACTTTGGCAGCGGCAGCCATTATCTGAAATAGCTTATTCTGATTCCTTGATAAATTAGGGAGTTTAATCCCCAGTAAACATGACTCCATGGTTGCCGCAACGTAGTTTCAAATAATGACGTCGCCATTAGTGCTAACCTTTCCCATAGCTCGTGAACCGCCTGACATAGCCACCAGGTATGGGTATGGTCTCCTATATTGTATATTGTTGACAGCCCCTAAAACAGTTACTGCTTACCCTAGGGTCATATTTATTGAGTTGATCCGGGGTGCAATAAATTCTCTGGAGTACCTTAATGTGCGTGCAGTTACACGTTGCCTTGCTCAGATTGAGGAACGATTTCTGCCACTTTTTTCACTCCCATTCCTCCCCCAGCTCTTTTTCCCATTTACAAATATATGGTGGTTTGTCTGAATTCTTTGATTTAGTAAATGTATCGTATAACGAGCCTATTATCCCTTTTGCAAGTGGTAGGTTCTTGCAGATTACCGAGAACCAGGAGGATTTCAGTGGTCCAAATGTTTTAAATATTTCGCTGACCCAGCTCCTTATTTTTAGATAATTGTAGTTCTCCCCTGGAGGAAGAGCATATTTTTCTCCAAACTGCTCTAGAGTCATTAGATGACTCCCTATAAACCAGGAGCCTAACTTGTCTAACCCCTTAGAAGCCCACCAATGTTTAGATGTTATGCTCATGGTTGCCCAAATATCCTGGGAGGAAAGGACCGACCAAAGGGGAGATGTACCTATATCTAGCTTGTTTTTGGATCTGGCCCATTTCCACGTTGTTATTGTTAGGTTTATTATGGGGTTCAGGTGTGATTTAATCGTGCTTAATCCTTCAGGCACATAAATCAATGTGTCCCAGCTGTGTGATTGAATTTGCTGCTGTTCTAAAAGTACCCAGCCCGGCTGATGTTTGACTGAGTGTGCTTGTGGTAATTGGGACAGTCTAGCCGCTTTAAAATACTCACGCAGGTTGGGACATGATAGCCCCCCCCCCCCCCCTCTTTTTTATGTCTGTACATTACCTTCCTGGATATTCAAGATTTCTTATTTTTCCACACATACCTAAAAATACTGGACTGGAACCTGTCCAGTTCCTTCAGGGAGATTGGCATAGGGAGCGTTCTAAAGAGGTATAGAATCTTTGGCAGAATATTAATTTTGACTGCCGCAATTCGGCCTGTCCAAGAAAGAGGATAATTCCTCCATTTCAGCAAGTCCTCGTTCAACTTTCTGTACATGGGGGAGGGGGGGGGGGGGTAGTTAGTCTTATACAAATCAGAGATTTTAGGTGTTATATTAACCCCTAGGTATTTTATGTGTTTGGTAGGCCACGAGAAGGAAAACAGAGATTTCAAGTGATCTATGTCCCCCTTCGCCATGCCTAAGCTCAAATCCTCTGATTTCCCCAAGTTCAGCCTAAGTCCTGACATTTTTCCAAACCTGTCAAGGGTTGACATCAATGCTGGAATGGAGGACCCGGGATTTGTTCGGGTACATAGGATATCATCCGCGAAAAATTAGCACTTATATTGTTGTAGCCCTACCTGGAGCCCTTGAATTTTCCTATCTGCTCTAATGAGCTGCACCAGTGGTTCCACAGCCATGGCAAATAATAGGGGTGAGAGTGGGCATCCCTGTCTTGTACCTCTCTGTATGTTAATTTGAGCTCTGTGTTCGCCTGGCATCCTCAGAATAGCTGTCGGGGCTTCATAGTATGTGCGGAGTAGAGTAATGAGCCAACCCTTGAGACCCAACTTGTCCAAAACCTGAAACAGATACGGCCATATAACCGTATCGAAGGCTTTCTCTATATCTAGAGCCAGTAGGCACATCGGAGAGCTTGTTTTATGCGCTAGATATTGAATATTGAGAGTATGTCTGACTTTGTCCCCTGCCTGTCTATAAGGTACAAACCCCGCCTGATCTTTGTGGATAATTTCTGGAAAGAATCTGGAGATCCTTGTCGCAATAATTTTGGCCATCAACTTCACGTCCCCATTCAGTAGGGATATAGGCCGGTAATTCTTCACCTCCAGACTATCACTACCTTCCTTTGGAAGAACCACCAATTCTGCCTGATTTAGCTCTGGAGGCATTTTTTTCCCTTTCATGATAGCGTTAAATAGGGATGTAAGATGGGGATTTAATAGGCATTCACATTTTTTGTAGTATAAATTGGTATAGCCGTCCAGCCCTGAGGATTTGCCTATTTTGAGACCCTGGATTGCTGCTTTCACTTCTTCCGATGAAACATCTAGGTTAAGGTTAAAGATCCAGCCCTACGCTCACACGACCAGACGAGTATATCTGTTGATAAAAGGACTGGAATTCCTTCTGTATATCTCTCGGGCTACAAGAGATGCTGCCATCTACTTTCCTAATCTGGGTTACCCTAGACTGGATCTCCTTAGCCTTCAATCTCCTAGCTAGCATTCTGTCTGGTTTGTTAGCCTTCCAGTAGTATAGGTGCCTAGTCCTCCTCATTGCCTTCTCCGTGTAGAAAGACAGGACCCCGTCTAGTTCTGTCCTAACCTTATTAATTTGACTGCGTAGCTTCATGGCAGGGCTTTTCTGGTTAAGCTTTTCTAGGTTACTGAGGGTAGTTGTTAACTCCTCCTCCTTCCGATTAATGCGATTTACGGTGTTGAGCTGTTAATTTAATACAGCAACCCCTTATGAAAGCCTTATGGGCTACCCAGAGCCAACCCACCCCCGTCTCAGGGAAATCGTTCAACTCAAAATACTGTTTAATGTCCCCCGTTAATGATGCTACACTGTTGGGGTCTGACAGTAGGTGTTCATCGATCTTCCAACTCCTAACTGTGGATAGGTTAGGTCCTATCATTATTTGAATGACCACTGTGGCATGGTCAGATCAGGGGCAAGGGACAATGTCAGATTCCCGGACTTTATCAAAGAGTAAAGAGCTCATTAGGAATGTGTCAATCCTCGAATACGTGCCATGTGTAGGCGAGTAAAATTTATATTCCCTGTTATCCATGTGTAAGCTTCTCCAAGCGTCTACCAGGCCCATCTTAGCCATTAACTGTTTAATTTGACCCTATTTTTTTTTAAATTTAGCATCCTGGGTGTGTCCTGATCTGTCTATTGTTGGGTCTAAGGTCAAGTTAAAGTCCCTCCGATCACCAGCCTGCCCAGATCTAGCGGTTCCAGCTCCCTCAGCATTTTCCCACTGAAATTTTGTAGACAATAATAATAGTTATGAGTCAGTCCAGTGGCAACCTCATTCAGTGTACATCCTGTCATATGTATGCAATACTGGAACAGATGATCCAGGGTCCAAACCTCCGTGAGAGGTGTGAGCATGTTGCCTCTCTGGAATGAGAATTGCAGCACTTAGCGATATTGCTCCACTAGAAAGGGGGTTGGTGCTCACAGAGCACAGTTTAGCTGGGTCTAGCATGGAGGGTGGAGCTGGGGCTAGTGAGGATGTCCAGGGAGGTAGCTGGGTTACAGTTAGAAGGGGAATCAGGGGGAACAGGAGGAGGCAGGCCGGTTCTGAGTTGGCAAACACCAACAGATTTGCCAGATTGAGTAAAACTTTTGGGGAAGTCCATTCAGGAATGGCAATGCCAGATAGAGCTGTTCCCTCTAACATCCGGGAGAACAGTTCTATTGGAGGAGTGGGAGGGCAGAATAGGCAGAGCAACAGACAGGTTTTGGTGGTAGGGGACTCTATTATTAGGAAGGTAGAAAGGGTGATTTGTCACCCAGATCCCAGCAATCAAACAGCGGTCTTGGTATATATTGGTACCAATGACAAAGTTAGTGGAAGATGGAGTGTCCTAAAGAATTATTTTAGAGAACTAGGTAATAAGCTGAAGGCAAGGACCTCCAAGGTAGTATTTTCTGAGATACTACCAGTGCCTTGTGCTAGCCCAGGGAGGCAGAAGGAGCTAAGGGAGGTTAATGCTTGGCTAAAGATGTGGTGCACTAAGGAGGGGTTTGGGTTATTAGAGCACTAGGCTGACTTCTCACATCGGTACAATCTCTACAGCAGGGATGGTTTGCACCTAATGATGAGGGAGCTTTTGTGCTAGGGGATAGGATGGTTGAAAGGCTGGAGGATTTTTTAAACTAGTAGGTGGGGGGTAGGGACTAGATATAAGTAATGGGGTAGAAAGTGTAGAGGGTATAAGGGATGAATTCACAACTCATAGGCGTAGGGGAGGAGATGGGGGGAGGGTTAGTATAGTCAATAGGGAGGTAGTACTAAGTAACTCAAGTACAGTGGCAGGCACTTCAGAACTACAGACTCATAACATAAGGTGTATGCTTGCTAATGCCAGAAGCTTGCCAGGAAAAATGGGAGAGTTAGAATTATTAGCAATTTATGAAAAATGGGATTTAATAGGCATTACCGAAATGTGGTGGGATGAATCTCATGACTGGACTGTTAATCTGGATGGTTATAACCTATTTAGGAAAGACAGAGGCAATGGTAAAAGAGGAGGAGGGATTTGTCTGTATGTTAAGCCTGAATTTAATCCTATAGTTAGAAAAGATGTTTATGGTGGTCCTAGTGATAAAGTTGAATGTTTGTGGGTAGAGTTAAATAGCGGAGCAGCAAATTCCAAAAGAATATTAGTAGGAGTATGCTATAAACCCCCAAATATAGCTGAAAGTGAGGAAATACGATTATTGCTACAGATTGGAAATGCAGCTAAGCATGGGCAAGTTCTAATAATGGGAGATTTTAATTACCCTGAAATAAACTGGATAAATGAGACCAGCAGTTCAGCTAAGGGGAGCAGGTTCTTGAGTACACTCAGGGATCATTATCTGGCCCAGGTTATACAAGAGCCTACTAGAAATGAAGCTATCTTAGATTTAGTCATCACAAATAATATTGATATAGTATCAAATGTTGAAATAGGGCAACCGTTGGGAAACAGTGATCACAACACAGTCTCATTTGAGATTTAATTAAAAAAACAAAATTTTAAGGGGCCAACAAAAAACTCTTGATTTTAAAAGGGCAGATTTTAACGGTCTAAGGGCAGCAAAACAAAGTATAGACTGGGAAAGAGAACTGATAGGTAAAAACACTGAACATAAATGGACAACATTCAAATCCTTACTAAATATACATACACATCGGCATATACCATGTGGGAATAAAAGTAAAAGGAGTAAATCCCATCCAATGTGGCTTAACAATGATTTAAAGATCAAGATACTGAATAAAAAACAGGCATTTAAATTATATAAACAAGAGGGGACAGAGGCTGCTTTACGGGAGTACCAGGAAATCAACAAGGCTTGCCAAAGCTCTATTAGACTGGCTATAATAGAAAAATGAATTGCAAAAGAGAGTAAGACTAACCATAAAATAGTTTTTAAGTATAGGAAGGAAGCTATAAGAACATTACAATGTGATCTGAGAATTAGTGACCAGGAAAAGGCAGATGAGCTAAATAGGTTATTTTCTTCGGTATCCACAAGGGAGGTACCAGTGGTTGGGACACTGCAACATGATGAGGCTACACTACCTTTGCCAAAAAATTGGTTAACACAGGAAGTAATCCAAAAGAGGTTGGAAAAAATAAATGTTAATAAAGCTCCTGATGGAATTCATCCACGGGTACTGAGGAACTGGGTTCTTTAATAGCCAAACCATTATATTTAATTTTTTAAGATTCACTCAACACAGGGTCTCTACCAGATGACTGGAGAAAAGCAGGTGTGATACCTATATTTAAAAAGGGAGCAAGAGCAAATCCGGGGAATTATAGAACAGTGAGCCTCACTTTTGTAGTGGGGAAGCTTTTAGAAGGGTTAATAAGGGATAATATACAAGAATATGTCTATTTGAACAGGATTATAAGTAGGAGTCAACATGTGGTGTCTCCATTTTCGCTGATGACATGAAGTTGTGCAAGGTAATTAAATCAGATAATGATGTGCTTTTCCTCCAAAGGGATTTACATACAATTGAGAAATGGGCATCTAAATGGCAGATGAGATTTAATACGAATAAATGTAAATTTATGCATCTGGGAAGGAAAAATAGCCATGCAATTTATAATCTTAATGGAGCAAATCTAGGTGTATCAGATATTGAAAGGAATTTGGGAGTGCTTGTGGACAACCACCTAGGTAACGGTGCTCAAAGCCAAGCAGCAGCTGCAAAGGCAAATAAAATATTAGCATGTTTTAAGAAGGGTATAGAAGCAAGGGAAGCAAATACAATTCGGCCACTATACAAATCTCTAGTACACCTTCATTTGGAATATGGGGTACAATTTTGGGCACCACTTCATAAAAAGTACATTTTAGAGCTGGAAAAAGTACATAGGAGGGCAACAAAACTAATAAGGTGAATGGAGGGGCTAAGTTATGAAGAAAGACTAACAAAATTAAACTTTTTTTCTCTAGAAAAAAGGTGTCTAAGAGGAGATATGATTACCTTAAATAAATACATCCGGGGTCAGAATAAAGATTTGTCAAGGGAGCTTTTTGTGCCAAGAGGTTTTCAACTGACAAGAGGACATCCCTTGAGGTTAGAAGTAAAAAGATTCCACCTTAAAGAAAGAAAAGGGTTCTTCACAGTAAGGGTGGTCAATCTGTGGAATTCTCTACCAGAGGAGGTGGGGACAGCGGATTCGATAAATAACTTTAAAAGGGGACTGGATTTATTTCTAATTAAAAAGGGATTTCGGGGTTATCCTGGATAATTAGAGAGACAGTACTGATCCAGGGAGAAATCTGATCACCAGTATCTGGGGTCAGGAAGGAATTCATTTTTTTTTCTCCCTTTGAGACGATTCGCTAAGTCTTACTTGTTTTTTTTTTTCTGTTTGCCTTCCTCTGGATTAATTAATAATTATAGTAAAAATAAATAATTAAATAATTGATTAATAATTAATTCACAACTAATTAATTAATATTTAATCTGCATATTGCAGATCAGAGGAGATCTTAAAAGGTTGAACTTGATGGACTGAAAGTCTTTTTTCAACCTTAATGTAACTATGTAACTATGTACAGTGCTTTTCAAAAGTATTCACCCCCTTAGCGTTTTTCATGTTTTGCTGCCTCAGAACCTGGAATTAACTTGGATTGTTTGAGGATTTGCATCATTTAATTTACAGAACATGCCCACAACTTTGAAGATTTGTATTTTATTTTTTTATTGTGAAGCAACAACAAATAGGACAAAATAACAGAAAAAGTAAATGTGCATAACTATTCACCCCCCTAGGGCCAATACTTTGTAGAGCCACCTTTTGCGGCAATCACAGCTCCAAGCCGCTTTGGATAAGTCTCTATGAGCTTGCCACATCGTATCACTGGAATTTTTGCCCATTCCTCCTTGCAAAACTGCTCCAGCTCCTTCAACTTGGATGGTTTGCACTTGTGAACAGCAGTCTCTAATTCTGACCACAGATTTTCTATTGGATTGAGGTCTGGGCTTTGACTAGGCCATTCTAACACATTTACATGTTTCCCCTTAAACCACACAAGTGTTGCTTTAGTAGTGTGTTTGGGGTCATTGTCCTGCTGGAAGGTGAACCTCCGTCCTAGAATCAAATCACGCAGAGTGGTACAGGTTTCGCTGAAGAATATCCCTGTATTTAGCACCTTCCATCTTTCCCTCAACTCTGACCAGTTTCCCAGTTCCGGCTGCTGAAAAACATCCCCACAGCATGATGCTGCCACCATGATGCTGGTGTTCTTTGGGTGATGTGATGTGTTGGGTTTGCGCAAGACATAGCGTGTTCTTTGATGGCCAAAAAGTTCAATTTTAGTCTCATCAGACCAGAGCACCTTCCTCCATACATTTTGGGAGTCTCCCACATGCCTTTTCGCAAACTCAAATCATGCCATTTTGTTTTTTGCTGAAAGTAGTGGCTTTCTTCTGGCAACTCTGCCATAAAGCACAAATCTATGGAGCATACGGCTTATTGTCATCCTATGTACAGATACTCCAGTGTCTGCTGTGGAACTCTGCAGCACCTCCAGGGTTACCTTAGGTCTTTGTGCTGCCTCTCTGATTAATGCCCTCCTTGCCCAGTCTGTGAGCTTTGGTGGGCAGCCGTCTCTTGGCAGGTTTGCTGTTGTGCCATGTTCTTTCCATTTGGTTATGATAGATTTAATGGTCCTCCTGGGGATCATCAAAGATTTTAATCTTTTTTTATAACCTAACCCTGACTTGTACTTTTCAACAACATTGTCCCTTACTTGTTTGGAGATTTCCATGGTCTTCATGGCAGTGTTTGGTTAGTGGTGCATCTTGCTTAGGTGTTGCAGCCTCTGGGTCCTTTAAAAAAGTTGTGTATATGTAATGAGAGATCATGTGACACTTAGATGGACACAGGTGCACCAGAGCTTTTTTTGGGCTTCATAACGAAGGGGGTTAATACATACACAATTTTCTATTTCTAAAAAATAGTTTTATGAATATATTTTTCTAATTTCACTTCACCAACTTAGACTATTGTGTTCTGATCCATCACATAAAATTCAGATTAATAAAGCATTGAACTTAAGGCTGTAATGTAACAAAATAGGTAAAAAGTCAAGGGGGTGAATACTTTTGCAAGGCACTGTATATATACAGTATCTCACAAAAGTGAGTACACCCCTCACATTTTTGTAAATATTTTATTATCTTATAAATGACACTCTGCTACAATGTAAAGTAGTAAGTGTACAGCCTGTATAACAGTGTAAATGTGCTGTCCCCTCAAAATAACTCAACACACTGACATTAATGTCTAAACCATTGGCAACAAAAGTGAGTACACCCCTAAGTGGAAATGTCCAAATTGGGTCCAAAGTGTCAATATTTTGTGTGGCCACCATTATTTGGAGCACTGCCTAAACCCTCATGGGCATGGAGTTCACCAGCGCTTCACAGGTTGCCACTTGAGTCCTCTTCCACTCCTCCATGTTAACATCACAGAGCTGGTGGATGTTACAGAACTTATTCTCTCCGACTTTCCGTTTGAGGATGCCCCACAGATGCTCAATAGGGTTTAGGTCTGGAGACATGCTTGGCCAGTCCATCGCCTTTACCTTCAGCTTCTTTAGCAAGGCAGTGGTGGATGAATATCTGATAGAGATAGTAGTTACAATTCCATCCTATCTCAGAGATACTCTCGATATCCTCAAACATATTGATGATATGTATGTGCCTAAAGAAACATTATTGATTACAGTAGATATCGAACAACTCTACTCAAGTATACCACATGAACAAGGCATTGTGGCCGTTAAATATTATATAAGTATGTTAAGTAACAAGGAAGAGGAGTTTAATAATTTCATCATTGATTTACTAAGATTTATTCTAACCAGAAATATATTCATGTTCAATAATAGGTGGTATCACTAAATAAAAGGCACGGCGATGGGGACATCCTGTGCCCCAAGTTACGCAAATTTGTACTTGGGGCATTTGGAAAGCACTCATGTCTTTTCAGAGAATTTAACAGGTTTTACAGACCAAATCCTCCTTTGGCAACGATACATCGATGATGTACTGATATTTTGATCAGGAGACAAAGAAGAATTTGTAGAATTAATGAATATTTTGAATCCCAATGAACTTGGTCGTAGGTTTACTTATAATGTCCAAGAGATGAAAGTTGAATGCCTGTATTGGGAAATCTATAAAGATGATTTTGGCAAAATACATCTTCTACTTTTAGAAAAACAACTGCTTCAAATTCTTTTTTGCGTTGGTCTAGTCAACATCCGATCCCACTAAAATCAGGAATTCCGACAGGCCAATACTTAAGATTAAAACGCAATTGTGACAATCCCATAAAATTCAAAGAGGAAGCAGATTTGCTTCGCCGAATGTTTAAGCAAACGTGGCTACTCGAACAGGGTTCTAAAAAGAGCCTATCAAAGAGCTATACAAACCAACAGACAAGATCTCCTTTATAAAACTAAATCCATGGAACAGGAAAAAAGGTGAGATGCATAATGTCCTATGGTAGTGATTGGAGACAAATTTATGATATTTTGAATCGCTATTGGTATATCCTAAAAGAGGACTCTACTTTGAGCAGATATTTACCCAAAAAAACTTCTATTACATATTGGCACAGTAAGAATATCGGAGATAAATTGGTACGAAGTTACTTTAAAACTTCTGAAACTACTTCTATTTGGTTACAACCTACCATTGGTGTGTTCAAGTATGGTCATCGTAGAGCATGAAGTTTATTCAACCCAACAAGGCTTATATCGATATTAATACAGCAATGGAATATCCAGTAAAAAAAATCTCCAATTGCTATTCCACACATGTGGTCTACGCCATGACATGTCCGTGTCCCAAAGTCTATGTAGCGAAAACATATTGTCAGCTTCGGTTACGAATCTTTGAACATGTCTATTCAATTACAATAGAACTAGATACACAGGTATCAAGACATATAAAGTATCATCATAATAATGATCCTAATGCTATAAGATTCAAAGTATTGGAAAAAGTGCCACCAGGCCCAGGAGGTGGCAATATCAACAAAAGATTGCTTCAAGTGGAAAGCAAATGGATTTTCTTACATGACTGTAAGTCCCCAAAGGGACTCAATGAAGGGTTCTCTTACACAGCATTTCTTTAATACACTGAAAAGTTCAGCATGAATTATCATTTAATTTATATATTTTTTCATATTTTTAAATTTTTATATTTTTATATTTTGGCTAAATATTATATTAGTTTTAATTTAATATTAGAAAAATAAATCAACAAGGATATACACATCTTAGCAGAGTTTGTACTGCTATCCTCAGTTCGTTTTTACAGAATATATTCATCATATATTAATGGTTACATTTAAATTAAGAAACATATTCATTTCCAAGCAATAATTATTTAATTTTAATCGTTATTTTAATTTTGAATTTCACCAAGAGAATTATGCAGTCAAAAGTCATAATCCAAAAAGAATAAACCACTAAGTTGGCCTTTAACAATAGTAACAACAACAAAGTCTTTTAAAATATTAATAACTAAACCCTATAATTTGATATATAACTGAATTTGTGGATGGTATCATTATTATCATTCTGAATATCCTTATGCGATGCTCAGTATTCTATAAAATGCCATTTTTTGTCCATATGAGTATGAAATAAAGCTTTAGCATGCAAATAATACGCTTGACGTCATAGTGCTGCGTTGCACGTAAAGTCAGTAAGTATAGGAAGTGTTTTTAGGCACTGTTTAGAGTTCTGATTAAGTTTTAGCCGTTTGTAGATGGCAGCGTGACGTCATTGCGCAACACTACGCAATGACGTCATTACACTATACTGCGCAATGAAGCAATGCCCGGAAGTACAGGCTTTAAAAGCCTGCAAACAATAGCCATTACATAAGCCTTAGAAAAAGTTCTGATAGAGAACGAAACGGCCCGTTGGCAAACAAAACGTTTTTTCTTTTTTTTGGGGGGGGGGGGCAAGAACACCTGCCAATCAGCATGTTGGCTACAGGACAGTGAATACTGGCTATCTAGCCACACAAATATCAGGTTATATTACCAGCACAAGAAACTCAAGTATATTGCATTGATGATTGATGTGCAAATTTGAACCTGGCTGTCTTCGCCTTCATAATTATTTAAAAGGTATATTCTGGCTCATTATTTGGTTTTAGTGTTTTTTAAGTGCTATATATGTTTTTATTTTTTTTGTCAATCCTGGGATTAAGCAGTGAACCATATCCAGGTAATGGATTGGTTTGGCAATATGGCATTGCATATGATGATTGACTAAAAACCTCTATAAAATATTATTAGCCTTCTTTTTCCCAACAATAATACAGATATCAATATTTCCTTTGGCACTTTTTTAGTTAGTCACTAAGCGGCGTATTTTTCCGGTTTTGATTATATCCCAATAAATAGTATCTTTTGTTATTAGAGAGGTGTTATGCACCAGGGATATTAACCATACAGTATAGGTCAAATATCTTTAAAGTTCTATTAAATGTTGCAAGAGATAAATATGTGACTGCTAAAGAGACTGCATAAACTATCTTATACAAACTCTAAAATGAGCTATTAGCTACTGGACATAAAAATTACAGAAAATGCATACAGCTAGATACATGTATCCAGAACACTTTCTTACATCAATTGACATGAAATGTAAACCATACCATACAAATATATCTATGTGTGCGTATCTTTCCTAAATTCTTCCAGTCAGAGGAGTGTCTAAATAGTTCCTAGGTAGTTTTGCTGTGGACTGTAAGAAGCATAATGGGATCTTGAGGAAACTATGCACTATCCATCAATCAGAGACCCCTATTCAATTGCAATATTCAAATTTGCAACAGTTACAGAGCGATTCAACTGGACAAGCCCTCAGCTACCTGGCCGAAAGCCTAAACCGTAAACCATGCACCAGTAAGTAGCATTTCAGAGCATGATCATGATTAATTAAGCAAGGCAATAACTACAGATTTAGAAACAGCCAATAGTAAATGAGACTGTCATCATGACGTCAGTCAAACATAAAGGTTAAACCACAATCAATTAGCGTATAGAAGTCCAATCCGGCAATGAACAGAAAAATAAAAATGAATGAAGAAAATGTTCTAGTCCATGTGGGTGGCCTGATATGTGTTAACTCCTTGATTACTTAGATTGATATACGGAAATGAAACGTAAAAAAAAGTAACTTTTGATTGCAGATTTGCGAGCTTGAGACTGTTGTGCAATTAATTGATTAATGTCTTTCATCACTTTCCCCTTTTTTTTTTTTCATCACTTTTAAAGTTCAGTTTTGATTTTTTTATTTGCATTTGCAGTGCTACGATCAGTTGTTTAACCCCCTTGCGAGTCCTATGTGGTATTCGTAGGATTTTCTTCTACATTTGCCATTTACAGGTGTGAAAACAATTGCGGGCTTGAGGAATTGTAGCAATTGAATAGCAATTTGTGATTGTAACATTTGCGGGCTTGAAAATTCAAAAGGCTTATATGGGTAAGGGGTTATGATTTTGACAACCGCAGGGATTTTCAGCCTGTAACCCGCAAATCATTTGCCTTTAGCTAAAAGACTCCAATTGATTAGCAAATTAGTTTACGGGCTACATTATGGGCTCCAGGAACTAATAATTGCTAATTTGAATAGGGGCCAGAGTATTGTGTATGTGTGACCATTTGGAATTAACAGAGCTGCTCATAATCTATATGATTTTACATGGAGATAAAGCCTAACGAACATGGTTAATACTAGAGACTTGTAATCCCCAGAGTGGTATGATGTTGGACTGTCTTGCCCAGAGGTTAGGTTCTCTTGCCCAATCTCACTCTGGTGTAGCCAGATCCCCATGGGCTTCGGAAAGTGAAACCAAAATTCTCAACAGACGTTTGAAATATACAAATATATTTGCCCGATCCTGCTTTAAGGTTTCCTTGGGTTACTGAACATTCATTGTCAGCTGGCTTCTGACTAACAAGAGAGAAGCTTTGAACCCAGTTCCAATTGTCCCCCAATCTATGAGAACGTTCCACCCTTCTACACACTCTGTGCCCCTTTATCCATCTATTCAATTATGGTGGAAACTACGTGAATGAATATGGGACAAGTACTAGTATTTGCTTCAGGAAATGTTCAGTTATGCCCAGGGGAAGCCTCCTTATTAACACCCCTATATCACAATTTAGTGATTACCACGCCGACATATATATCGACATATGTCGATAAGCCAAGAAGCTAACTCATTAGCAGAAATCTCTGTTGTGGAGTTATATATGACCATGAAGTCTAAAAGTATGATGAAAACCAAAAAAAATATTTACCCAAACATAGAAGGGCTTTTACAATCATTAATTAGCATCAAAACTATGAAAACAACATACACAAATATGTTTTGTAACCTTTTCACCATTGTATTTAGTGCTAAATGGAAGGAAGGTGCATAAATTATATAATATAATACCCCCTGTACAGCGCTACGGAATATGTTGGCGCGATATAAATAAAGATAATAATAATAATAATTATTATTATTATTGTTTGTCTTATTTCTAGTTCTAGTTGTGCCACTTAAGATCAAGATGGCTTAGTAAAGATGCCATGATACAACTACTCCCACTGCTTTATTTCCCGGCATCACTAGGGCTCTCAGATAATGTATCTTGCTCTTTGCAACCTGTGCGGACTATCAATAGTTGAAGCACACAATCTGTACATATAATACTGGCTATATTCAGTTTTCTGTTTATTTTTACCAGGTATTATTTTCCAGCTACAAGACAGCAGTGAAGATTATTCGTAAACACTTTTAGATCAAATTAGATCAACAAATGTACTTAAGACACTTGTACACATATATGCTATAGATTGTTCTTTTAGGCTTTCACCTAAGAATATGTAATCTTTTTACTATGGATTCTAACTCCTTGTGCATATCCCTGGTGGTCTGTTTATGTGAAATTAGTTTACCAAATGTAGTTCTGTCTCTTGCAATTTGAGGATTGGCTTGTCAGGAATATGCCCAAAATCTAATTTAATGGCACCTGCAAAACTCTTTATTAGTCAGTTTATAGCATTGTTTAAGTAGATGAGATTTCCTGGGATATATATATGTATATATATAGAAGAACATTCACATACTCCAGATTATTACATCATTTTAAAAATAAATAAAAAATACATATAAATACAATAAACATTAATAATAATTCAATGGGCCATCAACAAATGCAAATTTTCTATCTACCTATCTAGTGGCGGAGCTAGAGAATGGAGGGATCTGGTGCCAAAAATAATGTTGGGCACTGCAAGTGGGGGCTGTCATTTTTTTTTAAACTGGGCCCCCCAGTAGTAACTCACTCAGTGCTTCTCCCCATATGTATAAACTATCTCTACATAGCATCCATCCCCCACAGCACCCATCCTTCTTAGCATTCATCCCTACATAGCACCCAGTCCTTGTCAGCAGCCATTCCCCACACAGCACCAAACCCCTCTCAGCACCCATCTCCTTTATGCCCCCTATACTTTGCTGTCATCCAGCCCTTGCTTTTTCTCTCGCCTCTTTGCTGATACACATCCCTGGTGCGATGAACTGCTCCACACTGTCATCTTTTGAAACGTCATAGAAATGCTCTTTTTTAAACAGGCATAGAAAAATGTCCAGTTGGGAGGGGTGTGCGGCCAAAGGAGCCCAGCAAGGTCCAGGGGGTCACAATGGGTTTCATAGAGATTTGGGTCTGGTGGAGCCTCAGGAGGGCCCTTAAACGACAGAAAAACTATAATATAAAAAATCTCTCAGTGGTCCCAGTGATTTGTATTTTTTTTTTGTATTACATTTTTTTCTGTCGTTTAAGGGTCCTCCTGAGGTGCACTGTGCCACCTGTACCACGGATAGGACCACCACTATCTATCTATCTATCTATCTATCTATCTATCTATCTATCTATCTCTTTATATCTTTCTATCTATCTCTATCTATCTATCTCTATCTATCTATCTCTATCTATCTATCTATCTATCTATCTATCTATCTATATCTATCTATCTATCTATCTATCTATCTATCTATCTCTATCTATCTATCTATCTATCTATATCTATCTATATCTATCTATCTATCTATCTATCTATCTATATCTATCTATCTATCTCTCTATATCTATCTATCTATCTATCTATCTATATCTATCTATCTATCTCTCTATATCTATCTATCTATATCTATCTATCTATCTATTTATATCTATCTATCTATCTATCTATCTATCTATCTATCTATATCTATCTATCTATCTCTCTATATCTATCTATCTATCTATTTATCTATCTATCTCTCTATCGAAAATCTTGCACTGGTTTGTCTAAGGCTCAATTATCAACACAAAAAACGAATGAGAAGAAAATGAACACTGCAACAAATATTGCAAAACTAAAACAACACATTTATTTCTGGCTTCATATTTACCTTTACATACAATAAAAAATACAAACATTTTATCCCTAGGAAACAATTTAAATATTCTCAAAGCATTTCTGAGCCTCACTTATAACCAAAATGCTAATAGAGCTTTCTATACAATACATAGACACAAAAAGGCCAAATAATGTATTTGTACAAGCCAGCCAAATCTCTAATATATACAGAACAATAAGGAATTGCAACACTGTAAACAGAACTTTGTTTACCAAAATGACATATACCAGGAAAGAGGACAATTTAGCTGATATTTATTGTAATACCATCAGAAAAAGTACTTGCCTTTACATGTAGCGCAATGATGCCTAACGTGATATTTTTGGTCAGTTTAAAAATATGAAATCTTCAGAAGGGATAAAAAAGTAACTGCAATGGAAAAAATATACGTGAAAACCTTGGATCTGACAAAGAAAATATTTATGCAGTAAAAAAGTCATACAGCTGGTTTTCAATTAGGAAAAAAATGTGATGGCTCTACAGGTATCCATGATACAATGGAGCCGTTTCTATTTCTGGAGAGCTGTGGTTGCATCATTTTATGCAACATCCTGCTTCTGAACCAGTGAAGGGATATCAATGTCAGTCTTACCCAGTTATCAAACAAAGGTTCTAGACTTCTTCCTGTTTTTATCTCCCCACCCCTCCCTCCACTGATAACTACAAACACACATACACCTATCATCCAGCTCTCAGGATGTGATGTAACAAACACAAAATGGATTCATCTCATACACAAAGCCTTTAAATATTCAGGTTTTGCCCCAAAAAACACAGCTGTTAATATTGTACATAATTGACTAATAAGTGTCTTTTTTCCTGACCCTTTAAAATACAGTGTTCTTAGAAAATCCATTGGCAGGCTCTGAGAATATTAGTGAATTTGGTCAATTCCTCCAGTACTTAAAAATTAATTGAAAGAAATCAACGTCTACCAGCAGAGGGCAGTGTGTCTGCACGGAAACCTTGGCAAACAAAGGCCGCATACAAAGGGATGCAAGACTTGGTGAATTCACATGGCATTTTACTGAAACCTGATAATGTTAGCTTGCTAGGAGCCTATTTAATATCTCTCAGCTATTATGTCATCTCTATATTTTATCTGACAGTTTTAAAACTCAGCATTTTATGTACAAAAACTACAGTGTCTAAAAGGTCAGACATTTCTATAAGACCGTACACTGCTGGTACGTTTAACATTTTGGAGATGTGAGGTATACAGGAGTTATAATTAGAAATACATTATATACATGTATGAGCCTTTACCCAGAGACCTTGTTTGGAATTACTGATTCTCCATATCTGAATGTACAAACCCCCCAATCAGTTTGATAGAATATGCAGAATGATTTGAAATTGAACATTGTAAACTAAATACTATAATCATATTATTCTGTGTTAGCATAATAAATAATAATCATGTTCGCTATTACATAGCATAGTTACATAGTAAGTTGAAAAAAGACTTTTAGTCCATCAAGTTCAATCCTTTGAAAATCTCCTCTGATCTGCAATATGCAGATTAGTTGTTAATTGATCCAGAGGAAGGCATACAGAAAAAGACCCAAGTGAAACTTTGCCAATTGTTTCAAAAGGGGAAAAAAAGAATTCCTTCCTGACCCCAGATACTTGCGATCAAACTCCTCCCTGGATCAATACTCCCTCTCTAATTATCCATGATAACCCTGAATGCCCTTTTTATTTAAAATATATCCAATCCCTTTTTAAAGTTATCTATCACCAGTTATTCTGTCACCACCTCCTTTGGTAGAGAATTCCACAGATTAACCACCATTACTGTAAAGAACCCTTTTCTTTCTTTAGGGTGAAATCTTTTTTCCTCTAACCTCAAGGGATGTCCTCTTGTCAGTTGGAAATCTCTTGGCACAAAAAAGCTCACTTGACAAAGCCTTATATTGACCCTGGATATATTTATATAAAGTAATCATATCCCCCTTGTAGGTGTCTTTTTTTCTAGAGAAAATAAGTTTAATTTGCTTAGCCTTTCTTCATAACTTACCCCCTCCATTCCCCTTATTAATTTTGTTGCCCTTCTCTGTACTTTTTCCAGCTCTTAAATGTCCTTATATGTTGCCATGTTATAAGCATTTTTAGAGATTGATTATTTTGTTAATATATATATATATATATATATATATATATATATATATATATATATATACTGTATATATATATATATATATATATATATATATATATATATATATATATAGCATATAAATAGTACATTTGTGTTCACATTTGAATGTCTAAAACAAGTTAAAAAACTTGTTTCCTGCTCAGAAGTGAGAGAAATACAGTTATTACACTGCATTCTGGGAAGCTGAGCAGGGACATGCAAATGTGCCCACAAATGCTTAATTCTTCAATCCATAACCATTTTAAACATGGCTTAGTTTAAGCTTATGCCCGCTGCATTGCACAACTTTTTTGCAAAGCCAAGGTTGGATTATAAACAAGCTGGGAATCCTACCCACGTACAGCTATTTCAAGGTCACTGCCTATCATCAGTGTGGGGCGGAAACCCAGCTTGTGTAGTGGATATTTTGAGTAGGTAGTTCAAATATATGTGTATACATATACCCTTAAAATGTTGGCTTTGTGTTCATGCTTGAAGGTAAAATAAACAAAATGAGTTGTCTCTGTGACAAAAAAAATCTTGTATAAATAGAATGTACTCAGATCATTGAGCAGTATTGAAGTATAGTAATGCTCACAGATAGGAGGATGTCTCTCAAGACAACAATGGATATGGCCAGATCTGTGTATGATTATGCAGGTGGCTACTATTTTATTAATATTCTTAGATTTTGCCTATTATCAGTTCTAGTTCTTTAACCTATTATAAAATAATAAATTTGAATGTTCATGGATTAAAAAAGAGTTCACAATGCCACTTTTTTTAATCAAATATTGTAAAACTTTAATAAACATGATTCACAAATAAAATCTTGAATCCCCATTTTTAAATCAAGCAAGCATTCCCGATATATAAGCTTGTTTTAATACTACTAAAAGGGACACAGCAGAGGTTATGATATAATTTAAACATATTGGTATTGCAAGTACTTTATCAATTGAATTGGATTTCTAAGCCTATTACACATGCCCAGATTCTTCAGGTCAGCTGCTGTTATACTGATAACAATTCTTGCAGACCCACAGGACAAAATTATCCATTAATAGCAATCAGCACTCTGAATAATTAGATAATACCCAAAACTTGAAGGATGGATCAGAAAGGTTGATTAGCAGTTGAAAAAAACACAAATGTAACTTAAACATAAACATATAGTTTTGAATTATACCATATTTGTAACATATGATGTGCCCATTTCCTAAAACAATATGTATTCAGTATTCTGCTCTATAAATGTTATAATTAAATATAAATGCCATTCAATACAAGTGACAGATATGCAGCATACAAATACCCATTACCTTTCACTACCATAATTAGACCATTATTTGATCTTATTGGCAAATGGTTTCCAGTGTTTTATTTTGGGTTTTATATCACAGGTCTGGAAAGTACCCCACACTGGCGAATACCTCATATGTATCACTGTTAATGGCAATGCTGCCCACCCACTAACTGATTTGTCTGAGCTTGCAGAGATCATCAGTAATCCCCCTTGGCTGCCAAAACATAACTTCACTTATGAGTACCAGGCTAACATTTTGGGGATTTTTTTTCTGCACATAACTAGGATCAAGGGCTCCATTGAAACAAACCCTGGATTCTGAGGTAATATTATGTGGTTTCAATTCTATGTTATTTAAAATAAATAAAAAGTAAAAAAATCATGCACAAAACTGCCATTTTGTGTTTTTATTAAATTGCAAAAATCTGTTGTTTAGTGAAATTAGTACTATTACCTTACTTGGCATATTACCAATGATTGATCCCAGGGGTGAATATAAAACTTAACTTTTAAGGAACTTTTATATAAAACAAAATATCACAAAATACATATGGATTGTCTAATTTAAAATTGTCATACATAATTGATCAACATATATAATGTCTTTCTGCTGATAATAACCAGGGGTTTGATTATATGTATATAATATAATTGTAAAAGTAATTCTCTCACCTCAAAATCATGTTATTATTAACAGGAAACAAAGCAGAGTATGATGTGATACCTTTAATGGCTAACTAAGAGGGATTATAGTTGTTTTTTTTGAGTATGTAATAGCATTTTCTTCTTAAGTAAATCATTTCTGCTGACCAGCATCATCTAAGAAAAATACAATATCGCTAATCAACTGTCCTCTACATGCAACAGTTCTGTTTGTTGTGTGTGTGCCAAGGTTGAATTGGTTTACATGGCGGTACAATGAAAAAATATATAAAAAAATATATGTTTGAAGACTTTGAATTTAACAAAGAGTATAATTAAGTAGAAAAAAGGAATTAAGTCAGTTTTTACTTAGAAAAAAATTATAATTTTGATGACCCTGCGGAACCCAGGAGGTAATCAAGGCATGTTGGTGTAAGAAGGACGTTTGCATTTTTGGACAGAAATATTTGCATTTCATGATGCAGACTGCTTCTGGGTCTGTAAGAGGGAAGGGGTGTAATGTCAATATCAATCTAATCCAATTATCTAACAAGGCATTCTGAACTCTCCTTCTGCAAACTGTATGTGATCAAATATGAGATGGCAAGATTAAACATTGATATCCTGTGAATTAGTGAACTTAAATGGACTGAAAGGGATATTGTATATCAGATAACCACCACATCTTCTATTGTGGTCAAGAGTCCCATAGAAATTGAGTAACCCTCATAATCAAGGAGTAGCCTAAGCAGTTATTGGCTACAACCCAAAAAATAACAGAATAACTTAAATTCAAATTCAAGGCAAGCCTTTTAACATAACAGTAGTCCAAGTCTCTGGTCCATCCATGGACGCTGAAGAGGCTGAAGTTGTCCAAACCTACAAGTATATCCAACACCTCCCAGATACAACATTACTCTCATCATAGGAAAGTGGAATGCTAAAGTAGGGAACCACTGGCAAGTTTGGCTTTGGAGTACAAAATGATGCAAGTCAGAGATTAGTAGAATTCTGTCAAGATATTTCTCTAGTCATAGTAAACACCCTCTTCCAACAGCCACCGAGATAAGGATATCACCAGATGGACAATATACCGTATTTTTCGCCCTATAAGACGCACCGGCAGATAAGACGCACCTAGTTTTTAGAGGAGGAAAACAAGAAAAAAAAAATCTGAATCAAACACAAATACACTTTACACACAGATACACACCTACATTACACACAACTATATATATATATATATATATATATATATATATATATATATAGATACACATACATACATATATATACACACATAAATATACATATATATATATATATATATATATATATATATATATATATATATATATATACATATACATACACACATAAATATACATACACATACATACACACACATACACACACACACACACATACACATACATACATACATACACATACATGCACACACATACATGCACACATACACATACATACATACATATACTGCAGCATTTGGGAGCATTTGGGAGCCCTTGACCCTCCCTGACCCTCCCTGACCCTCCCTGACCCTCCTGATCCTCACCTTCCTTCTGATCTCTGCCATCTTGATCTCACCCCAGCGCTTCCTACCAGCACTCCTCGTGTACTGCAGCGTTGCGTGTGTGACGTCACTAGGACGCACCAGCCGACGCGATGCTGGTAGGAAGCGCTGGGGTGAGATCAAGAGGACAGAGGCAGTTTGAAAAGGTATATTCGCCGTATAAGACGCACCAACTTTCCTCCCCCAGTTTTGGGGAAGAAAAAGTGCGTCTTATACGGCGAAAAATACGGTAGATATCAGACATGCAATATACTTTCCAACCAAAGATGGAGGAGCTCTGTCTAATCAGCAAAAACAAGACCTGAAGCTTACTGTGGCTCAGAGCAAAGGCTTCCTACTGCAAAGTTCAGAATTAAACTGAGGAAAAGAGGGAAAGTCATCATCCAAGCAGATAGAAAATACATAGCATTGCCTGTTAATATGCAGTGGAGGTAAATAATATATTTAAGGCACTAGACATGGTAGGTACAATGCCTGAATAACTTTGGATAGGTCCACATAAAGATTCCTCAGGAGATTGATGAGATGGTCTGGTACCCCCCTCTCTTTAAGAATTTTACACATTTTGTTGTGATCCACACAGTCAATGGCTTTAGAATAGGCTGTGAAGCCAAGTAAATGTTCTTTTTTTTCTGGTACTCTTTTGCTTTCTCTATTATTCAGTGAACATTGGCAATTTGAGCTCTTATGCCTCTGCGAAACCCAATTTTCACATTGGGTAGTTCTTAAACCATATATTGTTAGAACTGATCTTTCATGATCTTAAGCATTACCTTGCTGGCATGTTAAATGAGTGCAGTTGTTTGATAATTGAAGCACTCTTTGACACTGCCTTTTTTGGGGGTTGGTATGTAGACTGACCTTTTCCACTGTTGAGTTTCCAAATTTGTTGTCATAAGGCAAGCAATACTTTTTGAATAGTTCAGCTGGGATTCCATCATCTCCTGCAGCCTTATTATCCTCAAGGCATCATAAGACCCATCTCACTTCACTTTTCAAGATTTTCGGCTCCAGCTCATTTGGCAAACTATTGAGGTCATCACTAATGTTAAGATTCTTCCTGTATAGATCTTTTGTGTATCCCTACCACCTCTTTTTTATTTGATCTGCTTCTGTTAAGTCTCTACCATTTTGTCTTTTATAGTGTCCACTTTGGCATTAGAGGTTACCTTGAGATCCCAGATCTTCTTGAAGAAATCTCTTGACTTTCTCATTTATTTATCTTGTTCTGTCTCTTTACATTGCTCATAATCCTTGTCTCTTCTTGCTGTCCTCTGAAATTCTGGATTCAGTTGGGTAAATATTTTCCTATCTCAACTTTCTATCGCTTTACTTCTTGTCTGGGATATTTTCAAACCTCATCAGATAGTGAGTTTGCCTTCTTAGTTTTCTTTCCTTTGGAGATATTTGTTGGTGCTGTTTTCTGGATAATGTCTTAAACTCTGTTCCAAAGTTTTTCAGGCATTCTATTTAGCATGGCCTCTACTGCATATTCACAGGGGATATCATTTTATTGTGTATCTGCTTGGTCTGATGACTTTTCTTTTTTTCTTCAGTTTAACTCAGAATTTTGCAATAAGAAGCTAATGACCTGGGCCGCAGTCAGTTCTAGTTCTTGTTTTTGCTGACTGTATGAAGCTCCTCCATCCTTGGCTACAAAGTCAATCTGAATTATATATTGTCCATCTGGTGATGTCGATATGTAGAGTCGTCGCTGAATTATCTTGACAGAATTCTACAGGCCTATGACCTGCTTCATTTTGTACTCTATCCCAGGTATTTGTTGTTCCCTGCTGTAGCTTTACAATCACCTTTGATGGCGTTATATCTATGAGATGTTGAATATCTTTGAAAAATTGGATAACTTCAGCCTCTTCAGCATCCATGGTTGGAGCATAGACTTGGATCACTGTGATGTTAAATAACTTGCCTTGAATTTGAATTGAAATCATTCTCTCATTTATTGGGTTGTAACTGAGTACTGCTTTGGCCACCCTATGTTTGTTTATGAGCGCTACTCCATTTCTTCTGCTGAATTTTTGACCATAGTAGAAGATCTGACAGTTGTCTGATGTTAAATTCCCATTCCAGTCCACATGAGTTCACCAACTCCCATGATATCCATATTTATCCTTGTCATCTCATGTTTGACCATATACATTTTGCCTTTGTTCCCACTTCTAACATTGCATGTTTTTATGCTAAATAGTTTTTTGCAGCAACAGACTTTCCTTTCCCCTCCAGACACATCTGCAGCTGGGTGTCATCTCTGCTTTGGCAAAACTACTTAATTAGGTCTGGTGCTACTCGTACTCACCCTCTGCTCTTCCTCAGTACTGTGGCAGGCACCTTCTGACCTGATCAACTAATCTTCCAATGCCAGATTGTTTTATCTCTGGTTGTACTTGTTCATAAGTTTATCTTAGCAAAGATACTGGTGTGGGTTGACAGTTCCTTCTCCAATTGACCACAATTTCTCTGACCTATCTGCTATGACCTGCCCATTTTGGGTGACTGTACATGGTATAGCTCACACTTAATTGAAGTACACAAGACCCTTCACCATGACAAAGTAGAGATCCAGAAGGGGCAGCCCACAGTACTTATATAATGTATAAAGCATTGTGTTGAAAAAATAAAATCAAGAGGGATTTGTTCCCCCATCCCTTCCAGTTCCTATGCCACTGCTAAAAGAGCATGGACAATCTTTAACAAGTTTGCTTCAAGCCACCACATTAAATCCCACTACAATCTTCATATCATTTTAGCTCTTGCAGCTCACTGTGACTCCAACGTCCATCTAGCCAGCATTGCAATCAAAACACATCTGACACAAATCCAATATCACCTCTCACAGAAATTCCTCATCCACCATTCTTTCATGGCATCACTCCCGATTAAGCTGTTCCTGAAAAGACTAAACATCTTTCACCAGCTAAGATGTCACAAACATTTAATAGATGGCCCCATATTCTGGAACTTGGGTTCAATTCTCACATTAAATACATTCTGTCCAGATGTCTCACTCATACTCTTCTCAGCCAATAAGCTGGCTTCCTACAGATTCCTACAACCAAGCAAACTCATAACTCACTCACAACCAATTTACCTCAAGAAATCAGACCTTCATCACTGCCAAGATAACTTTACCCTCATCATTCAGGGATCCAAAGACAGTCACACCCAGTCCAAATTCAATACTAGCCCTCAAATGATACTTGGTGACCAGTCAAAACTCTTTCCAAGCTAATGGTCAAACTTCAATTCAAGGTGAACCATCATCCATTAGTATCCATCATTGAGCTTCTTTTATTCAATATGTTCGGCTTATATTTAACAGACTAGGCCATAATACTTGCTTCCATTTCAGCCACTTGTTCTGCGTAGGACAGGCAACTGCCTCTTCCAAAAGGCAAACTAGCAAATTAATCCTTTATGATATTTCGCCAATTATTCAGGCTTAAGGTATCATAGTACAGGCCATACCTCAAACTAGTTTTCAAACAAGGAAAAAAATGTAAAACATTATTCAGAAATTTTACTGAAAAGTTATTAAAAACACCTTAAAGTTATTTTCAAAGGCTATGATCCCCCACATGCTAAGTATCCTGGACATACAATAAATTGGTAATTTGATTGGTTAGGTGTAACATCATATAATAAATAATAAAAATGTAACATAAGTTTATTTACTTTAATTTGTGCATATATTTAAGACATTTATAATATCAACATACTATAAAATCTATCTATCTATCTATCTATCTATCTATCTATCATCTACCTATCTATCTATTGAAAATCTTGCACTGGTTCAATTATCAACACAAAATATGAATGAGAAGAAAATCAACACTGCAACATAAAAACAACACATTTATTTCTGGCTTCATGTTTACCTTTACATACACTAAAAAATACAAACATTTTATCCCTAGCAAACAATTTAAATATTTGTGAAAAATGTCTGAGCCTCACTTATAACCAAAATGCTAATAGAGCTTTCTATACAATACATAGACACAAAAAGGCCAGCCAAATCTCTAATATATACAGAACAATAAAGAATTGCAACACTGTAAACAGAACTTTGTTTACCAAAATGACATATACCAGGAAAGAGGAAGGACAATTCAGCTGATATTTATTGTAATACCATCAGAAAAAGTACTTGCCTTTACATGTAGCGCAATGATGCCTAACGTGATATTTTCTTTCAGTTTAAAAATATGAAATCTTCAGAAGGGATAAAAAAATAACTGCAATGAAAAAAATATATGTGAAAACCTTGGATCTGACAAAGAAAATATTTAAGCAGGAAAAAAGTCATACAGCTGGTTTTCAATTAGAATTTTTTTTGATGCCTCTACAGGTATCCATGATATATTTATATATCTTTATTTATTATATAAATATTAGCCAGTTTTACTATACTAGTTTTACTATAATCAGAAAGTGTCACATGACAAGTGTTTTTTGAGGTATCTGGCATTCCTACAGCCTTATTAAATTGCGATTTGGCCAATTGAATAGGGCTCTATATAAGCACATAGCATATTATTTTTACATACTTTTTTAGTTAGTGAAGACCTTGCTTTTGGATAGAAGTTCACTAAACACTTCTGTAAAAAAATATGCCATGTGCTTATACAGAGCCCTATTCAATTGGCCAAATCGCAATTTAATAAGGCTGCTAGCCGGGACTCAGATTTCATGAAGATCATTTTTATGAAAAAATATGTAATTATGTACATTTCAGTTGTGTTATGTATACAAGATTGTAGCAACTACAGCTAGAGCTTGGGGTTCAATTTGACTTGGAAATTTGAAGGGACACAGATAAGGTTTCAAATATGGTATAATACTTTTAAATTTATTTATTTTCTTATAGTTAAGTCTGTATTTTTTGCATGTCAGCCTTTCTGGATCTAGTTCTGCATCTTATCATTGTTTTAGATTACAAACCCTTTCCCAAGGCAGATGGTGATTTATGTTTAACACTGGTAGACTACAGGTTACACAATTAAAGGCTCTACAATCTGTTGAGTACTAATTGCCTCACCTTAGTTCACATAGTGTTAAAGCAAAAACATAACCTGTCCAATAGGAATGTGGCAGTTAAAACTACTAGTGCTTCCAATACGAAATCTCATTACTTTATAAGTATCATTAAGGTTACAAGGACTCACCTTCCTGTGAAAGTACCAGAGGAAAATCAGCTCAGATAACAGAATGGAAACACAGAGTAAATAATAATTGCCTGGAATCTTTAAAATGCAGGGGTTGTGTTTATTTATTTATTTAATTCTAAAAATATTTTATCCATAATCAAATTTACGTATTCAAAAAATATATAGAAAAATGGGACCAGTGTTCCTGTATAATTGTGGTGCGTCCCTAGCGCCTTTTTGCAGATGATGTAGTTTATTAGGAATATTTGATCATGCGATTTACAATATTCAATAATTAATAAATCTTACAGAGAGCAGAGGACCTAACAGCAAATATAAGTCTGGTTGTTCATGGCTGCTAAATAATCTCTGGTCTGATCTAAATGCACAAAATACCTCAATGCCTGGATTGACAGATTATTACATGGAGCACCTGGTCTCAATCAGCCATCCGGCACAAGAATGCGTGGCACTAATGTTCAATTCAGACGATAAAATGCAGCCATTAAAGAACCACTTCTTTTAGGAAAAACTTCATGTGTTTGTGAAGTATGCAGCAAAGTTATAACATTAGAAGCTGATCTAAAATCATTTTTAGGAAACATTCTCATTTCTACAGGCTCTGTTTGTGTATAGAAGGTTCCATCTTGTCTGACTTCCTGTTAACTTAAAGACTTGGGTGTGTGTTTAGATTATGTATCAACATAGAGAAGTAAGAGGGAAGAGGAAGTGGAGAGGGGAATGTATTATATTATTGGAGCCTTTAGTACTTTACATCTACCCCTTTCGCCTGCACATTCTCTGAAGCACATCACACATAAGCTATAAGCCCCGCTCCTGCAGAAATGTAAAGGCTCCTCTCATAAATGCAACTTTCATGGAGGTATGTTGGCATAAAAATTAAAGTTAGCTTTAATATATTAAAATAAAGGAATCAAGGTACTAAATCAAAAACAATGCTTTTAATACTGTATGTGTGACCTCGCTCTATGGCTGCTTAATAATGCAGCCTTTGACCTCTTCCACCACCCCTAGTTGCATTCTAAATCTAATGTTGTCAGTTCTCCGTTCATGGAAAAAATAACTTGGGATATTAGTTCTTAGCAATAAGGTAATGGTGATCATCCGCTTCTGGATCACTACCGTGTCCTGGTGAAAAGGCTTAAATATTTTAATGAAGCTGTGATCTACCATGAAGGATCAACCAAGATGGACAGGTCATAGCAAAAAATGTCAGACAAGTCATGGTCCACTGGTGATCCACTCCAGTATCTTTGCCAAGAAAACCTTAAGTATATAGGCTAACTGAGAGTCAGACACAACTGAATGACTAACCAACAACAACAATGGTGACATAGCAAAGTGGATGGTGATAATGCTGTAATGCTGCAAAAAATTAGCATTGCATCCGCTTCTCAACATACCATTGGTGAATCTAGCCCCAAATCATTACCTACCCACTCATCTATAAAGATTGTTTAAATTGACCCTCCAAATGACTTTTCTACTATTTGAAATTTTAGAACATTTCATATACGTTTTGTAAAACATTATGGATTTAGAGCTCTTTTATTTGCTGTTTCAAAGTGGGAAAGTTTCCATTTTTCAAGATACACATTTATTTTGCCAAATGCTGTAACTAATGTTACATATAGATGCCTCTTGGTTTATCACCATCTGGCAAACAAATGCCATTGGATAATATAATTTTGTGAGGCTCAACTTGCAGTGCTTAATCTAATGAAAGTGATGAAACAAAATATAAATTTAGCCCCTGATAGAATCAATGTCACAGGTTGTAAATAATGATGCCATAACTTAGATAATGATACCTTTTATGATTAAGTCACCATGGCGCCTTCGCTTAAGAAGAGAAGTGAAAAGAAGTCTAACTCCTTCTGGACCACTTACATAAAGTCACTATTCTACTCTTTTGGTCACTTCTGCCCTAATTATTGAGATGTCCTCTATCACAATCTGGGTATTTAATCTCTGATGTGCACTTATATCTAATTTGGCACTTGCCGGTTTCCTATGGAATTCATGCTGGTCTTGGCTTGATCCTTGTCTGTTAGATTCTTCTTTAATACTATGCCGGGATCCCGGTAGAACTCATATTTTGGACTCATATATTCCAAACATAGCAGTTGGGTTTCCGTTTACAGTATATATCTGCATGTAATAGTAAATTATCCCATTGTCCTATAATTATTTTTATCTCCATTATCAAGGCTAGTTCTTCAAATGAACATGCTGGAAATATGCGACAGTGGCCTTTTAAGTCTGCCTTCTTCTTTTATAGATCTGTATAAGAAGTCATTGTATAAAAACATCAGAGAAAACACCAGCAATTGGGAATCTGTTTCACTTGAAGGGCCTCAGTATATCATCCAAGTCCTTAAAAAGGCCTCACTGCTTCAAACCTTTGAATTTTACCCAAAGCGAAATGGTAAAATTGCTTTAGGAAAATACTTAATTGGGAATAAAGGTATAGATAATGAGGAAAAGTATTTAGGAGTAACATTTGGTATTATTTGCTAGTTTTAGAGAGTAGACTGTGTATAATTGAAGAGGGGCATGCTCTCCCAACCCACAGAACAAGAGAAAGGAGTGAGTGCCATAGGGTTCCCATGGGCCTCCTGTTTCTCAACATTATTAAACACTCATTTATTACTAGTACTAAAGAGAGTATACACAACTGTTTATTTTATTGTGGTAAAAAGTTGAGAAGACTTGTCTCCCCACTAAAGACTGTAGATCCTCCCATTTCTTCAGACAGTGACATTTTGCAGCCAAAGTTGTACAGCTGCATGTGCATGGATGATGCCCTATCCTGTTTTCAGTGTACGTTCATGTCCAAACATCTGCTTTTTTAATTACAATAAATAAAAATAAAAATGTCATTCTGATATTTGTTACAAGTTCTGAAAACTGGACCATTACATTGGCCCTTTAATAGTCTTAAAATGTTTAGATGAAGACATAATCAACGATTACTTTCTTGAGAAGGACGAAAGTAAATTACTATGGTTGCTTGGAATTCTAGGTGGAGTGAACTGGTATCTTGGGCAGCAGGACAACTGGAGGAGAGTTGGTTCACCAGGTTGAGAGTAACATGAGATCATTAAGAATCTGGGTGTGGGGACAGCTGAGAATCCATGAGTGGGAAACCATCAAAGGTGCAAACTGCAGTACATTTGATGGCAGCTGTCTGTGAAGATTTTCTAATACTGAAAGCATCAGCTGCTTATTTAGGAAGATATTAAGCTACATTATTTACTTTAAGTTTAGGGCTTACGATATGTGTTTGAATACCATCTCTATGATGATTTGTGCATTAAATGGTGATGACGTTCAACAAACTTCCATTGGTTTCTTTACTTCCCTCTCTCCTAAATGTTGAATAATAGATGTATTGCAGTATACAATAATACCTTTTTTACTGGACAAATATTTTATTTAGAGTGACAAGTTTGCGAGAGTTGTAGCTCTTAAGTTAAAAGCAGTACTGATTACTTGTTAAAAGTGATGTCTATTTACAAGTGAAGGAGGCTAAAAAACAACAATAAATAATATACACATTGGGACAGAAAAAGCATGGCAGGGTATTTTGTAAAGACAAGGAGCCTCATTCAATTGAGCAATTTTAAGTTACAGGGGGCCCGTAATGGAGCCCGTAAGCTAATCTTCTAAGCAATCTTTTAGTGGGCCGCAAATGGTCTATGGGTTATGGGCCTGAAACCCATGTGGTTGTTACAACCGGAACTTACGCCCCACCTAAGCCTTTGATCTTTCCCATCCACAACAGTTATGATCACAAAAATCGCAAATCGCTATTCAATTGCTACAATTCCACAAGCCCGCAAATGTTTTCACACAAATGTAGAAGAAAATCCTACGAGTACTAGAGAGGACTCGCTAAGGGGTTAAAGACATGTCCGTAGCACTGTAAATGCAAATAAAAAATCAATAAAGCATGACGGGGAAAGATATGAAAGACATTAGAATTAATTGCCCAACAGTTTCAAGTTCGCAAATCGCCAATCAAAAATATTTTTTTTTTAGGTTTCAATTTGGGATTAGATTGATCTTGGGAATCAATGAGTTAATAAATATCAGGGCACCCATATGGACTAGATCAGTATTGGCATTTATTTTTATTACTTTGTATTTTGCGGTTTTGCAAGTCCAATCGCACCTCTAAACGTTAATTGATTGTCATGTAACCTCCATCTTATACTGCCGTAATGATTGCGATCTCATTTTCTATTTTTCTATTCATTTTCTATTGGCTGTTTTGAAACGGATAGTTCTTGCTTAATTAATCATGTTCCCGCCATGAAATGCTACATACGATTGCATGGTTTACAGTTTCGTAACTTGTGGGCTTGTGCAATTGGATCGCACCGTAATTGTAGCAGAGTGCGAGCCCGCAGCAAGCCCACAGATATACGCCCTGTATACAGCGAGATGCGACCTTCTAATTAAAGTAGGTTCAAGGTATTTACAAGATACATAGACTTATGCATGTAAACATTATATAAATGTAACCACAAAACAAGACATATAAAGTGGATACAAAGAGATAGATTTTCAGAGGATTTAATGTGATATAATAAGCAACCTGTGTTATAGAACAACAGTAACTGCTCAGTAACATAGCTTGAAAATATTCATGAATGGATGATTTTCAACCATGACATTTGTGTATAAAAAATGATCCAGAACCTGTTGCCGGATACTTGCTTCACACGCCGGCGGTAGCTTCGCCTGTGGTGCTTTTGCATCACAAACAGACATTTCCTTTACAAACTGACATTTTTTGTTTTTTGAAGAATGCCTAAGTGCTCTTATGAGAGTGCTCTGTGCTTTCTTGTGCTCCATGTAGCTGTGCTCCAGTGAACCATTTGGATCCACCTGCCTTTAGGGCTTGAGGATCCCTCGTATTCAGGGCTCCATGCAAAAGGTCCAGGGAGCTTTTCAGACCCCCCCCCCCCCCCCCACACCTTACGAATGGGGGCTCCCCTCAATTCCAGGCCGAAGCCTTCTCATGTAGACAAAATCTTCTGTCACCAGTCTACCCTAGCTTAGACTCCAGGGGGAGCAGCTGCCACCTACTATGCACAGGTCCTTCCAAGCAGTCTGAGGCCAAAAAGCCACGCTGCTCATGTACTTGTGGGACCCCTTGGCTCCACTGATTTGAAGTTGTGCGGTGCCCAAATCATAATTGTGCCCATATCTTAATCCGTGCCAAAAATCAAAAAGTGATCGAACCAGCATCAGATGGGCCATCTGCCACCTACCCCATCTGACTTAGTGCAAGGTCAGAAAGACTCCTCTCACTAGTGGTCTCTCTGGCGAAGTGCTTGGGTACACTAGTGAAAGTGCCCCCCAAACCTGTACTCACAAACCGGCACTTACTTCACATGCTGGCACTTGCCTCACGAACTGCACACTTATTCCACACAGTGCTCACTTACTTCACACACTGTCCACTTACCTCACACACTGCCCACTTACCTCACATACTGCAAACATGCTTCACACTTACTACAGTAGGCAGCTTTCTTTTGACTTCTAGAGGTGCTTGAGACTGTGGTATTGAATAGCGATTTACGGTTTTCGTGATTCTAACATCCTGTAAAGCCTGTAACCTGCAAAAAAAGCTACAGGTGCGGCTTATATGCGGGTGCGGCTTATATTTGGACCAATACAGTATATTTTTTGTTTTTTATAACACAGCTCAATCCCCCTTGTAGCATTTAAAAGGGGTAGAGCAAGCAACTTTAATTGTACCTTTTCAATGTCTAATTAAGCAGATTTACATTGTTTTACTGATTTTTTATACAAAAAAAGTAACACTCTGAAATGCATGCAGAAAAATGTGGGACTTCAACAACAGTAAATTTAATAAGACTTCACAAGTTTCTATTGTATGTAACTAATTAATAACATTTCCAGCAATGCAAGCCAAGAGCAAAAACAAAAAAAACATTTTTAAAGAAAAATCTTAAAGTCAGCTGACTCTACTGGCCAGCCCGTGCCTTGAAGGGGAGGTATTCCTACTATAACTTACTCCTCTATTTAGTTCTATTGTCAAAGAGTAATTCAAAATGTCAGTCTTTCAATAGAACTGAAAAGAGATGTTAGTTATATGATTAAGAACAACGACAAGATCTTTATTTATTTTAAACTTTGTAAAAAAAGTTTGCACAATATCAAGTCAAGTTCTTTATAGGGGTGTTCTAGAAATATGAAACTTAGAATATATTTAATTAACAAATCATTATCAGCTTGTCTTGTTTCATGTTGATCTTAGGCAAATCCTGACATATCACAGAATGTATTTGCAGATTTGTCTGGGAAACAGTTTTGCTGTTGATACCAGATCCGAGCCGCAGTCAGAGCAGAACAGCGCTGACAATTTATAAAATTGGCAGAACACTCTGTCTGGAGTGGACATGTTTTTGCACATCTAGTTTTTAATTCTCATTTGTCTTCTAAAGAGAATAAGGAAATTACGGCAAACAAAAGAGGAAATTAAGCTTTTGTGATCAATTGGTCTCACTCTAGTAACACAACTATTTATTTGGAAAGAAAGAACATAGGTAAAAAGAAAGGTTTTATGTTTCATCTAATATTATTCATCTACAAAATCCAAATATGAAACCCGCAGCCAACTTCACCAAAAGCTGCACGTGAGAAAGTGTGACAATGGAATGAATAGGTTATTGTTTTCTTTTATTAACATCTGACCATATACGTCATCAAAATACGTGTAATAAAGGTTATTTTGAGGCCATTTTTTAAATTCAGCTCTGTTATATTATTTATACTATTCCTTATTTATTGCCTAAACCCACAGTGCTGTGGAGGGCGAGTTGTGTCTTGTACCGAAAAATGACTCTAAGCACAATGTTTAAGCATGTAACAGATCTGTAAACTTGCTTGTAAAAACATCCATAGGCTTGAGTGAGCCTTATAGGAGTTGGGAGAGACATGTAATCTGGCCCTAACTCGGCATCTTAATCACCATAATAGATCATTGCAAGTTATCAACTACTTTAGGCTGCAGGCTGAAATTGCCTGAGGTATAGTTACCCAAAGGTGTTTGACCCTTGGCTTTGTTCTTGACCATCATCTGTCTAACACTGAGAAGGCTGTGGGATCCAATGTACTTTGCCAAGAATCCATTCCTATTATCATAGTTGTCTGAGAGCACCATTTAACTGTTCCATTAACCCAATACCCAGACAAATACCTGCTACTCTGTACGAGTACATCAAAGAAAACCATAATAGAGAGTTCATTTGACTCTCCACTTTTTCCCCGCCTATTTTTATTTTAGAAACTGCAGATATCTGAATAAGATTACCACAAAAAAATGTTACTTGATGCTTGAAGAAGCCACTGTATTCATAAACCTGAATCATAGGGGCACCTATAACCTTATGTGTACCTGAGAATGTGACGAATGGAAGATTTTGTTAAACAGGAGATGTTTAAAATTAGTGTAAAAAATTACACTGTACTTCAACCATGTATAAAGTGCAGATATCTGAATAAGATTACCATAAAAAATATTCTTCTGGATCTGCTGTACTGCACATTTTTATAAAGGAAATCTTCTGACACCTATATTATTGTCTACCTTGTCTTCTCTCCTTCCCTTGAAGCCAATGTACACAAAAGGCTATTATTTTATAATTATTGTATTATCGTTTTATAGTTATTATAAGATACAGGTACAAAAAGAGAGCTCATGATCCTCAGGAAAGCAGTTTATGATACCTTTAGATTGTAAGTCTGGGAGTTTCAATCCTGCAAGGTGCTTTAGGGAAAGCGCTATGGACACTGGATTCCAAGCTCAAAGACAGGGCCATCCACTCTGCAAGAGGTTGACGAGACATTTGAGAACATAACTTTGGGCCTCATTCAATTGCTATTTGGCCAATTGATTAGGGCTCTATATAAGCACAAAGCATATTTTTGACAGAAGTTTTTAGTTAGTGAAGACCTTGCTTTTGGATAGCAGTTCACTAACAAAAACTTCTGTAAAAAAATGCTCTGTGCTTATATAGAGCCCTATTCAATTGGCCAAATCGCAATTGAATGAGTCCGTTATTATGTACGGTGATGCTGCCATCTCCATAGATTTAGTCATACCTACCCACTGTACATCTTACAATTCTATACATGACTATTAGAGGGCTTGTGCCTCAAGGTCTATTTCCATGCTTGCTGTCTAGGCTACACTAAATTCTGCACAATTTGAATAGTATCTATGCTGCTGAAAATGATTAACCAAAGGAAAGTATCTATAAAATGACCATAAATAGTATATAGACATGAATCTAATACTGATACCATATTATATGATTTAGTGGTTTTTCATCATGTTTTATCATGTCTCTAAAGGTTTATAGTACATCAGTAACCTTTTTAGGAGAAAGTGCTGTTAACATATGTTTAAACCAGATGCACACTATTTGTTTCCTGTGTAATGGATAAATGTATTTCAGATGTTTGTTTTTATTGTAAATCAATTGCAGCTTGAGAAATATTCATTACATAAAGATATGCTATCTATAAGTGTGACAATATCCTAAATACAAACTAATCTCTAATGTTTGCTGTAAATTATGAACCAAAATTGTGTTAGGTAATAGCAATGGTGGACATTGAGACCATTCAAGAAGATTCATGGGCTTAAAAAAATCATATCAGTCTGCATTTTAATGAAAATTATACTTTGCTTGGAAATATTCCATTATCGAGAACTCTGTTGTAACTTCTGATAATTTTGTAAAGTGAAGTAGTATGTACAAAATACCTCATATCTCATACTTTATTCAAATGCAAAATATAACATTTAAAGTTAACATTAAAACACTGATATAATAAAAACGTAATTTTTCTTAGTAGTGTTTGGTACACAAGTATACTCTTTGTTATAACTAACGATTTCATGGCCCATTGGGTATTGAAGTGGCTATTTACAAAGGTGAGAAAGCTCTTTTGCTGCTTCCTAATATGTTATTTTTTTTTTCAAGTTAAATAATTTTCTACTTATGAATGATCATATATCTCCTCATTATGAATAACTAATCTTCATAAACTCTCTGATGAAGTCATGGCCATGTGGGGTAACGTCTATCTGGTGATGCTTTGACATGCCCCTCTTTCTACAAACTGTCTGCAACTGTTATATTTTTGTTAGAATTTTTGCATTGTCTTGCATTATATTTACCTGTGACCTGATACTTCCGTCACTTTTTATACTGGAACTTATTACTTTGAAGTCTGACTTAACTAGTGTGGATATCTGGAATCAAGCCAGGTTCAAAGACCCAGACAGTAATTGGGATGTTGGCACCCTTGGTGTCGTCGAGCACATATGGTGTATCAATGTGGTGACTGAGTGTTTGGTTTATGTTAAATTTACCATATTATAT